>CM073137.1:12390852-12680852 GCA_037039145.1 Fundulus diaphanus | reverse complement strand
TAAAGTATATTGATACAAATAGGAATATCACATTTGTTTTTTACTATTTTCATTTCATTTTATAATTTCTGTTAAGTATTTCATTTTAACAGTCTGTGTGACATTGCCATGCGTTCTACTGTCATGTTATTATTTTTGCTTTAGAATTTTAATTCTAAAGCAGTTCTGTCAGTTCTTATTGTATTCTTTGCAATAATCATATGAGCCACTGTTACTCCGGTATTTCCCCACTGTGGGATATTAAAGGAATTCTTATCTTCCTATCAACAACTGTTTCTTTAAACATGTTGTCTTCTTCAAACATTTTCAGCAAAATAGAGCTTGCACAGTATCAGTTTTACCTTCTGCTTTGGTTTTATACAATTTGTTCTATTTTTAGAATTAGAATTTGCATATACTCCAGAATGTTATAAAGAGTGATCAGTGTAACAGCAATTAATTGCAAAGTCAATATTTGCCTAGAAAATGAACTTTATCCCCCAAAACACATTTCAACGTCATTGTAGCTCTGCCTTAAAGGTATACTATGCAACCGGGGTTGATTTTCCAGCGAGGCTCCCCCCAGAGGGCGAAAGTAAAAGTGCACTGTCGTAAAGATGCTCAGCTGTTCTCCTGGTTTCTCCGTCAAGCCAGGCACGGCCGTCTGTTTCCGTATGCCGCGCGGCCGCCGGGGCGTCTCGTCTTTCCTCTCTCCCATCAGTTCCCCCCGACGCCTGGTGCCTCCCGAGCCGCGTCCGAGCCGCGTCCGAGCCGCGTCCGAGCCGCGTCCGAGCGTCGCGCCGTACAGTTTGAGAACACAGATCAGCACACAGATGAGCGGTGAACTTTTAAACCCCGCGGGTCCGCCGCACAGTTTGAGATGTATATAAGTACCACGACTGAAAAACTCATACAGTGTATGCCCGGCTTAACACAGTGAAAGTATGAACATGCACAGAGAAAGAGAAACCATTCCAATGTTACTTACAATCGCATCAGCAGAAACGCAAGGTCCGCGTCAGCCTTGCAGCCTTCTCTTTCTTTTAGCTCTCGCCATTCGGAAAAAGCTTACCCGATGTTCACCCGTGTACGACTCCTCTTTCTGACCAGAGCCCTTTTCCTCTTTCTTGCCTGCTCCTACATGGGCTTTCGCTGTTTTCTCGCTGGTTCCGCCATGATAACTGCACAAATATCGTCACTGCGCTAGCACCGAGCATGCGATTCACTGGGGGCGTGTGTAGCAGTTCTCGCCGTAAAGCAAGACCGACTCTCGCGATGCACCAGACTTCTGAGCCTGTGGGTGCGGGCCGAGGGCTCCTGCAGTTGCAAGTACGGTATTTCCCCTACAGACCACCAGGGCGGCCGAGAAAACCTTTGTTCGACCTGAAATGACTCATTTAATCATCCAAAACGGTATGGAACACATTAATTAACTGAAAAATGTTGCATAGTATGCCTTTAAAAGGACCAGCTAACATCGTTTCAGTGATTGCTCCATTAACACAGGTGTGGGTGGTGATGAGGACAGGGCTGGCGATCAATCTGTCATGATTAAGTAAGAATGAAACCACTGGACACTTTAAAAAGAGGCTCGTGCTTGGCATCATTGTTTCTCTTCTGTGAACCATGGTTATCTCTAAAGAAACACGTGCAGTCATCATTGCACTGCACAAAAATGGCCTAACAGGAAAGAGAATCGCAGCTAGAAAGATTGTACCTCAGTCAACAATCTATCACATCATCAAGAACTTCAGGGAAAGAGGTTCCATTGTTGCCAAAAAGGCTCCAGGGCGCCCAAGAAAGACCAGCAAGCGCCAGGACCGTCTCTTAAAAGTGTTTCAGCTGCGGGATCGGGCTACCAGCAGTGCAGAGCTTGCTCAGGAATGGCAGCAGGCAGGTGTGAGTGCATCTGCACGCACTGTGAGACGGAGACTCTTGGAGCAAGGCCTGGTCTCAAGGAGGGCAGCAAAGAAGCCACTTCTCTCCAGGAAAAACATCAGGGACAGACTGATATTCTGCAAAAGGTACAGGGAGTGAACTGCTGAGGACTGGGGTAAAGTCATTTTCTCTGATGAATCCCCTTTCCGATTGTTTGGGACATCTGGAAAACAGCTTGTTCGGAGAAGACGAGGTGAGCGCTACCACCAGTCTTGTCTCATGCCAACTGTAAAGCATCCTGAAACCATTCTTGTGTGGGGTTGCTTCTCAGCCAAGGGAGTCAGCTCTCTCACAGTCTTACCTAAAAACACAGCCATGAATAAAGAATGGTACCAGAATGTCCTCCGAGAGCAACTTCTCCCAACCGTCCAAGAGCAGTTTGGTGATGAACAATGCCTTTTCCAGCACCTTGCCATAAAGCAAGGTGATATCTAACTGGCTCAAGGAACAAAACATAGAGATTTTGGGTCCATGGCCTGGAAACTCCCCTGATCTTAATCCCATTGAAAACTTGTGGTCAATCATCAAGAGACGGGTGGAAAAACGAAAACCTAGGAATTCTGACAAAATGCAAGCATTGATTGCGCAAGAATGTACTGCTATCAGTCAGGATTTGGTCCAGAAGTTGATTGAGAGCATGCCAGGGAGAATTGCAGAGGCTCTGAAGAAGAGGGGTCAACACTGCAAATATTGACTTGCTGCATTAACTCATTCTGTCATTAAAAGCTTTTGTTACTCATAATATGATTGCAATTGTATTTCTGTACGTATGTGATGACAACATCTGACATACACACATGAAAACCAGAGGGCAGCAGATCATGTGAAAATATAATATTTGTGTCATTCTCAATACTTTTGGCCATGACAAAGAGACAGACAGCAGCAGGTGTGAGTGAGTTTCCATGACAACGGAACTCTGCTGGGCAGAGGTTACTACAGGTCAGGGACATGCTCCATTGGCATAGCATGTCAATTTTCCATGCCCACTGCAGTGGCTGTGATGAAGGTAGGAAGCTGAGATTCGCAACGTTACTTCTTCTTAATGTTCTTTAATTTTCTTACCCGTTCTCTCTCACCTGCTCCTTTTCCTCCTCTCTCTCACCCGTTTCTCTCACCCACACCTTCTCCTCCTCTCTCTCACTCGCTTGCTCCTTCTCCTCCTCTCTCGCTCCTTCTTTTCCTCTCTCTCTCTCCCTTGCTCTCTCGCTTGCTCCTTCTCCTTCTCTCTCTCTCTCTTGCTCCTTCTCCTCCTCTCTCTCTCTTGGCTGAAACTTGTTGAGCGAAATCTGGGGGTGTTCTACTGTCCTGCTGAAGTGACAGCATCGATTGATTATCTACGGTTTAGTTGCTACAGTGACAGCAACTTAGGTCAAAATTAGTTTATATGTACAGATTTCAAGTGGCTCTTATTTTGAAATTCTACATCAAAATTGGCTGAAACTTGTTGAGCCACATCTGGGGGTGTTGTACTGTCATACTGAAGTGACAGCGTCGATTGATTATCTACAGTTTAGTTGTTACAGTGACAGCAACTTTGGTCAAAATTTGTTTATATGTCAGCTGTAAAAGTTGTTTGAGTATTTTTTGAGGCTAAAGAGTGTGACCAAAGTATATATTTCCATTTTCACCAGCAGGCCAGAATAATAGAAAAAATTACACATGACAACCACCCCGGCCTCAATCAGCTGATGGACAGTAGGCTCATCTTTCAAAAACACCACCACTGCTTTGTTCATTCGTGAAGCATGAGACAGTTTATCATGTCCTACCTGCTCACCGACAGCCAATATATATATATATATATATATATATATATATATATATATATATATATATATATATATATATATATATATAATACTATATACTGTAAATACTTGCACACTAGCTTTTTATGACTATGACTAGATGATATATATATATATATATATATATATATATACAGTGTTGGGGAGTAACGGATTACATGTAACGACGTTAAGTGATTTAATTACAAAAAAAGAGTAACTGTAATTCGTTACAGTTACAATGAGAAAATATGTAATTCAGTTACAGTTACTTCCGAAAATATTAAGAATTACAAATTTAGTTACATTTTTTTAAAAATATAAAGAAAAACCTTTGCGAAATATGTAATGATATTTTTATTGCTTCGCGCCCTGTATCGCCGTTTCCCGCGACGGCTCCTTGTCTCTATCACTCTGATGATCCATCCTGTGCTGGTGGAGCCTTCTGAAAGAACAGCAAGCGAGCGGACGTTTCACGGTTTTATTTGGCTTCATTTTAAGGAAGAGAAAGATGCAACAAGGCGCTTTGCAATCATGCAGTCTCTTGTTATTCACACACAACAATAAACCGTGAGAGCCGACGTGTGTTGTGAAACTGCAAAACTTTGTCTTAAGCGGAAAATCAAACGCGCGTCTACACAGCTCAGTGTTCACAGTGTTGCGTTCGTGAGCCTCGGAAAGCTATGGTGCATTCAGGAGCATGGGACATTTCAGTTTTACAACGAAAAAGGCAGAAAACGGAACAGAACTTAACTCATACAATAATTTATTTATCCAGAAACAGTGTGGGCTTTCTTACAATACTGAATGCTCTATAATTGTATTTCTGCTATTTTTGATTATGCACATCTGCTAGCTTTTTATTCTAAAAAATCTATAATATTACAGCAGCAAATTATCAAAGTTTTTCAAAGCCTGTTTAAAAGCTCCAAATGGGGCTTCAGATCATACAGCAACAATTGTGCTGTCATTGTTTTACAGGGCAGAATTTGAATTTGTCCTTTAACTACTGATGGATATACAGGAATAGAGTCATACAAGTGTCAATTCCTCTGAGACAGCAGGGGATGAAATTTTTGGCAAGGAGTTGCCGAAAAATCCATCCTCCTTGTTTTAAACTTAAAAATCGTCACACACACACACACACACTTGTGGACATCCTGTGATTGCCTGTCTGCAGTGCCCTTTCAGCTTAGTGCTTTTTTAAGGTTCACATTCAGTTCTCAAAAATTAAATGTTGAACATGGGTCAATACTCATTAAAACCTTAAAGTAATCAAAAAGTAATCAAAAGTAATTAGTTACATTACTTTTTAAAAGTAATCGAAAAAGTTACACTACAATTACATTTTAAACAAAGTAACTTGTAACTGTAATGGATTACATTTGTAAAGTAACTTACCCAACACTGTATATATATATATATATATATATATACACACACACTTCATGTGTGAGCGTAAGACGTAAGTAAGGCATACGTTTTTCTTCATGTCCTCAAAGGCAAACTTCAACTGTGTTTGTCTTTTAAATGAAAATATTTATAAGATGATCTCTTATCTTTGAAGTATCACATAACCCACTTTTTTTATATCTGAAACTAAAACTAGGAGAAAAAAATTAGAAATTGTCTATTTTGATCCCTCCGGGACATTTTAAGCACATTTCAAAGAAAACGGAAAAAAATCATAGTTTCATTTTTAAGTTTGTTTTTTTTATTTACTCCATTGTTTTTATTTTTCCTTTTAAAAATGTTCCCTTTCAAATTCCAAGATAATCTTTTACGATTATTGTGTTATTTTTATTCTAACTGATGTCTTTGTATAACAGATCTCTCTTTTAAATGAGACCAACAGTTTCAATGACAAAATAAAAGTGACTAATAAATAAATTAAATAAAAGAGTAGTGGTTCTCCCAATACAAAGAGACGTCTGTCTCTTCCTTTACACTTTCGCTGAGTGACTGGTCAGAAAGCGGCTAACACCCTCCAACATCAGGCTGGTTTAAATGGTCAGAAGGGCTAAAATCAGCTCTCAGCTCTTCGTCTAATGACTCTGCAGCATTTATGGGTATTGATCAGTTCCTCTCCCTACAGATGAGAGAACCGAACCACAATGCACATGTTAAATTAGCAGGGCTGCACCACTTAGAGCTGCTAGAGTGGACACTGTTTTTTCTTTTATTTTTCTTTAATTATTAATCTACTAATTAATTTAACTACTGAGACCTGTATTATCATTCAATAAGAGATGAAGGCTGTTCAGGAAGTTTTGCTTTTTCATATTTGTGCCAAAACAGACTTTTTACAAGAATATTGCGAGAAAAGCCAAAATGTAAACCGTGTTTGGTAGAAATGATGGCCAAACCCTCGTCTTTCCATTGCTGTAGCGAC
The DNA here is from genome assembly GCA_037039145.1 of Fundulus diaphanus. NCBI lineage: Eukaryota > Metazoa > Chordata > Actinopteri > Cyprinodontiformes > Fundulidae > Fundulus > Fundulus diaphanus. Next base: position 12,674,753 of record CM073137.1, on the reverse strand, counting down.
GTCATGTACAGGGTGGAGACGTCGTTCATGAATGACTTTATATTTGCCAGAGCTTTCCTGTCTTACTGCCACTTGTTGAGGGGGCATCACAGGAAAGAGCTGTCGTTTACTCTCGGCTGATGATAAACTGCAGCAGACAACAGCATGAACCCACCAGCAGCTCCTTGATTTTACCTGTGTTGAACTAGATGCGGTTCCGCTGATGGCCAGCACCGGTCTTCTGCTTGGTTCCGTACCGCAGAGCAGCCGGTCAAACCCACAGCCCTGTGTCCTAACATACTGTAGACGGCCAGTAAGGTTTGTTATGTTTACAACTATGCAAGGATGCATTTATTATTAGATGTCTGTTGATATAGATTGAGTTTTAGGTTAAGACCTAAGGCAGGGCTCCCTAAGTCAGGTCTTTGATGGCCACTATCCTGCTACTTTTAGATGCATCCCTTCTCCAATGTACCTGAGTCCACAGCAAGTCTTTGACGAGCCATTTATTTTACTCATATGTGTTAGAGAAGGGATGCATCTAAAAGTTGCAGGATAGTAGCTCTCGAGGACTGGACTTGGGCACCTCTGATCTATTATAAATTTAAAAAAAGTTACATAGTTTCAGTGCCGGCCCGAGCCTCTTGGGGGCCCTAAGCAGAATTTGATTTGGGGGCCCCCCTCCCACCACGCAGAATCCCCTATGCTAGAAGATTATTGACACAAACGTCACGCTATAATGTAATAGCGAATATTAGAAACGTATACAGTGAGGTTATGTATCAATACAAAATAAATAAATGATACTTAAAATACTTCACTCTTTTATTAAATCTTCTGAATACAAACTGTCACAAAACATATTAAATTTCATCGTCATTCATTCATTCATTCATTCATTTATATCAGTGGTCCCCAACCTTTTTATCACTGCGGAGCGGTCATCGCTTGCCAATATTACCACTGACCGGGGGGGATGGGGGGATTATGTATATGTACATATATATATATATATATATATATATATACACTATATATATATATATATATATATATATATATATATATATATATATACACTATATATATATATATATATATATATATATATATATATATATATACACTATATATATATATATATATATATATATATATATATATATATATATATATATATATATATATATATATACACTATATATATATATATATATATATACACTATATATATATATATATATATATACACTATATATATATATATATATATATACACTATATATATATATATATACACTACCGTTCAAAAGTTTGGGGTCACATTGAAATGTCCTTATTTTTGAAGGAAAAGCACTGTACTTTTCAATGAGGATAACTTTAAACTAGTCTTAACTTTAAAGAAATACACTCTATACATTGCTAATGTGGTAAATGACTATTCTAGCTGCAAATCTGTCTGGTTTTTGGTGCAATATCTACATAGGTGTATAGAAGCCCATTTCCAGCAACTATCACTCCAGTGTTCTAATGGTACAATGTGTTTGCTCATTGGCTCAGAAGGCTAAATGATGATTAGAAAACCCTTGTGCAATCATGTTCACACATCTGAAAACAGTTTAGCTCGTTACAGAAGCTACAAAAGTGACCTTCCTTTGAGCAGATTGAGTTTCTGGAGCATCACATTTGTGGGGTCAATTAAACGCTCAAAATGGCCAGAAAAAGAGAACTTTCAATCAATCAATCAATCGATCAATTTTATTGTCAACTACAATTTGCATTGCAATCGAAAATTCAGTTCCAGTACAACCGTCCATCACATACACTTAAAAATTTTGGGGGAACGATTGGCCTTGCGTTGCCAAGGAACGCAGCCAGTTGGCCGCTGCTATTTCAACGCAGCCGTTTAGGTGCCTTCCTCCAAACTGCCTCAGACCCCGCCTTACACGGAGTCCACAGGCGCTGCCCTTGAAATCTGTTGAAGAAAGATTTTACATGGGGGAAGTGGAGGGAGATAAAAAAGACAGATGCTTCACAATTTATGTTTCCACATATAATGTGAAGCATCCGTCAAAAAACCTCATTTGCACAAGAAGCACAAATAATTACGACACACATATGCAGAAAGGTAAACATCTGAGGCCGATTGCATGTATGTAAGTTCATCAGTTTTATGGGTATCAGTTATGTGAGTGTGTTTGGATGAAAGTATTTATATTTCCGTGAACCCTCTCCAGAGGCCATTGTCCTTGATGTTATCAGCTGGCCCACAGTTCAGAGAAGCATCCGCAGGTGTCCGCAGGGTTTTTTTCTGAGCAATCTCCGCCATAACAATCCAGGAGTAGAGATAGGGAGGAATCCAAATATGTTATTTGTTATGAGACAAGCTGCACTGCCTTTACTGTCAGCTTTAAAGTCTTTTGCTGGCTCCAAATGGTAAATCCAATTTTCCAAATTGATTGGGCTTTTTCGCGCTTCACCTCCAGATTTTGTCCCATCTCCCTTTGAGTTCAACCACCAAAGCCAGTCTGCGTTCCACACAGCCAGCTTTCGGCTCCGCTCCATTCACCTTCCAGAACTGTCCATTAACAGCCATAGTGAGCGCGTTGTTTGCAGCCAGCAGCCTGATCAAGGCCAAATGGCTGCCGACATCCGCTGTATTTGCTGATACTTGAATCTTGGTTTGCATGTTGACCAAAAAAATGAAACAAAATTTACTTTTGGCATTCTTGAGCCACTTGCTTCACTACGCTCCTCTTTTTTGTCACTGGTCAGGGATATTTGAATGAGAGCTTTTATAATCTCACCATATCTGTGCCTCAACGCAGAAAGCGCATCATGTGGAGATGATCAGACAGTGGGACAGAGGCGTTTTATTGTGAAAGTTCTGCTCTCTGGCGTGAATAACTCACTGGGGAGCGCCCATCGGTTTATATTGTGACCAGAAAAGTTGTTCAGTTCTCTCTAGTGTCATAGAACTGCTTCACTCCGAGGCTCAATCACTCGGGAAACATTCCAGACGAGGATTTTCATCATCCCGCGCCTGCCTGTCACCTGTTGCTGAGACCTGCAGCTGCTTCATTTTCAGTGTACAGCGCATGTCTGGGGCGGCTGCTGGTCACTGCCATACCGTCGAGAGAGAGAAAGGGAGATATAAGCTAAGCGCCTGGGCTTCGTCCACAACGAACTCACACATTATAAATAGTGATTATTAGTTGGGCTATGTGTAATTAACTCGCCTCCCTGGCTGTGTTTAGGTGGGGCTGAATCGCTGCCAACAATTAAGTCAACTTCATCTCCTGGACAGTTTTTGTAAAATGCTCCACGTATTTTACAAACAGTTGCCAAGTGACCGAAGATGCCGTTGGTGGACGTTTGGTGATGATGAGTTTTACCCAAAATGCACTTGGAGAAATTAGCAGCAATCCACTTAAAAATATGTACCATGAAGTTAAATATAAGAGTGAAAATAAGCCAGTCATGCAGAAAAACATTTTATTCAATATTTTACACCTACTACATCACTAAAATCAGGCAGTCTTTTACAGTTTGTGAAACCATGACTGAGTCCTTACTGTGTAGCAGTTATAAACTATTCTCCGCCACAGAGAATGATTCAACATGGACCAGTATTGTTGTTCCACAGACTTTAACCAATCGCTGATCAAAAAAAGTTCAATGGGGGGCCCCCCAGACCATCAGGGGGCCCCCTGATAGTCTGGGGGCCCCAAGTGGCTGCTTAGTTCGCATCTGCCTCGGGTCGGCCCTGCATAGTTTTCCTTCTTCCATCTGGAGATTGTAGCAGACATTTGTATTCGTCCCTTGTGAGTCAATAATTTATGGAAACATCTTTTGCTGCAGTTAAAGCTGTAAGACATTTGGGCTATGTCGCAAGTATTGCACATTGAGAGACTGAAATGTTAGCCTAGATGGAGAGTGTCTGTGAAGACTCCCATTTTTAACTCCTGCCTCCAATTCTTAGTTGGATTTCTGCGGGTGTATCCCGGGCTGTAAGTTTAGTGTCGCTGTTCTGCTGGAAGGTGAACCTCCACTGCAGTCTCAAGTCCTCTAACAGGTTTTCTTCCAGGATTGCTCCAGAATTATGAGGGTAAATACCTTCACACAGCATGATGCTGCCACCACCATGTTTCACCATGGGAATGGTGCAATCAAGATGCTCTCCTGTGTTAGTTTACCAGCACACATGTTTTTGCCTCAGGGAAGTTCAAATTTGGGTCAAAGGGGTACCCTTAAACACAAGAGCTAAGCTTACATGCTTCTACTTTTCTCCTCTCATACTCTAGAGGGGTGAATGTGGCCTTGTCTTTACAAGTAACTCCATCACTTCTCAATCTGCTGATCCAAAGCGGTCTGTTATCAGATTCCAAAAGACAGAGAGGGGCTGTTTAATTTTGTGACAGTGCAGTTTTGCCAGTGGCCTCCAGGGGCACTAAACCTGGAAATTACAGGTCTAACCCTAGTGGCTAAAAGTGACACGGTGTTGCTTTAAATTGGAAATTTGGCACTTTGTTATCACCAATTTCTAGGAAACTAATCATTTGTTCACATATATTTCAATGAAGCGATAAAAAAAACTCAAATATGACACAGTTTTAAAACAAAAGAAAATTTTAGCACAAACAAGGAGATTCCCAAAGTAATTTACTAAAAACCTGAAGCTTGGTGAACCTTTCAAGTCTCAAGTCAGGTGTTTATGGATTTATATCCTCACTTTTTAAATACGTCTTTAGATACTGCTCATTTAAAGTAGACAGTGTTTTAAGCCTGACAGTTCTTCATTATCTATCACTTATATCTTTTCCAATATTTTTTATCAAATATTGAACAATGTTTTGCCATTTTACTAAGCAAATGAGTAAAAAGCAGCAACAATGTATGCACAGCACTGTAGATCCAGAGACATACTGCATATTTATACAAAAAAAGCTAAGAAAGCTAGGGTCAGAGATAGTTTATTTTTCACTGCCAAATATTTACTGGTTAGATGGATAAAAGATTTTTCTTTCAGCCCCAAAAAGACTTACAAACCTTCGAATGACCTCCGAGCTTGATTTCCTCTGAGAAAAAGAAAATTGGGGGAAAAAGAACGCATGTGCATGCAAGTTCTATTATCAAAGGGAACTGGTGTAGCTAAACGATGCAACATGTTCCAGTCAGCAGAGCGGCGGAGAGATGGAGGACTCTGTCATCTGGTGTATAACAAGGCCACTTTTAAATAAGGACCATAATTACTGAGGTATAGATCTGTATCTAGGGCAAACGCTGCAAGTGGAGGACGCCATTAAAAGCTACAGATTGAATCAGTAAAGGCGGCCAGTTTAAACAGATGAATAGCAACGTTCATGTGTTATGTAAGCACTGAAAGAGGTGAGGGAGGCCACAGTGAACGGTGGAGGGGGAAGGAAAAAAAATAACCAAAATTAAAAAGGATGCAGAAAAGAAAGGCCTGTGTGCATAGTGGAGGTGGTAACAGCAGACGAGGACACTCGGAGATGCTTATCGTCCCCCAGAGCTTCAGATAATGTGAGGTTTTGTAGATGAGAGGCCATCGTTCAGTCCAGACTGCCGGCCGCCTGTATGAGCGTGTCTTGGGACGCAGAAAGAAAGTGACCTTGGAGAGACGCTGTTGTAATATAAACATTAGGGGCGATGCCTGGGCCAGCTTTGCTTCTGGTCTGTTTGAGAAACATTGAGGCAGCCTTATCTTTCTTTTCTTTTTTTCAAGCTGCGCTAAAAATATTTCTGTTTGTACAAGATCAAAGAATATCTGTCTTCACAAAAGTTGCTTCTTTTCAAAAGGATTTTTTTCAACTCCTTAGAATATATGAAGTTTTGTGCTCCTTTTCCCTGCAAAACTGGGGTTATCTTTCTTTTTCTATATTTTCTGATCTTGTGGGTTGGGATCGGTGTGTCATTATGGAGCCTTCCTTAAACACAAAAAACTAAATGTGATGCTGAATGGCCAGGACTGCACCTCATTTGCAAGGAACAAGGTCTTCTGCACAGGCAGACTATTTTTAACTGTTGCACTATAATAGAGGAGAAAAGAAATCTAATTTACAGCTTAAACCAAATCACAACTTTTTAGTTGTTGTTATTTTTAGACTTTTTACAGGCTAGCATTAGAGCAAGTTCGGCTCAGCTGCTATAGGAAGTTAGAAAGGTTGCAGCACTTGAATCATGTTGATATTGAAGAGTGCTTTATAAATAAACTTGCTTTGCCTTGCCTTGCAGATCAGCAGGTAAATCTATTTCCCTCGATGGAAGTATTATTTTATCAAAAGCTCTTTTATTCACCTCAACAAAATCAAATAAGCATATGGCGTTATTAAGGAGTATTGTGGGGTTTTTTTTCTATCAGCAGAAATACAGACAGGGGTGTATTTTTATTTGTCTTTTTTAGCTTTAGCACCGTTGTAGAGGACAGGAATGGTGTCTCGGGCGAGCTGTCCATTTCTCCTACAGGCCCAGTCAAAGAATTTTACATTTTGAACTACCGAACGCAGTCCAGGTCCCTTTAAGACTAGTAAGACAGAATCAGAAAACAAAACAAAATGGAATCAGATACCAACTTCAGGATGGCTGTGTTTTCTTCCCGTGCTTACGCTGTGTGAAACACTGGGGTCCCCGTTGACTGGTCACACAAACAAGGAAACGGAAAAAGGATAACGTTTTTAAGTGCTTGTGGCGACACCAGCCTCTGGCTCCCTAGGTTGCCAGCAATATTGCCCATAAGAGCAATCACCGCTGGTAGAGGAGAAAAGAAAGACCTTTGATAAAACTTGAAAGTAAATATCCACTTGTTCCTTTGTACATACAAGCTAGCATTGGAACATCAGGACAGCTCACTGCTACAAGTAGTTTAAAAGCAACAGTTTATGATATCGGGATAATGAGGAAGAGAATTTCTAAAAAGAATAAATAATATTTTCTTGAAATTCAGATGTTTCCACAGTAGGATTATGACAACTTCAAACCACTGGGGAAACCCAAGATGACAATGTCATGGCTGTGTAAGCCTCCGATGGATTGATTCACAACATCCGAGTCAAATAAAGGCACAACTGTGAATGCACTTTAGGGCAGCTCCTCAAACTCTCTGCTTCCTTGAGTGACATCTTAAGCAAAATCAAGCGAAATCAGGCAAGTTACCTGAGAGCACAAGTATAAACACCACAAAAAAGTCCAAGCATCATAACAGTTCGCACAGTTTTTGCAGCAAAATGTTTGGATCAACCCAAGGGCAAAATCAAAAGAAACACTTTAAAAGGAATTTAATGTCACGGACTGAGAGGCCAGTCAGCAAGTAGGAGGACATTTCTGTAAGAGCAACTTAAAAACCAGATTACAGTTGGCAAAATGCACTCCTTCATTTCTTGGAGACATGTCCTGTGGTCTGGTGAAACTAAAATTGAGGTGTATGGCCATCATTACATCAGGAGGAAAAGTGGGGCAGCTTACAGGACGGACAGCTCCACCCCAGCTGTCAAGTACGGGGGCGTCAGCATCATGATGTGGGGGGTGTTTTACCACATGGACCGCTACAGCTCCCAAAGTAGATGGTTTACTGCTGCGGCACAGTTACTCTGAAAGTCATGGGTTTGCTAAAGGTCTGTCGGTTTTTGCCGTTTGGCAACCGTTTAGGCAGATAATTATTATACTTTGGGTTTTGTTGCTTTCAATTGTGCCCTTTCTTCAGTACCTTTGCGGCCTCTATACTAGATGTTCCTGAGGCAGGGATATCAGGGCAATGAAACGAAAACAAAACTGATGTTGTCCTGCCAGTATTTCATGTATAACAAGTTAATGTTGTTGACAAATATTTTGGAGTTTCCTTATCTTAAACTGGAGAATGGAAACCTCTAAAATTGTTGTCTATGGAGTGAGATATATAACCCCCTCCATCTGGGACATGGTCCTTTTGCATGTGCACCCTTCCTCTTTGTGCATTATGTTTTATTCTTCTTTGCAGCGGGTTTATTTTTAGGCCATCGGGTAATTAGGGCCATTGTTGAGTCGTTGTCATAAGCTCAAGCTATTCCCCTCTGATTCATGTTTGTTTATTTTTTCCCCTGTTCCTCCTACATAAAAATAAGAACTGCATCCTCTCGCCCTCTGTCTGCCACGCTAATATTAATACTCCTAATATGGCTTATGAATTGTTTGCATTGTTCACGCAGTGCATCCTCCAGCCTGTCTATTGTCTTTGGCTTTCGGGAAGCTGCTAATGAGGCGCCGGTAAGGACTGAGGTAAACTATTTCATCCAATCACACAGCCTGCTGTGAATAAGAACAGCAAACACGAGCGTGGAGGCTGGCATGAGAATAATAAACATGGGAATATTTGGAGTCAGAGACTGATAAATACCCAGACTGAGGATAATATCTCATTTTGTGTTTACAGGGTAATTTCTAACTGCATTTTGTCTATTTGTTTTCTGCAGTTGTATCAAGTTGTTGCTTATGTGTGTGAAGGAACGCATATATCAGGGCCAATTTCCTAACATTGTGCTTGAAGCACAATGTTAGGAAATTGGAGAGAAAATGGCGCTCTACACACCAAGAGGAATCCTACCTAATCTGGAGGGACAGTCTATTGTTGTATAACAAGACCATTCGCAGAGTTAGAGCAGCATATTTTTCATCATTAATTGAGGAGAATAAGAATAATCCTAGATTTCTCTTCAATACAGTTGCCAAACTTACCCAGAGCCACAGCTCTGTTGATCCAGCCATCCCCTTAGCTCTTAGCAGTAATGATTTTATGGGATTCTTCATAAATAAAATTGATTCCATTAAAAATAAAATAATTGGCATCCTCCCAAACATGGTTACCTCGTCCTCAGTAAGTGAGGCAGCATTGGAGGAATCCTTAGAACCTGCGCAGTGTCTGAACTGTTTAAAAGCAGTAGAGCTTTCTGAGCTATCTAAAATTTTAGCTTCATCTAAACCTTCTACCTGTATGTTAGACCCAATCCCAACCAAGTTGTTTAAGGAGGTATTCCCTCTGATCAGTGGTCCTATTTTAGACATGATTAATCTATCCTTAGTAAATGGATATGTACCAAAGGCTTTTAAAGTAGCTGTTATTAAACCTTTACTTAAGAAACCTTCTCTTGATCAAGATGAGCTAGTAAACTACAGACCTATATCTAATCTTCTTTTCTTATCTAAAATTCTTGAGAAAGTAGTTGCTAATCAACTTTGTGAACATTTACAAAGTAATGACCTACTTGAGGAGTTTCAGTCAGGCTTTAGAGCTCATCATAGCACTGAAACAGCTCTGGTGAAGGTCACCAATGATATTCTCATGGCCTCAGATAATGGACTTGTGTCTGTACTTGTCCTGTTAGATCTCAGTGCTGCATTTGACACAGTTGATCACATTATTCTCCTACAAAGACTTGAGCATACTGTAGGGATTAAGGGGAAAGCATTAGGCTGGTTTAAATCTTATCTGTCGGACAGATTCCAGTTTGTTCATGTTAATAATAAATCTTCTTCAAACTCTAGGGTCACCTGTGGAGTACCACAGGGTTCAGTCCTTGGACCAATTCTATTTACTATATATATGCTTCCGGTTGGCAAAATTATCAGACAGCATGGGATTAATTTCCACTGTTATGCTGATGACACTCAGCTATATTTATCCATAAATCCTGATGAATCCAATCAGTTACTTCGACTGCAGTCATGTCTTGATGACATCAAAAGCTGGATGACTTTAAACTTCCTGCATTTAAATTCTGACAAGACAGAAGTTGTAATCTTTGGGCCAGAGTCCTCAAAAAATAAACTTCTTAATCAATCACTGAATCTGGATGGCATTAACTTGGCCTCTGGTAATAAAGTAAAAAATCTTGGTGTTATTTTTGACCAAGACATGTCATTTAAATCCCATATTAAACAGGTTTCCAGAGTTTCCTTTTTTCACCTCCGGAATATCGCCAAAATTAGAAACATTCTGTCCAGGGGTGATGCTGAAAAACTAGTGCATGCATTTGTTACTTCAAGGCTGGACTATTGTAATTCTTTACTATCAGGAAGTCCACAAAATGCAGTTCAAAGTCTTCAGCTGATCCAAAATGCTGCGGCAAGAGTTCTGATGAAAATCAACAAGAGGGATCATATTTCTCCAATTTTAGCTTCCCTTCATTGGCTTCCTGTTAAATCAAGAATAGAATTTAAAATTCTTCTTCTAACGTATAAAGCCCTTAATAATCAAGCTCCATCATATATCAGAGCTCTGATTACTCCGTATGTTCCTAACAGAGCACTTCGCTCTCAGACTGCAGGTCTGCTGGTGGTTCCTAGAGTCTCTAAAAGTAGAATGGGAGGCAGATCCTTTAGCTATCAGGCTCCTCTCCTGTGGAACCAACTCCCAGTTTTGGTCCGTGAGGCAGACACCCTATCTATTTTTAAGACTAATCTTAAAACATTCCTTTTTGACAAAGCTTATAGTTAGAGTGGCTCATGTTACCCTGAGCTACCTCTATAGTTATGCTGCTATAGGCTTAGGCTACTGGAGGACATCAGGGTCTAATTTTCTCACTCTACTGATTTCTACTGTTCTTCATTCTACGGTTCTCCAGTTTTGTATTGTATTACATTGAAATGACTGTCGTCATTTCAGCTTTTAACTTTTTGCTCTCTCTCTTTTTCTTCATAGTAGGTACACCTGGTCTGGCGTTCTGTTAACTTTGACATCATCCAGAGAAGACGGCTCACCCGTTACTACCATCTAATGTAGAACAGATTACTAGATCAATGTGTGCTTCTGTGCTTTTTTGTCTCTCTTGTTGTGTCTCTGCTCTGTCTTCTGTAACCCCAGTCGGTCGAGGCAGATGACCGTTCATACTGAGCCCGGTTCTGCCGGAGGTTTTTTTTCCCGTTAATGGGTGGTTTTTCTTCCCACTGTCGCTTCATGCTTGCTCAGTATGAGGGATTGCAGCAAAACCATGTACAATGCAGACGACTCTCCCTGTGGCTCTACGGTTCCCCAGGAGTGAATGCTGCTTGTCGAGACTTTGATGCAATCAACTGGTTTCCTTATATAGGACATTTTGACCAATCTGTATAATCTGACCCAATCTGTATAATATGATTGAACTTGATTTTGTAAAGTGCCTTGAGATGACATGTTTCATGATTTGGCGCTATATAAATAAAATTGAATTGAATTGAATTGAAAGTGTGTACTGGAGGCCAGGGGGGGACGCCCGGGGAGGACGTTTACATGTGGGCTCAATATTTGACCGAACAAAGGTTATATAATCACAGCACTGCTTCTTTTTCTTTGCTCACAAAATGCAAATAAGCTGATTTACACGCATTTCGTGGGGGAAGGTCACACAATCGTAACCGCTTATTGAGACATGCAATATTTCACATGAGATTTCTTCCTCCACAGATGCACTTAAAACGCTCAACCACCACTTTGCTGACTGATCCCGCTGAGAGAAAAGGGAAGGAAATGCTTGCTTGCGCACAATCAGCTGATGGCCAGCATTTCTATTTCCTCCTCTAATGACCTTCCATCTGCAGTGGTGAGCCCTCGCTTGCTGCTGCCAAACAATGTCTGGAGCTCATGAATGAACCATTCATGCTGTTTGGTCTTTTTGAAGAGGCTTGATTAATAATTAGGCTTCATGCAAATGGATGGCCGGAGAAAAGGTGGGGAGGGTCTGTGCCAAGAAACTGATTTACCCAAATACCAACCTGTTAATCTGACTCAAGAACACAGCACAAGGACAGGGCTTCTTCTGGTGCGTTCAAAAGGTAGGTGGTCTTGTGCTGCCACCTGCTGGACGAAGGGCACAATGAAGCAGCACGGCATAAAGTAAACGCATAGAAATACGGTAAAACATACAAGGGTCGTCATGTAAAAAGTTTGTGATTTAATTAAAAAAAAAAAGCTGCTCCAGAAAGAAATATTATATGCAATATGTGAACACAGACATATCCACCCAACCTGCATGTATACATGCAGACACACACACAGTGGTGTAAAAAAGTGTAGCCTGTACCTCTTCCCGATTTCATTTTTCTTTTTTTCTTTTTTTACTCTTAAATGTTTGAAAGCAGCAAACAAATTTAAATATGAGTCAAACATGGTCCTGTCTGGGAAAAGCGATTGCCATCTAGTAACTGGTTGGGCTGCCTTTAGCAGAAGAAATTGTTATCAGACATTAGCGATAACTTGCAATGAGTCTTTTCCAGCGCTGTGGAGGAATTTTGGCAGAATTGTTTGAGGGTTTTCCAGCGTGAACGGCCTTTTTTAAGGTCATGCCACCGCATCTCAATAGGATTCGGGTCAGGACTTTGACTAGGCCACTTTAAAGTCTTCTTCGTTTTTTCTTCAGCCATGCAGAGTGGGACTTGCTGGTGTGTTTCGGATTGTTGTCCTGCTGCAGAACCCAAATTCCTTTCAGCTTGAGATGACCGGACCTTCAGGATATTTTGGTGGACAGCAGAATTCATGGTTGCCTTTATGACAGCAAGTCTTGCATCAACAAAACAGCCCCAGACCATCACTACCAACACCAGATTTTACTGTCGCTGTGATGTTCTTTTTCTGAAATGCGGTGTTACTTTTACACCACATGTAACAGAACACACACCTTCAGAAAAGCTCAACTTTTGTCTTGTCAGTCCACATAATGTGTTCCCAAACGTTTTTGGGTATCATCAAGATGTCTTCTGGAAAAACCAAGACAAGCCTTATTCTTGTTTTAACTCAGCAGTGGCTCTCGTCCTGGAACTCAACCATACAGGCAATTGTTGCCTGGCCTCTTTCTAATGGTAAAGTCGTGAACGCTGACCTTAGCTGGGGCAAGAGATGGTTTGGAATATGTTTTTCACCTTAATAATAAAAACATTAATTTAAAAACGACATTTTATTCTACTTGTGTTGTTATTGACTAATATTTAAAAAAAATTGCAGTTCAAGTTAAGTGTGAAAAACGTGCAAAAACATAAGAAATCGGGAAGGGGGCAAACACCTTTTCACACCAATGGATTCACATACATACATAAACATTACATAACGTACATGTACATAACTATGGGGGAGAAGGAGGGTTAGTCAAAGAGTTAAGAAGGAACAACGGTGGCCCTTTCTCTTCTGTGTCTTGCAGTTTTATTTTAAGTCCTGTGTCCTTATTTTGAGCAGTTTAGATTAATACCATTGCTCCTTTACTGGACTCTGAATTGCCCTTTGCTATGAACGGGAACATGCCTGGTTGTTTAACTGTGATGGACTGAATACATGTCCATGGCCATTTGGCCAATGACTGCGCTACAACTCCCTTGAAATTGCAAGGATAAGCAGGTTTAGGCAATGGATGGATGGATGGATGGATGGATGGATGGATGGATGGATGGATGGATGGATGGATGGATGGATGGATGGATGGATGGATGGATGGATGGATGGATGGATGGATGGATGAATGGATGGATGGATGGATGGAGAGTCCTGACCAACACCTGGAATATCGATTACAATATCTCGGCACTGGCTCCTTGTTTATAGAAAGATTGCTTTTGGTTTGTAAGGCACCAAATCGGCTGGGGCCTAAATACATTTCAGAGTTGTGGGTTAGGTGAGAACCGTGTCGACCCCTCAGGTTATCACCTGCTTCCTCTGTGTTCCAGGACCAGAAGTAATCAAGGGAAGGCAGCATTTTAGTCTCTATGCTCCTCAACTCTGGAACCAACTGCCTAAAGAAATCCAAGGTGTGCAGAAGCTGTTTTTTTAGGATTTAAAACATTATCGTTTACTGCAGCTGTTGACCAAAGACTCTTACTAATGCAACAATTAGTATTGCCCCTGTATCCATAATAATCTCTGGACAGGGATTTCTGCTTTCTAGCTTTTTAGCTATTTTTTTGCTTTGAAATTAGATTTCAACAATTTTTCAAAGCTTGTAATTTTTGTCTTTCCTTTGATTCGTGTATGAGTGACACTGTGCAAATAAACTCGTCCTGCCTACATGCAACATGCATGAGTGGCAGGAAGCACACACTGTGAACACAACTTGTCTTATGTAGAGAAAGTGAAGCGGGTCAGAGTTAATGGTAAGATAGACAGAGCTAAATCCAGGATAATCCTGGAGGAAAACCCGTTAGAGACTGCAAATGGCTTAAGTCTGGGGCGGATGTCCACTTGCCACCAGGACCACGACCTTGAACCTACAGCCTGAGCTACAAAGCGATGGGTTTGGATCACAGCATAATTGTGTGTTAGAATGGCCCAGTCAAAGTGTTGACTTGAATCCGCTGGAGCAGGACTTCATAACGAATGTTTAAAGATGCTCTTCATCCAATTTGACCGAGTTGATCTATTTTTTAAAGGTGTATTAAAATGATGAAAGTTGAATGATGACGGTTCTGATATTTTTCTCTGTTTTACCGCTGTGGGGTTCCCTCTGGATCATAATCATGTTGGAGTATTATGCTGATCTAAATGCCTCGAGGAATGAATTGCAATTGTACATGTCTTCTATGACATACATTTGCACTAGTGGAAACAAAATAATCAACACCACTGTCTTAAATTTTGACCCACAACCTCTCCATATGTTACAGATTACAATAGACAATTGTTATTGTGCTTGTCTAACGAGCTACAGCATTTCTCCATCCATCCACTGATGCACAGTTATTGTTTTTATTGTTTTTGAGGTGACAGGAGGGAAATTCTGGAGATGCTCACAACTTTTCCATCCTCTCATTACGCACGTTTGGGTCTGCTCCCGCTTCTCCTCACAGTAGCAGGATATAATCACAAGTTTTGCATGTCTGCTTGCATAATTGGATAGACGAGCAACGTTTTTTGACTAAAAATTAGGCTTTAGACGTACACTACACTGTCACAGGTAACTCACCTTTACACAAAGACACAAGCTTTAATGACAAGTTGTTCTTAATACAAAGGCTTTATTATGCCGTTGGCCCACTCTAGACCATAGAGCAGAGGAGTCCAGTGGCAGGAAAAGCTTCACACCCCTGCATTGGATGCTTTGCATTGCATTTGGTGTTGTAAGGCTAGGCTGCAGATGCCCGGCTATGGAAGCCTATCCTCTTCCTGTAAGAAATCTTCTTCAGCGTATTTGAAGGCCACGTGAAGTCTGAAGAAAGTTAATGACCTCTGCACACTCTGCGTGTCAGTATCTGCGGAACCTGCTCTGGGATACATGGCCTATCACTTGTTGAGCTGCTGTCGTTCCTAATCATTTCTACTTCCTTATAATACCACTATTCAATTACATTTTATTTTTATAGCACCAATTCACAACATATGTCATCTCAAGGCACTTTACAAAGTCAAATTAAAAAAGTTTAAGATCTAAGCAAGCCCAGCAGATTGCATCGAGTCTGACAAGCAGCATTTACTCCTCCTGTAAGAGCGTAGAGCCACAGGGACAGTTGTCTGCATTGTCGATGGCTTTGCAGCAATCCCTCATACGAAGCATGCGTGTAGCAATGGTGCACTTGACTTCGGAATATTAAGTCGTGAAATAATTTCACAACTGGATGCATTGCACAGGTGTACCTCATTGGAATGCACTGAGCTCCTTAGGGTGTCCCATCCCTTTTACAAATGTTAGCTTGCCAAGGGTTTAACACCTGTTGGGCCATCAAAGAGAATTTAATAGTCTGAGGAACTGTTATGGGAATTCTAAACAATAATAACTGAATTTCCATCTTTACTAAATGAAGAGATGGCAGTGATGAAGTTCCAGCACTTTTATTGAGAAACAGAGCAGAGATCACATAGATGGAAGGTAATCGCACTCCACGGTCCCGCTGCAGTCTGCGTCTGCCCTGTCTCTGCCTGTCTCGCTTTCCGGCTCCCCCTAATACTGCACAGTGGCCTTGGCTTGAGACATAACAAAGACAGTCTATCCTAGACAATTCCTAGTATTTTAACTAAATGACACTTGTTTTTAACTACATTGTATTATTGTTTGATCTCTGGTAAACAAAGTTTTGTTAAAAGTTAACTGTTTGTGAATAAAGGGTTGGCTTCTTCTTCTTCTTCTTTTTCTTCTTGCTACATTTTACTATCGTTCCATTCTGCTTGTATCACTACCGCCTCTTCCGGTCGGACAAGCTAGGCGACGAAAGACTGGTAATCATGACCAAGCACATATGCCTCTGACCAAGCACGCCGCGCACCCGGAGGGAAACCAACGGCAGAGCTGGACCAATCAGCTGTGTCTAAAACGGACCGGGTCACATCCGATTGGTCAGAACGCCAGTCCGTTGGAGGATAAGTGCTTCGTCACAGTTGCGCTTTGCTGTTTAACTCAGGAGCGCTCTGTTGGTGTCGGTCGCTGTTGATGAAGTAGCTCCAAGTTGGTCAAGTTTTCCGGGTTTTTTCCACAACATTCGTGCTGCCTACCGCCCGGAAGTGATATGCAGGGGCTAAGGTGAGCGTATTGTTTTGTTTCTGGTCGTTGTAACCTTTGTCACGGCGTGTGTGTTTACTTTTTGTTTCAGCCGTGTTAACTCGCGTGTAAACTGTCGCCGGCTTCTAGCTAACCCAACAACTTCACGTTGTCGGCTATAAAGGGCAGGTAGCGTTTCCTTTACAGCATGTAGGTTTAACTTTAAACGCTGACTGTCGTGGTTTAGCGACGTCCACGCCCTTTCGCTTGATTGAGACACCCGCTGAGATTTCTCAACCTCCGCAGAAACCTGTTCCGGGCTCCCTGGTCCTCTGACGTGAAGCTCGACGGCCAAACGGCGGTGATCACAGGCGCCAACACGGGCATCGGCAAGGAGACGGCCCTGGACCTGGCCAAGAGAGGTAACAGCTGCACGAAACTCTTCGTTTGTTGCCCTTCTCTGGTTTTAAATGGTCCGTTTTCAAACTTCTGATTGGCAAAAATCAAAGTGTGTCAGTCCGGCTACATAAAACTAATTTAGAGGCTCTAATGTTGCATTAAAATAGAATTAACAGTGTTATGTCTAACCACGGGGTTTAAAATGTAAGGGGGGAAAAAAACAGCATGGTGATTATATTTGTGGAAATTTATGGAAAATTAAAAGCACATCGTTCCCAAAGTAATGACTAGAGGAATCGAAAGAAGTTCTTAACAGTGTTACTGGTGTTTTTGATGTCATTTTGTTGTGAAAATCCAATGCAATTATTCTAAGAAGAATATAGAACAATCTTCATTTGTTGTTACATCTAGATTTAAAAACATTAGTTGGTTCTTTTATCAGCTTTAGTCAAAGGTAAGAGGGTTTGTGGAAGGTCTAAAGCTCCAGAGCTGCAGGTTCAAAATTTTAAGTATGCATTAAATTAATTCAAGTTTGGCAGCAAAACACCGATTACGTCTCATCCTAACCTTAATCAGTGTTTATTAGGATATAATTTGGTTCTTCCTTGCGTTCCCCATCCTTCCTTGGCTAGCCGGTGCAAGAGAGCCAGAAAAGTCAACTTAAGATGTTAAGATATGGAGTCAAAATGGTATGTTCAGTTGTTGCATCAAACAAAACGTGGCGAGTTCCATCTAAATTGTTAAAACCATCCAAACTGAATATTATAACACGTGAAACGCTGAACATTTTCCATTTTAAGTAATCAGAGTAACGTGAAGGAACAAACTCGTTTATTTGAGGCCGAACGACGTCGATGCAGGAAAAGGGGAAAGAAAAGCAGCTCTGTTTGAACGTAACGTGTGGTTTTACGCGCAGACACCGTTTCTAACCATTTCTGCCGGCGAATACAATCGGCAGCCTTGATCTGACTCGGCTACGGCGTGAGAGGGGAAGTAAAATCCTAAATGTCGAAGTTGTTGTTTCAGAAAAGAGAAAAGGCCTCGTTTGTCGACTCCTGCGGACGGATGAGTGACCGGAGCCCGAGTCGTCCGTGTGGTTTTATCAGCTGCTCGCTGTGCGCTTCACATCAGAGCTGTGTTCATTTTAAGGATCTGTAGAAAACCACAGAGCTACGGTTGTGTCACTGCTGACATTTCACACATGTAGCGTCTGACGTGTGCTTTACATGAGCAGACATTGACAAAGCTAATCCCTAATCACCGTCTAATGAGGTCTTCGTCTGGCTGTGGAAGCGTCTTCAAGCGGCTGTAATAATTATCATTTTGCTCCCAAAACTTCATTTATTCTACCCACAATTCTCATTGTGTCCTAATAACTCGATCTTCATCTGATCTGAGCGCTCCTCCGGAGATCTTTCGGCCCATTTATGCCAAGAGGAGTTGGATTCTCTGCAACTTTAAAACAAAACCTCACCTGAGCCGTATGTGTGGGTCTAACCCTGCTTACGTTACAGAAATGCACCCAATTCTTCTTTCTATCCCCTGTCCAAGTGTTGTTGTTGTTGTTGTTGTTAGTATTTTCTTTATTTCTTCACACATTGGATGGACTTCTTCTGGGGAAAATGTATGTAAACTTTTGGGTTCAGTGTTTCTCACTGAACCTGTCTTCACGTTTAGTTTAATCTGCAGAAGTTCTTAACTGTGAGACGATTCCTGAGCTCTTCAATGAAACAATTTGTTAATTTTTATTTTGGACCGCTGATTTTTATTTTTTTCTTGAACATAATCTATGGCTCTCTAAAAGTTAACGGTATATTTAGACGGACTAACCTCCTGTCTCACCTGAATCGGGATATACAAACCTGGCTGCATTCACGCCGTTGGTCACAAGAGGGCGCTCTTTGTTAATTTCTGGGGAATCTCCTTGTGCAGTGGGCACCAGAAGTTTAAATGGACACAAATGTCCAGCTTTTAACTTCGTGGTCTTAAAGTCTTTTGTGCAAAGGGATCTGTTGTAATTCCTTAAAATGTTTTATTTAAATGTTTTGTTTTTTTGTTTCTTAAAACACGTTAAACTGCTGTTGAGAATATTGCTGCACAAAGAACATGTCGACCAGATCAGGAATTTAAAGCGAGCGGTTTAGTTGATGAGAAGTTGTCCAGCGAGCAACGGAGCCGTTTCCTACTGAGTTACAGCATCTTGTTGCCACCTGTGCAGAGCGTGCTCCACAATGGCAGCAGGGCATCAGCACCCCACTGTGCAGTCGTCACTGTTTTGGACAATGTCCTTGGCACAAGAAAAGGAGCAAAGAAACGAACTACTGTAGCAGAAGTTGCTTTAAAAACTATTATCGGCGCGCTGGTGGCGCTGCGGGTAGCGCAACCGATGTACGGAGGCCTTAGTCCTCGATGCGGTCAACCTGGGTTCGACTCAGACCTGCGGTCCTTTGCCGCATGTCTCTCCTCCTCTTCCACCCCCCCCCCTTCCTGTCAGCCTACTGTGTTAAAAAGCGAGCCACTAGAGTCGTAAAAAATCCAAAAAAAGAAGAAAAATTAGATTATTCCTGAATCAGCTTGATGCTTTCCATGGTAACTTTACACCCAACCAACACTTCTGCTATACATTTTAAGCTGTGGTGTATTTTTTTCCCTGTTTTAGGAGCCAGGGTGATCTTGGCATGCCGGGACATGGAGAAAGCCCAGGAGGCTGTGACAGAAATTATCGAAGGCTCCGGCAACGACGCCGTCGTCTGCATGAAACTTGATTTGTCAGACAGCAGATCGATCAGGGAGTTTGCTGAAGCCATCAATAAAAGTAAACAGACTCGTTCATTGGGGGGGGGGGGCATTAATTAACTTAAATGCTAGGAGTATAAGATATATTGTTTGAAAATTTTGGGGCGTTGTTTTGCAGATGAGCCGAAACTGAACCTCCTAATCAACAACGCGGGTGTGATGGTGTGTCCGTACGGGAAAACCGCCGACGGCTTCGAGATGCAGATCGGAGTCAATCACTTTGGTAAATGCACCCAATCACAGACGGACTCTGCTGGGTCCTGTTCAGACCTGGTTTTCACTGCCGTCCTGACTGATCCACGTGTATTGGCCTTCACGATGATAATCCACTGCTGGTAGTTAAATCTGTCCTAAATGGTCCAGTTTCCCATTTACATGCATATAAACCTGCAGCCACATCACGGCCTGCTTATTATCCACCCAGGAGAACATGAGCTGCCTGTTACCAAAGTTGTTTTCTGTGCTTCCATCTCTCAATTTTAACTGATGCCGTTGAGAGAATAGAGGACGAATAAATAATGCAGCTCTTCAAGACTAAGCATCAGGAGCTTTACTAGTTTTGGTACATTTTGACGTACAAGTGACCGGCTGTCCCACATGTGGTGCTTTCCCTGCAGGGTTCAGCTGATGAATAAAATCCTGGATCCCTAAGTTCATGCAGTATCCAGCAGGGGGCGCTCTAGGGTTTATTTATTGTATTGCTACCCTGATTTAATTTATCATTTTGCTCTGTTGCTTTCTAAATATGTCGACACCAAACTAACGAAGACAGCTTCTTTAAGTATCAGTGATGCTGTTCAGTAATCTTTTTATCTGAAACCTAGATTCCTGTTTAGTATTTCTGTGTGATCAACACTTCCCTCTGTTTGGCGAGCACGTTTTATCTGAATCACATTCTCCATGCTCAGGTTTATAGTCTCTGAAACGTTCGTCATCACTTGAGTTTAAATGCCGTAAGAATCGATTCGGTGAGCAGATGATTTATTCATCATCTGATAATAAACGGTAGATAATCTGTTACAAGCCGATATTTGGCCGGCGGAGCTTCTGCTCATCTCCATATATGTGGTGTATATTTTAATTATGATACTTGTCCAAGAACGTCTGCTGAGTGAAACAAGGCGACATATTTACCTAGTTTAGATATAATTGAGCTGAATAGTAAAATCTCCTAAAATGTATAAAACCTACTGTATATTTATTTATATAGGACTTTAAAATATGACACACGGTTCACTAAAGTGCAGTGTAACCAGTAAAATACAAGGGGATAAAAACAATTAACCCCCCTAAACCATTTACGCAGCACAATGAAGGGCAAACGGATGTAGTTTCTCTAGTATGTATTCATTAGATTTACTGTTTTGAGTAAAAGCTGGACGATTCACTAGAAATGAAAGGTTGTGCATTTGTTTACAGAGCTGCAACAAATGCACAACTGCAACACTTTTAGAGAGATGATTATAAAGATAATTTATGAAGCTGTGCTAAACAGTTCTCTTTCAAGGTTATTAGCTCCTGCCCCAGTTGCAAGCAAAGTGTAAGACTCTGAAATGACCTGGACATTTGAAACCTTTTTTCCAGGCCTTAAACTGTATGAATGTGGATATAAACAGCAAGCATAAATGTACGAAGAAATTATTGTTGGTGTGAAAGCTCAGGATTATGTGTGTGCGAGTGAAAAAATGAATAAAACTTGTGACTTTATTAAAATGTAAAGTTAGTATTGCTTTATATGTAAATGCTTAATATCATGTCTATCTTTGCTTAAGAGGCGAAACAAATATTTCGGCATGAAATATTTTTTTATTTACACATTGTGTAAACATCAGGGCGTTATGATTAGTGATTTAGCCATTATTGGCCAGAGTTTAACATTTTATGGCACCAGGATGTTTTCATTCCAATTCTGAAAAGTGCTTGAAAATAAATAATAAATGTTTACTAGTGTTATTTATTGCAAAATAGCATATTAAAATGCCCAAAAAGCCTATTTTTTTCAGAAATAAAAAGATAAAATATGCGATTAATTTGTGATTAATCTTGAGTTAACTATTGAAATTATACAATTGATCGCGATAAAAAAAAATGTATTCATTTGACAGCACTAGTATATTTATAATAAAACCTGTTTAAAACAAGCCTGAATTATGTTTTGCAGATAATTGCTGTTTTAATGGAGGTTTGAGCTATAAAAAGGCCTTCAACATGGATGTCTTAAAGCATTTCCTAATATTCCTATAAAACCTTTAGAGTGGAAGTTGAATTTTTTTGCTTTAGGTCATTTCCTGCTGACGTACCTGCTGATTGACCTGATTAAAAGATCGGCCCCGGCCAGAGTCGTTACGGTGTCCTCCATGGCTCACTCCTGGGGCTCCATCAATCTGGAGGACATCAACAGCGAGAAGAGCTACAACAAGAGCAAGGCGTACGCTCAGAGCAAGCTCGCCAACGTGCTCTTCACGCACTCGCTGGCCAAGAAGTTAGAAGGTGCGTCTCCACCTCATCCCTGCCGCTTTTAGTCATCCTCTCTAAGACCATGACGGGTGTCGCTGTCATTAATCTGGGTTTTCTTATCAGTTTACTGGAGTGGAATAACTTGACTAATGAATTCAGTGTTTTTTTTGGGGGGGGGGGGTTTGAAGGCAAGAATTGGACACGAGTCTGAACTTGTGTTTTTCTGTTCCACAATGGGTCAGAATGAGAAACTTTTATTTGTGTTCACACTGAACCCCGTTTTAGCCCTTAAAAGGACCGTTAAATCATTCGTCCTCCTCCTGTAGCTCCAGAACTGACCAGCCGCCGCTTCTTTAGTTGGTCGGATGCTCAGTCTGTCGGTCTCTTGCTCTGCTTTCTCCCGCTGTTTGTCTCCTGCTGTCTTGACCTCCGTTGTACGGGTTACGGACACTTTGAACATGGCTTTTTGTGTTTGTGACTGTGCGTGAAATGTTGTGTTCGTTGCACCCCGGAAAACCTTCACACCCGCGGCGAATGCTCATGACCTGCTGCAGCGTGATTGGCTGACGTGTTCTCTCGCAGGCACCGGCGTGACCGCCTACTCCCTCCACCCCGGGGTCGTTCAGACGGATCTGTGGCGCCACCTGAGCGCCCCTGAGAAGTTCTTCATAAAGATAGCCAGTCCGTTCACCAAAAACTCGCTCCAGGGAGCTCAGACTACCATTTACTGTGCCGTGGAGCCGACTCTGGAGAAGGAGAGCGGTGGATACTACAGGTATGGGCTGTTCCCCCGGAGCTGGGCGTTGTATCAGTTCAGTTAAGATGGCTTGGAGATCTGAAGTTAAAGTAACTTAAATGAACCTTTGGTTGTTTGCAGCGACTGCGCTCCTGCCAGCTGCTCCGCCGCTGGAAAAGACGACGAGTTGGCAGAGAAGCTGTGGGAGCTGAGCTGCAAGATGCTGTCCTTGTCCTGGGATTGATGTCTTCAGTCTGACTTTACGAACTGGGTCGTCTTCCCTTTAATACGAAGCACTAACGACCAAGAAGTCCTGATCTTAACATAAAACCGCTTCCTGCCACACACAGCATGTTCCCTGCTGTGTTTGTAAATTTGTTTTTTATATGAGCTTTTACTAACTTTTTTTGATTGTTTTTAATAATTACAGTGATAAATTTTCTAAAGTAATTTAGTCTTTTTTTTTTTTCTTTTTTTTTTTCTTTTGCTGGATTCAACACAGCCTTATTCCATGTTGTATAATAAACCTGCATAAGTATCTAAACCAGAGAAAAACACGTGCACTTACAGGTTTATGTACCACCCGATGACTTAATTTAGTTGTTGGGTCAATCCATGTCCATTGTGAGAATCACTTTGCTGCTTCTCTATTTTACATACTTTTCTAAATTAAACATTTGAATTTTCAAATTTACAAACTGCTTTTGACTCCTAATTGAAAAGCTATAAGATTTTTACTTTTTTATTCTGCAATAGCGTTCCAGTAAGTATAGGTAGACACACTTTAACATTTTCAAATCAACGGTAGGAAAATCTTTCATTAGTAATATAAATCAAAATGTATAAATAAAACTGCTATAAGATCTCTGGATGGATGCCAATTACTAATATTGGATAAAACAAAGTATACAATTTAACAAAAGGCCGGCACCCTTAAATGTTGCTCCAAAAAAAAAATGACATGATGATTGAACTTTAATGGTGGTGAAAATTTAAGAAATGTAGCTAAACGGTTTGAAGGTAGTTTATCCTGAAAGCAGACCGCAAGATGCTAAAAGAAGTCTCCAAAAAGCCTTGGATTTAATCGGTCCTGCTACATGCTCTTGCTGCTGAAATAAAAGTGGATGTCTGTCCAATCAGGAGACTGCACAGGTTTTATGGGAGCTGTGCAGTGAGGAAACCTCTGTAAGAAAAACATGAAGGCTGGACTGAAGTTTACCAGAGACAATGATGCAGACGAGGACTTCTGGAGCAATGTTCTTTGGCCAGAGGAGTCCGAAACAATCATTTGAACACCTGAACAGACGTGGTGAGCCAAAACCGAACAAAAGCAATAGTTTATAAAACAATTGCAACATTGATCAAAACTACTGAAGTACAAAAAAACCTAAGGACAGCGTATGTGTTCTGCAGGATTTAAAGCCAGTAAGTACAGAAGTTTTTGAAGGAGACGGAAAAACATTGATCACCTCAGTGATCAACCTGGATCTTGGTACAGCAAAAAACAGGTGATCGGATTCGAGGGGTAGAGCTTGCGATCCACGTTTGGAGACCTCGGTCCTTGATGTAGCAGTCTTGGGTTAGATTCCCAGCCTGTGGACTGTTTTCCCTCTCAACCTGATTTCCTGTTGGCTTATTGTCAAATAAAGGCTGCAGCCACACCTGCCCCAACAACAAACAAAAAAAGGTTATTAAATTCAAGGCTACAGGAGATCAGGCTGACAACCAGAAGCCAGTCTGCTCAGAACCTCTTATAGGACAACAAAAAAGTTTTAAATCAACTCTAATATGAGCACTGAGGCAGGTACCAGCGTTGGAAGACGAGCTGCTGCCTTCTGGACCAACTGCAGTCTTGTCTAACGTATACAGAGTAGCCTAATAGTCCAGTTGGGATGTAATTAAAGCACGGATCGCATGTTCAAAGTTTTTAAAAGATAATTTCACCTTAGATAAAAGCCAGTTTGAAAAAGGATCACTGCCCAACTGAACAAATAAAAAAAAAAAAAAAAGGTAAAATTGCACTTCAATTTAACTTTTCTATAAAAGAGTGCTATTTGGTCCAAACTGTTACTTCATTCTTCTCATTGAAATTGAGGAAATATGTTTTCAGTGAGACACTGAAACAATGGTGTCATCAGCATATTAATGAAAAATGTATTTTTAGAACTTGAAGGCAGAATATAAAACTGGTCCCAGAACAGATTCCTGAGGAACTCCACAAGTAACGGGACGGATTCTCTAAGGTTTACTGAGAAACTCCTGTTGAAGGTAAGACCTGCACTCTGCTGCAGTGCCTTTGATGCCACAGAGCTCCAGTCAGGAGATTACGATACTCTGGTCGACAGTGTCAAAGGTCTCCTGAATCCGTGACCAATAAAAGATCAGACTTTTAAAAGTGCCGTTTCAGTGCTATGAAGAGCTTTAAAACCCGACTGACACCTTTCAAGAACGTCCGCCTTTATAAAGTGCTGCAGTTGACCGGATACTGTTCTTTCCAGAACTTTTGATGGGAATCGAAGCTTAAATGGAGTCTAAAATTTGACAGGACACAAGTCAATGTAAAGGTGAGAGAACCTCATGCTAACTGAGCACCTAAGGAGGTGGTGGGGGATGTGTTGCTGCTGCAGGATCTGCCCAGTTCACCCCCACGAACTACCATGTACCAGAGGGTGGTGGAGGAACATGAGGAAAGCCTTATGAAAGTCCTTAAAAGTATTGCAGATTTTGATCTCAAACTGTCCCAAATGCAAGTTTTTTCAGACCTCAGTGAAATACTTGGGCTGATGATTTAGAAGACCCAGGTCACTCAGCTTTGCCGGAAATGACTATGGAGGACTGACATAGGCTGCAAAGGGAAGATGCCACCTTGTGGAGAGTTATTCAGATATTAGAAGCGGAGTTAGATGTTGAGCCAGGTGACAAAAGGTCTGAGGAACCAGAGGTAGCTCTCCTTTTGAGGGAGAGGACAAAGTTACTTTTGGTAGATGATGTACTGTTTCGTAAAGTTCTCAAACAAAGAGGTGAGGCTTATAATCAGCTTGTCGTGCCCAGTAGTCACAGAGAGAGGGCTTTCCAAGGTGTTCATGATGGTGTAGGTCATACGGGCATAGAAAGAAAACTGGAGTTAGCCCGAGCAAGATTTTACTGGCCAAAGATGTCAAAATACATCGAAAGTAAATGCAAAAGTTGTGAAAGATGTGTGAGGCGTAAGTCTAGGGTTCAAAAGTTGTCCAAACTGGTTAACATCAAGGTCACGGGTCCTTTAGAGTTGGTTTGCATTGATTTTCTGACATTGGAACCTGACTCAAGAGACACTCGGAACATACTAGTAGTAACTGATCATTACACAAAGTATGCACAGGCGTACCCAACCAGCAAAGACTGTTGCTACAGTGTTGAGGGAGAATTTCATTAGTCATTATGGTTTCCCCCGCAGACTGTAGAGCGATCAGGCAGAGCCATATTGCTGGGCGCGCATGCTCCGATTAACGTGATGAATCAAAAGGATCACTCACTCAGAGACTCCGGCGTCTGCCCCGCTCATTGGTTTATTCCAGACCCGAGGTTGTTTTTGGAGGTCAAGGCAGATGTGGTTGCAGATCTGCACCCAGATCTTTTCCTCAATCCTAGCCAGTTTCCGGATCACGTCATCCCACCTCCACAGGAAAACTCAAATCCGCAGCGCTTCTGTTCTGGTCACCACCGTAAGCGCCAACATAGACTCATCAGCCAGGTTCCATCGGTTTCAGTTAACCAGTCAGTTGGTTCCATATATCATCCATCCGCCCCTGATTCTCCGTTGCCTGAGATCACCTCCGCTTCCGTTAAGATCCTGTTTCTGCCTTTCTACGCAGTGGAGTTAATCTCAGATCCTGCCTCAGCTGAGTCCTCCACTGCTCCTCCCTCTGACTCAATTGAGGATTTCTTTTCGAGGAGGGAGGAGGAGTTAAGATCCTTCAGGAGGAAATATTTTTGAAGAATTATATAAATTGGAGGCAAAATTAATGGATTTGGAGGATAAATACAGAGTAGCTCTAAGGACTTTATACCAACATCCATCTTCAACTGCTTTAGTCAAGTCATTCACCAGAGGTCAGAATTGCCTCACTGATCAGTCGGAACCAGTCGAGGCTCTATACTCAGAGACTGTCGATTCAGACTGTGTTACTGAAGGACCAGTTTCAGACTCTGACCCTGATCCTATTAATGAGGACCTGGCTGATGCCTCCAGTTCGCCTGTCATCACAGGTGCAACGCTCGCCACTGCTTTTGCCTCTGAGGGTCCGGTCGACGCCTCAGATTCTGAGACTGCCTCCGAGGGTCCAGCCGAAGCCTCGGATTCTGTCAGCGTGGGTGCATCGTAGGCTGCCGCCCCTTCCACCGTGGACGCTACATCAGCCAAGCCTTCAGTTTGTGAGGTTGGGACCCAGGTGGGCTCCCCGCTGGTTCATGGAGTGGGGACCCAGGTGGGTTCCCCGCCGGCGTGTGAGGAGGGGGTCCAGAAGGTTCCACCACAGATCCTCAACTCAGGGCCTCGTAGGGCGTTCAAGCATAAGAGGTCCCACCTAGGTACTAAACACCCAGGGCCCCAGGGAGACCTTGGCTTCCTCAGGGGTTTTCTGAAGGGTCTTCCCTCGCATCTTCGATTAGACAGCCAACTGTCTGAGTGACTTCAGGGGCTGACTTTGTTGGAGGTACTGGAAGGGCTTCTCCTTAGGACGCTGGTCCTGCAGTTTCTGGAGTTGTCTGAAACCCATAGCCAGGGGCAGACATCAGTAGCCTGTAGCTCGGTGCTGCCTGAAGTCTGTAGCCCGGCGCCCTCCACAGCCTGTAGTTTGGCACTTTCTGAACTCTGTAGCCCGGTGCCTTTTGAGGCTAGTAGTCAGGCACCCCCTGATGCTAAACTCCCGGCTAGCTTCTGGTTTAGCATAAGGGGGGGCCTGCATTGTCGTCGATGCCCGCCAAGGGGCCTGCATCGTCGACTCCACCCTCGAAGGGTCCTGCATCGTCGACTCTGGCCTCGAAGGATCCTGCATCGTCGACTCCGCCTTTGACGGTACCTGCTTAGTCGACTGCGCCTTCGAAGGGTCCTGCATCGTCAACTCCGCCTTCAAAGGGCCCTGCTCTATCGCCAGCCGCCGGACAACCTGACACGCCGGGGCCGTCCTCTGGGACGCCCGCCGGACAATGACTGAGTTGCTGACACCCTCTGCAGGGTTAGCCACAAAAACTCATTTCTCGGCGCAGGGTGAGCCGCTCGCCTCTGAGGAGGAGCTCTCCGCCGCTGCCACGCCGCTCTCGATCCTCGCCTCAGAGGCTAATCGGGTCTCCGCTCAGGTGCAGGTGAGTCCCGCTCAGGTTTGCGCTGTGAACTCGTCCCACCGACGCAGCGAAATGAATAAAAGGCCGATTAGTTTTCCTTCGCTGACGTCTTCACGTGCTCAAATCGCAGAGAGAGACCGGTATGGACGGCTGTGCCAGTACCGCCGCTCCACATACTGGGATCGCATATATTACCATACAATGTAGAACAGATTACTAGATCAATGTGAGCTTCTGTGCTTTCTGTGTCTCTGCTCTGTCTTCTCTAACCCCCAGTGGGTCGAGGCAGATGACCGTTCATACTGAGCCTGGTTCTGGGACTACTGGAGTTTTCCTCTCCACTGTCGCTTCCTGCTTGCTCAGTATGAGGGATTGCTGCAAAGCCATCAACAATGCAGACGACTGTCCCTGTGGCTCTACGCTCTTTCAGGAGGAGTGAATGCTGCTTGTCAAGACTTGATGCAACCTGCTGGGTTTCCTTAGAGAGGAAACTTTCTGACCAATCTGTATAATCTGAATTTGGCGTTGGAAAGTGCCTTGAGATGACATGTTTCGTGAATTGGTGCTATATAAATAAAATTGAATTGAACTTGGAAAGGGGGACCAAAAAAACATGCATCCACAGTGCTTACCCCTGCATGCTTCTGATGAATTAAAAGTGCCAATAAAACTGAGATAATGGAAATTGTTTTGCTTTCAGTTCCAGACAACAGAAGGAACGCGGTCAATAGTTTAACTTGTCCATCTTTTATTATATCAGTCGACTCAAGACTGCTGCAACACATCTTTTAGGCACTCTAATCATGGAGGTTTACGTCTTATTTTTCTATATATTGTAAGTTATTGGTTGTATAACATGTTTGCACGGCGTGTAATTGCATGATTTGTTTTTTTTAAAAAGCAGAGATCTTAAATATAAAGCCTTTATAGCTGTAAAAATGACTATTAGTTCAGCCATTCTTACCAAACATTACCATTAATTTCTTTATAATAATGGTTTATTTACATAGTCATAAGCTTTCATAAATAAAACTAACATTTTACTATAAAATGTAAAAACCAGAGCTCTCTATATATTACAACAGTAACACCAGCCTGTAGAGTTTCTCTTTCGTGTAACAAATTGACTAAACTTGGCTTAATCCCTTGCAAGCCGTCATAAATGTGTGCACTGGAGTCCTTCATCTCCATGGCCACATATACAATCAATCATAAATGTTTAATAACCAAAAGAAGCTGCCTATAAGAGCGAGCTGTGAGTGCGGCTGGGCAGTGATAACATCTCTGAGGGACGGATGCTGGGATGCACCCAGGCGTTGCTAAACGGGTCTGAGCGCACAGTTTAAAGGTGAGTTTAAGCACGAGAGAGGAGTTAAAACTCATTTTTCTTCTTCTTTTAAAGCGGTCGAGATCTCTTGGAGGGATGAAAACATCGTTTTGTATTTAATTTCATTTATCTGTCTTAAGTTTGTTCAGGATGGAAGAAGAAGCGGAAGATGGAGTGGCTGTGGTGGGGATTGGCTGCAACTTTCCTGGAGGTATCGAGAATTTCAGAGCTTCTTTTACTTATATAATTGTATTATTTAGGCTTATTTAATTGATAAGGGAAGGTACAAATAAATTTAGAATATCAAAGAAAGTTTGTCTTTATCCAAGAAATTTCTATTTTTAAATATTTCAAAATGAAAGCACATTTTTTGATTGAGACTTGCATTTGTACGGGCAATATTAATACTAAATATCTTAATTATAAATAAATATGGGATTAAGGAACATGTAATGCTTTCTACCAGAGCCAGCTGAAGGTTGAATGAGGTCCTGGGCTGAATATAAATGGGGGCCCATCTACATCTTCTACCCATATTGGCCTTGTTGGTCTTTATTTTCATATTTATTTATTTGTTGTTAATATTTTCATCCTCTTTTATATTTATTTGATTGTTTGTTCCATAGCATGGGCTAAGTTTGATGTTAGATTTACATGAAACAACCCCAGGGGAAACAAAGGCTATTGCTATAATGTATTGAAAAAAGGGAAAATTATGCATGGTTTTCTTTTATTTCTTTGGAAATAAATATCAAAGGAGACCTTCTTTGAAAAATATAACAATTTTCCCAAATCCACTCCATTGTAGCTCTAGCTTTTCCTACTGGAAGTTAAACAGATTTTCTTTCATGATTGCCCTGTATTGGCAGATTTGACACACCCCTGGCAGTATGTAGTTTTTTATTTTATTTTACTCCAACATGTTTCATCTGACTTAAAGTTACCATTTTTGAAACGGTCCAGGCCAAGACCCTTAAATCTGTTGGAGAATCTGTGGAGGGACTTAAAGATTAGAGTGACGGCAAAGAGGCCTTCTAACTCATCACTTAAGAAGCGGAAGCATGCATGTAATCACAATTAAAGCTTTTTCATCAGTCACTGACGAGCGAATAATACTTTACTACATGCCAATTTTGTTGTGCTGCAGGGTTCTTTTGATATTTATTTTGTTATACTTGTTTTTTCACGTTTAACACGTTGAATATGTTCCATATGTGTAGCATAAAACAACCTGAAAGCACAGACTGGTTTTGTTCATTCTGGCTTTCTTTTTTTAAACGGCCTCATTTTGCAATAAAGAGTCTGTAATAAAGAACCTAAATGGACTTTAACACCACCGTAGGATTTCTAGTCATTCTACTCGTTCTACTCCTACAATGACACACATATCAACCAAAAGCAAATCAACTAAATTTGAAAATTTGACTCTTGATATCTGAGATATTCTCTTCCATAATTTGTCAATGGCCTCTTGGGTTTTCCTCATCAAAGGCGCTCCAGTTGCAGAAATTTCATCCACGCCTCCACCTACTCCTTGTCTCTTACTAGTGAATAATCAGCATTGTTTGACGGTCTACATGCAATATAATGACATTGGACTTCTTAAACATTTGCCCTGCGGTTCTTTTCCAGCAGAGTTAACCAAAATATCAAAACAAAACCTTCTCCACATATGCTGCTTTTATTTTATTTCTTCTTTTTTCCCACCCGTAGGAGAGGGACTTGATAATTTCTGGAAGGTTCTGGTGGAGGGGAGGAACTGTTCTGTTTCAATCCCCAGAGAGAGGTTCGACATGGCGAGCTGGTATGACCCGGATGACACCAAACTGGGTAAATCCCGCACAGCCAAGGCCGCCCTCATCGATGGGTATGAACCTTATCGAGATTTTCTTTAGACCCTCGTCTTAAGAAAATGCATTTTTCTGCTGGTTTACTGTATTTGTTTGAATTTAAGGTGTCAGTTCAGTTCCCATGCATCCACATCCGTGGGTCCCATTGTTTGTAGCTCCACCGTTGGTGTTTTGACACATGAGGATGTTCTTTTAAAAGATTGCCATAGAATATTATGGATATTTTCTTATGAATGCCATTAACTTCATTGATCCATAGCAAATATGCAAGAAGTTTCTGAAATTGTAACCAGTAAATATCAGTTTTGGCCATTGGAGTCTCAGTTTTTACCAATAAATGTATATTTTTTCCATATATGATATGGAAATTGGTAGATGTATAGTACATGAAAAAAATTGCTCACTTAGTGGGGAAAAAAACATGACATTTTTAAAAGGATTTCCAAATAAATTAGAATTTATGTCCCAAAAAAAAAGCTAAAAGGACATAAATTGTTAGATTTTTTTTTAGATTCACCACAGAATACACATCCTGGCTACATTTACCAACAAAGTTGTGCAACAATAAAATAAAAGCAACAAAAACATGTAAGCCTCTCAAATTGTACTGTAGATTTTTTACTGTTTTGGTCCAACTTATGTGTAAAGTAATTAATGTAAGGACATGTTTCTTTTTTCCATTGTAAATATTATATTCTTATATATATTTTTGCAGGTTTAACCAATTTGACCACAAGTTTTTTGGCATCAGCGACAGTGAGGTGGAACAAATGGATCCTCAACAGAAACAGCTCCTGCAGTGCGTCTACAGAGCTTTGGAGAATGCTGGCATCCCGATGGAGAGGGCCAGCGGCACTAGGACAGGAGTGTTTTTTGGTAAAACACATAACATATTAACCATCATTCATCAATTTTAAAGTCTTGATTAAAAAGCAATTAAAAACGAACAGACGCTAAGTCCATTTATTCTTCCTCACTTCTTTCAATGGTAGGCATAATGAACAGAGACTACGAGACCAATGCTGCACACGTGCACCCGACTGTGATCAGCCACTGGACCGGAACCGGGCTCGCCATGAGCATCGCGGCAAACAGAGTCTCCTACATCTTCAACTTCACCGGGCCGTCCCTCTCCTTGGACTGCGCCTGCTCGTCCTCGCTTGTTGCTCTTCATCTCGCCTGCCAGTCCATCAAGCAAGGTCTGTACGACATTTCTGCTTGAACTCCGTGACATTGGCTGTTTGCCTGCTAAAAAAAACGCACCGCTTTATTATTCATATGGCATTAAAATGTTACTGAGAGAGATTATCCCAAACCTTTATCTTCCCTAGGGGATTGCGAAATGGCTGTTTGCGGAGGCGTTAACTGCATCATTGAGCCAAGGGTGTTTGTGGCCCTCAGCAGGGCCAAGATGATTTCACCTGAAGGGACGAGCAAGCCTTTCTCCAGCAGGGCGGATGGTTACGGGAGAGGGGAGGGCTGCGGCGTGGTTCTCTTGAAGCCACTGAAAACGGTAAAACTTTGCGATCAATGCCCAACAATATTACAAATACTATGACGGTATATTGTGTTCAACTGAGATTCCTGAACTAATTTCAAAGACTTTTGCTTGTTTCATATGTTCCTAATTAATCTTTGTTAAGTAATTAATAATAGGCAGTAAAATCTGCAGCCTTTCTTTCTAAAGAGATACAAACTTTAGTATATTTCTGCTGGTTGATAGTCATTGACAGGGCTGGCCCAAGGTTTGATGGGATCTTAAAGGAGCATTAAGGAATATATTTAATGTAAAATCAACCTAAACCATTCTTATTTGTCACCCATGATGGAAGTAACATCCCCTATAAACATTCCTCTCCATCAACAATGTCTTTGTCAAGTTTTTTCTCCTTTCAAACCCAGAGGTACGGTCTGGAACTACTTCGGTTCAGAGTGTAGCCCATGTTTACTTCCTGGTTCCTCAGCCAATCATATGCGAGTTCGCAGGGTTCCCAACACAAAGCGAAGCATTTGGTATTTTATCTTGACAAAAGAGGAGCAGCCTGCAAACATGGAAGCCAGTAAGAGAAGCAGACCAGAAATAGAACTAACACAACATCATATACCTGGTCTGTGTAGGTAAAGAAATCCAAAGAAATTACTCAAGTTACTCATGGTTAAGATGAACAATTAAACAACTCACACCAAACAGCTTACTCTAATGACCCTGAGGTTGGACAGGCAAGACATTTATTCGCATCTGACTCGTACCACACAAGGATGGTCCTCCATGCGGTTAAAAACATTAGTACCCAAACCCCGGGTTGGTCAACAGCGGGCGTCCAGAACTGTCAGACTGGATTGGTAATAGGTAATCTAAGCCTGATGTAGTGACCGAGAGTCACAGGGTTCACTTTTGCAAAGTAAACTTGCCATTTCCTTTAAATCTAAATTTTAAATAGTTTTATTTATCTACATTGAGACCATAAAATCAAATTTAATCGTAACCCAATCCTCAATAACCAAAACTAAAACACATTTTTATCTATGGTATGTGCTAAACTTTAAGCATTTATGGGATGCCAGAAGCAAAGGCTTGGTTAGCTTTTGTCTTGGGCCAGCTCTGGGCCATGAAAAGGTAAAAATTGCAAATTATCCTTCTTAAGAGCACAGATTATTACCTGAAAATGTCCTGTTTGGTAGAGCTGATATAAGTAGATTTCTTGTGGCATCATTATCCAGGAAGAGGGTTTTTGAATCGCACACAAAAAGGAGAAATAATATTAAAAACTATGTAAAGTCATTGCATACATCTTAAAAAAAGATTTTCTCGAGCTCTCAATCTTCATAAAACAAAAGAAAACATTAAAAATCTGTTTTGTGAATTATTTAACCATTGTTTCTTCTAAATAAAGAGTAAATCATTAAAAATATATATATCAACTAAATAAGACAAAGATTCAGCATTTCAACTTCACATTGCTGACTTCAGACAGAAACGCTTTGTCGCCAAAAATGTAACTTTTCAGGAAATGTAAAAAAACAAACAAGGAAGATTCAGGATCTAATAATTTCTGAAAAGTTGCCTTGGATCGCTACACCACAATTAGCAAAAGTGGTTCTCCAAGCTGCTGAACTCAATGACAAACAACCTAAGCCCCTATACACAGACAATTACTATTTTCCTGATCCGACAATTACATTTACGAGTAAAATTGACAATTTTCCTTCCCTCATTTTATGTTTTACCCTGGTTAAATTTTCAGGCTCTTCAAGACCATGACCACATCTGGGGGATCATCAGCAAAACCGCTGTCAACCAAGATGGACACTCTGTCAATCCCATTACAAAACCCTCCATGACACAACAAGAGGACCTGCTGCGCAGAATCTACTCAGACGCTGAAATTGCAACTGTTCGGTACATTGAGGCCCATGGGACTGGGACCCCAGTGGGAGATCCGACAGAGGCAGGAAGCATCTCAAACGTCATTGCCAAAGCCAGACCTTGCGGGTCAGGAACACTGCAGATCGGCTCGGTGAAGGGCAATATTGGACACACGGAGTCAGCGGCCGGGGTGGCCGGACTGATTAAAGTTCTGCTGATGATGAAGCATGAAACCATCGTCCCCTCGGTTTTCTACTCAGATGAAGCCTCCAGTTTCGACGCCAAAACCCTGAACATTAAAATTCCTAAGAACACTGAGAAGTGGGAATCCACCTCTGCAAGAGTTGCAGGGGTGAACAACTTTGGTTTTGGGGGAACAAATGCACATGCCATAGTCAAACAGCACACACAGACACATTTAAAGAAACAGAGCAGTGAGAAGATGTTGAAATATTTCGTCCTCTCAGCAAATTCACAGAAATCTCTGATTATGACAATGGAGGACACCATAAAGCAGCTGGAGGCAGACACCACTGTAGAGCTTGATTCTGTTTTGTACACATCAGCCTGTAGAAGAAGTCACCAAAAGCATAAATACAGAAAAGCCATCATGGTTTCATCTGTAGGGAATCTTAAGGAGAAACTGATGGCTGCTGTTGCCAAAGACGTCAGCTTGGCCCTCTCGGATCCAAGACTGGTGTTTGTCTTCTGTGGAAATGGCGTCACTTACCATGGCATGTGCAAACAGCTGCTGAAAAACCAACCCGTGTTCAGAGAAACCATCAAAGAAATCTCACAAATGTTCCAAAAGTTGAGCTCCCTAAACATCCTGAGCACACTTGAGAGCGAGTTCGAAAGCAGTGACTTCAACAACCCCGACGTCGTCCAGCCGCTCCTCTTTGCCATCCAGGTTGGAATCGTCACCCTTCTCGGCCACTGTGGCGTCACGCCGGATGCTGTGCTTGGACACTCTGTCGGCGAGGTCGCTGCCGCTCACTGCTCCGGCCTTCTGTCTCTGGAAGACGCCGTGAAAGTCATATTCCTCCGCAGCAGCCTTCAAAGAAAAGCTAGTGGTGGTAAAATGCTTGTGGTCAGCAACATGGCTGTGTCAGAGGTGGCTTCACTCCTCCCTAAATACTCTGGAAGTCTTAGCCTTGCAGCCTTCAACAGCCCGCAGTCCTGCACCGTCTCAGGGGAGGCAGATGCAATTGAGAGCCTCCTAAAGGAGCTGAACAACTCAAAAATCAGCCAAGATCTCTTCCTCCGTGTGCTGGACGTCCCTGCTGCTTACCACAGCCACATGATGGACCCGATTCTGCAGGAAATCGAGGACACAATTGGCACCTTGCAGAAGAACGAGCTTGACACAGAGTTGTTCTCAACAGTTACAGGAAGAGAAGCCGAGGTCAGAGATTTCTGCACGGGTGAATACTGGGCGAGGAACGTCCGTGAGCCCGTTGCTTTTGAGGAAGCTTTGAGGTCAGCGGTTAAAGGGAAGAAAGGCGTAGTCTTTGTAGAGATAGGGCCAAGAAGAGCGCTGCAGAGAAACATTATGGAAACTCTTGGAAGCAACACCCCAGTTCTTGCCTCAGTAGAACCCAAAAAAGATCACGAGTCAGTCATCTCACTTGTTTCCAAGTTGTTCGAACTGGGCATTCAGGTGAACTGGACCACCTTCTACAAAGGCTGTGAAACAACGCCTCTGTTTTTCCCGAAGTACCAGTTTGACTCCTCGGACAGGGACGTGATCATTGGAGCCACCCAGAACAACAAAGCAAGCTCTCATCCTGTACTCAGTCAGACTGGAAGTGAACGCAACGTCTTCAGCTGTAACTTAACATCCGACTCAACCTTCTACTTGAAGGAGCACAAGCACAACAACGTACCCATCATCCCCGGCGCCTTCTACGCAGAGCTGGGTCTGGCCGCGTTCCTTACCGGCGCCAAACCGAGGGTGCCCCTGAGCTCGCTGCAGCTCAGCGTCAAGTTTCACAGCCCGTTCGTTTTGACACAGAACTCTGCTAAGATGAAGGTCCAGTTGGAACAAAAAGACAAAGAAAGTAGCTTCAAGGTGTTTTCCTCCTCTGCGGTGTACGCTTCAGGCACAGTGGTTTCTAAGACAGAGAGGCTGATTGAGGAGCAAAGCATTTCATTAAGCTCCATCTCCAAACGATGCACATCCGTCGTGAGTTTCCAGGAGTTTTATGGATATCTCTCTCAAGGCGGCTTCCAGTACGGAGATGTCTTCCAGAATAAAGCAAATGTGCACTATGGGGAGGATCTCAAGGAGGCTTTTGCAGCGCTTTCAGTTCCAGAAGAGCTCCGACCACATTTGCACGAGTACTGTATTCACCCTGTCGTGTTGGACTACTTAATGCAGCTTCTCCCTGTCACGGTGGAGCATATATTTGCAGGAAGGCCTGGGTTTCCTGCCAAAATAGGAAGCCTTACTGTGTGTGAACCCTTGCAGAATGAGATGATTATCTACCTGAGAGCAACTGATGTGGGTGTAGATCACATTGAGGTTTGCGGCTGCTTTGCAGACAAGGAAGGCAGAGTGTTGGCTGAGGTGAAGCACCTGATAATCCAGTACCTCGGCAGTCGGGGTCATGTGGTCGAAGAGTACTTCTACCACAATGATTTCAGTGTTGTCCCTGAAAGTTTCACTTTTTGCAACCCGCCAAAGGCTTTGGTCTTCTCTGATCGTCTAGGGATCTCAAAAGCGTTAGAACAGCATTTGGATCCAAAATCTAGATGTGTTTCCATCACACATGCAAAGGAGATGTTGAGCAAAGGATTTTGTTCTCTTCTTTCAAACCTCCATATTCAAGATATTACGGAAGACTTTGATGAGGTGATATTTTTGTGGGGCAAAAATCTCA
This sequence comes from Fundulus diaphanus, assembly GCA_037039145.1. NCBI lineage: Eukaryota > Metazoa > Chordata > Actinopteri > Cyprinodontiformes > Fundulidae > Fundulus > Fundulus diaphanus. Next base: position 12,637,223 of record CM073137.1, on the reverse strand, counting down.
CGTCACAATCGCCGGATGAAGTCTTGCAAAATCTTGCAAGTTGCTGCGAGATTTTCCGCCAAATTGTCCTGGAGCTGAAGTGGATTCAGTTCCCCAAAGCCACCAGAGCAGTGACCTATCGCTCATCGGACATCACTGTGGATCACATAAGTCCAGGTTTTGCTGTTGCTGGTATGGTGAGGTCTTTTGCAGCAGAGATCCCTGATCTTTCTTTTCAACTGATTGACTTAGGCTCCATCTCAGCCGAGGACATTAAAGCTCTTTCTGAGGTCCTAAGATCGCACCCGTGTGAAAAGTACCCAGAGCTGGTCATAAAAGACGGACGGATCTTAAAACCTTCAATTGTCCGTACCCCACTGGAAGTCGTTGACCATGCAAAGAGTACTGACCCCTCCACAGCCACTAAACTTTTCGCCTTTCAGACAGCTGATTCACACATGGTGACTCAACTGAGTGCAGTTCCTCTCCACGAGGAGTTGGATCCAATCAATGACACATCGGTTGAAATTCGACCGAGCAGGATATGTGTTCATTCTTCTGATTACTTCCCAGTCAGCGCCTCCCATCTCAATTTTGGGCAGACGCTCTACTGGAGCAAGCACTCATCTCAGAGCCATAGGCTAATTGCGCTTGACTTTAGCGGTACTGTTACTGCAGTTGGAAAAGATGTCAGGAGACTCAAAGCCGGGGACCACGTTGCTTGTTGTTATCCAGTTACGGCCGCTAGTAAGATTCAAGTGCCGGAGGACGTGTGCTACAGCCTCAAAAGGCTCCCGTTCTTTCAAGAAACACCTTGTGTCTCCTACTTTGTGCTAGCTTGGGAGATGCTTCATCGAGTCTTGCCTAAACCCAAACAGAATCTTGGGATCATTTGCCCAGCAACCGATTCAGCTCTTGTGAAAGTTTTGGAACTTACTGCAAACAATTGTGGTTGGAGCGTGATTTTAAGCACACAGTGCAACAGATCTTTTGTAGATGTCAATCAACTAGAGACATTCGTCATCCTGCCACCGTTCGATGAGTCTCTCACTGTGAAGACGTGCAATTTCCCAGGTCCGAGACATGTTGTGGTACTCTGTGAATCTCCAAAGCAAACTTTGCTTGTCCAGGAGCTGTGCCGAAACATAAATGAGAGTGTTCACATGCAAGCAGTTCATATGCAAGCTGTTTTGCAGAGAGGTTACCTTAGAGCGCACAGACTTCGCATTTATAACTGGCTGAAGTCGCTGAATCTAAGCAGGAAGTTTGCGATTGAAAACTTCAACTTTCAAAGTGTGAAACCTGAAAGCACTGGTGTAGAGCCAGAGATACTACCTTCATATTTCAGCTCGAAGAAACTGGCTGTGATTGATTTGGAAAAAGGCGGCAAGACTGGATTGTCTGAGATTCAGCTGCTGCCAGCCAAAAAGCAGCTGTTCAGAAAGAGAGCGGTGTACATCGTGGCCGGTGGTCTCTCTGGGCTGGGCTTTGAAACGGTCAGGTTCATCTCACAAAGGGGAGGGGGGTACATCGTGATTCTCTCCAGGAGCAAGCCCTCGGCCGACGTGCAGCAAGAAATACTCAACATTCAGCAACAGTGTGGAACCAGCATCACCAGCATGGAGTGTGACGTTTCTGTCTCAGAGTATGTGCACAAGGCCGTCTCTGAAATTGGCCAGAAGTTTAGGGGTTGTCCGATCAGAGGGGTGTTTCACAGCGCGGTTGTCCTGCACGACGGTCTGATCGAGACTCTTAATAGATCCCTTTATGAGAAGGTTTTCAAACCTAAAGTAAACGGTGTCCTAAATCTGCACCATGCAACAAAGCGCTGCCCTCTGGACTACTTTGTGTGCTTCTCCTCCATTTCAGCCTTCCTGGGAAATGCATCCCAAACAAACTACGCAGCAGCCAACTCCTTTCTCGACCTGTTCTGCCAGTACCGGCGCAAACGGGGGCTGCCTGGACAGTCCATCAACTGGGGGGCTCTGAACCTCGGCCTGCTGCTGAACAAGGAGCACTTCCATCGCTTTCTGGAGGCAAAGGGGATGATGGTGTTGGACGTTGCAGAAATTCATAAAAGCCTGGAACAATGCCTCGTCCTGAATCGACCCCAGCAAGCCGTTTGCAGGTTTCACTTCAGGAACATCAGATACAACATCCTCTCCCAAAATAAAGCCTTGACCTTACGCCTGTCTGCGTTAGTCAATGAGGCCTTACAGAAATCCAAAGAGGAAGAGTCCAAGACTGGACAAACTGACTCTGTGTCACCAAAAGAATACGTCTTCTCTCTGCTCAGCAAGACCATCAGCGTGGATCAGAGCGAGCTGAGGGACGACTCCCCTCTTTCCTCCTTGGGTATGGACTCCATGCAGGCCATGACCCTGCAGAACATGATGTTTCAGGAGAGAGGCGTGAACGTGCCTCTGGTGAAACTGCTGGATCCCAACGCCACAATATCAGCAGTGGTGACCATACTGAGTGAAGCAGCCGAGGGTACGCATGTCCATGAGAAGCCTCCAGTGGATGAAGACACGAGTAACTCTGATGTTTTAACAAGATTATGAAAATGAAAAAACAAATCAATCAGATGGCTATTTAATTACTTTTGATGCCCCATAATTATGCTGCCTTTTTTTTGCACAAAAAACATGGAAAGTCTCCATGTTTGTAATAATTTTTGTAGAAACAGCGCTGCATAACAGACTGAATAGACCCTGTTTATTTTTTTGTGAAATGCTTCAGATCATCATGTAAATATTAATATCAGACATAAACTGAGTCGTTGATGCACTTTTGGAGTGATTTTGGGTGGCCTCCCAGCTCTAAAAAGCTTTACCACTGTTCCTTCCATTCATGAATAATAAGTATTATGTTTAACTGGATTCCTAAAGCCTCGCCTTGTAACTCAATAATTTTTTTCTCATCTGAACTTGAATTCCTCAAAATCAATGTGTGATGTGTTTTTTAAATATATTATTTAGCCTACTTCATGCTGTCATCAAGCTTTGATTTAAGTGATGTATTTATTTTACATGTCTGGTAGTAATCTTGCTTGACAGTGCATACCGAAATTACTCCCTGCTTTCCAGAAAATGTGCTTAATCACTGTTAATTCATGAGTTATCAAGGGGGCAAATTTCTTTTTTAAATCTGGCCAGGTCACGTTGGATAGATTTAACGTAAATATATGAAATTTTCATTTGATAACTGTTTTGCATTTACCCTAGTTATGTTTGTTTTTCTTCTTTTTCGTCTTTCTTAATTTTTCAGATCATAAAAGTTGTTGTTTTTTCATTAGACAGAGGAGGTACAATAGTATATTACCTCCTAAAAGAGCTCTGGATGTGAAAATTTATGGAGCACAAGTATGGCTTTTCATACAAGAAATTCGATCAATTTTTAAAGAAAATGTGAAGCAGTCAGAATTAAACCTAAAGAAACGTTTCAAAATATTATATAATTTCTGTGTATATGTACCTTTTTTGCACTATTATATTCAATTTCAACCCACTGTAAAGCCCAGAAGTCTGTCTATAAGTGATGTTTTATCCCGGTGTCTTATATCAAGCCACATCCACAGGTTATGGTCATCGCTTATCACTGATAAGTTCAGACTGATTATTGGCTTTATAACATTTGTGGAAAAATATGATACAGTAATCTGGCATGTCCCATAAATCATCTGTTGGCAGCAAATATGCTTCTGAAATGTCTTTTATTTGGAGCCACTGATTGATTACATGAGGGGGAAAAAAACATTGATCTTGATTTATACCTGTGAATAAAATCGTATTAAGGTCAACATTTCAGTATGATAATCTATCGCATTGTTACAGTCATTTTGCAAGCAAGCAAAAAAGTTTAATGATCAACAAAAGAAATAGATATTTATTGAAAAAATTGATTAGGAGTTTGCAAATGGCAGTATTTATCATGAAAGGGGATTTTGGACACTTAAAAAAAGAAAGCCATTTTAAAATGTTATTATCACAGGAAGTAGTTTTGCTGTTTTCTATACATCAAGCCAAGCTTCACATTTTAAGGGAAATTCAGAAAGTTTGTTCATCTTTTGACATTTCCAGAACCGTCAGATCTGCTTTTAATCTCCAACATTAAAGGAAAGCATAACAGCAACAATGATAAAACACAATAAATAAAAGCTACTCAGATGTTTTACAAAGCTTTCTTATACTTTATTACATATATAAAGAAACAGATTTGAAAATAAACACGTTATTTAAAAAAAATGGGTTTGATGTTTTTTGAAATGAAGAAAATCAGAAAATGAATAAACTATACCAACACCCACAACCTGATAAAAACAAGTTTACAATAAGCTATCTAAGCCGAGTTTACTCACAACACAATTATGATAACCGTTAATCTGCTACTGTCATACAAAGTCCTTGTTAAGGACAGAGATAAACTAAAAAAAAAAGAGAGCTAAACTAATAAAACAATCAGTCAGGAGCCAGAATTGTTATGTACTGATGCTGTAAGATTATTAGTTGTATGTTTAAATAAAACCTTCTGGAAAGCTTTAAGTAGTTCTAAATAGTTTTTTGTTTACATGAATTAATGTTTAGCAAATTGATAACAAATACAACTTCTGTACCATAATTATAAACTGTATGGCTTATTATTCAAGCCCGAAATAAAGAATTAAAGTATGTCCTCAAGGCAGTATTTGTCCCCTCGTAGTTTTCCTGTTTTTGCTTTTTTATCAACAATTAAATGTTTTAGATTGTTAAACAAATCTGAATATTATGCAAAGAAAGCCTGACTGACATAATAGGTGAGGAAAAAAAGCAGTTAAACCAAACAGACACCATTAAAAAGGGATGCCTCCTAACCTACTCACCCCTGTTGGCAACAATTGTCAATATTTTTTATTTTTTAACATGAGGGCAGGTTGGCAAAAAGTTTTTTTTCTCCTTTGATAATAAAAACCTATGAGTATGTACAATAATTAGACAAGAGCCTCACATTGGTTAATACAATTGTGCAGCAATTAGAAGGTTGCGGGTCACAACCCCAGCCTGGGCTCTTTCTAAGTGGAATTTTGATGTTCTCCCCGTACATCTGTGAGTCCTCTCTGGGTACTCCAGCTTCCTCCCACAGTCTCCGGCTCTGTATGGATAAGTCTGTGCTGGCAATGGATGGTAGTTGCTGGTTTGGTCATTTTCATATTTGCTGAAATTTTTTATTGTGACAAAATAGCATAAACATTGTAAATCTGAAACACCAGGCAAATACAGGATCTTTTCTCAAACATTACTTTGTTCCATCTTGGTCAGGAACCTGTCCTCTTTTCTCTTTTTGGGTTTAATTACTGACAACTTCTGCTTGGCTATTTGTTCTCTTAATCAGTAGTTTTAAAGACGCTCTTTAATGATAATTACGAAACATTTCAGACAATTATTTTCTTTATTTTGCTAAAGATTCCCTTAAGATGAAGGACCACTAACCTGGCCAGCCAGACTGACAATGTGTAGCACTCTCCACGTTCTGCACATTATCAATCTAGGTCTGCTCCCATCTAATCCATTTGGGCTAAGGAGGGACATTCAGCAACTCTCCAAGCTGATCGGGTGAAATAGCACCAACGGTCCGCCTAACAAAGGTTGGTTTTAGCCAATCACGGTTTTAAAATGTAAGCAACAGACGTCATGAGAAACCCCGACAAGGTAAGTTGGTAGTGCACTTCTTGCTGTTTTACTATTGAAGAAGAAATCGTGGATTCTGACCGAACAGATGTCATAGCAGCAGCTACGCATGCGTTTTCCTGCGCTGCCATGTTTATGTTGGCTAAGCTGTGGGCTCGACCACTTAGGCTTTCGTCGCAGCGGTCTGTCCCGCCTTAAACTGTAATACTGCAACGTGATTGGTCCAAACCGTTTTTTGTCCAGTCACAAACGGTTGACGCAGTATTGGTACAAGATGGATTCTTGTGTGTTCTCGACTGCACGAATACCATGAGATTCATCTTGCAGGCAAGGTTAAAAAAGCACAGGCTTTGTATTGAACTAAACGCTGTTTTGCACAAAATTGACTAAAGTGGCAAGTGTGGTGTTGGGGTCCAGAATTGTGACCAAAGGCACGTTTATCTCTGTCTCCTGGTAGATTTTGTTCTGCAGAGTCATGGCTAACATCGAGTCAATGCCCATCGCTGATAGACAGGACTCATCATCGACTTTGTCTCCATTTACATTGAGAATTTCACTGACAATCATCCTCAGTGTCTCAGGAGTTGTTAATGAACGCTCAACTTTGGGGGTTTCGTGTATTTTGTCTTTAAGTGCTGTTTCCACTAAACTTGCCATTCGCTCCCTGAGAGATGGATTTTGTGAAAGGACATTTAAGTTGAGGTTCTTAAAGTTGAATTTGCAAATTCCCTGCTGCGGACTGTTCATTAACAGACACTTTTTAAGCGTCTCGTGAATTTCGTGCACGGCCATTGTCATCATCCCCTTGGCCTCCAAGAACCTCTGAAAGTGGCCTTTGTTGAGCAGAAGACCAAGGTTCAAAGGACCCCAGTTGATGGACTGTCCGGCGAGCCCAAGGTTTCTCCGATAATGACAGAATGTGTCAAGGAAGGAGTTGGCCGCCGCATAGTTGCACTGCGAGGCGTTCCCTATGAATGATGAGATGGAGGAGAAGCAAACAAAGAAGTCTAACTTGTTGTGAAACGTTGTAAAGTGGAGATTCAGAGCGCCATTGACTTTGGGTTTTAGCACCTTTCTGAAAAGAGTCTCATCAAGGGATTCAATAAGCGCATCGTGCAGCACTGCAGCACTGTGAAACACTCCTTTGATGGGACAAGATGGAAATCTTCTCCCAATTTTGGTGATGGCATCCTCCACCTGCATCGACTCAGATACATCACACTGGATGTGTAGGACAGTAACCCCATTTCTTTTCTGTAGGAGATCCAACTGAAAGCGGATTTCATGAGACGGAAGACTTCTTGACAGTATCGCAATGCCTCCTCCGCCATTGTTACCGATGAACTTAACCGTCTCAAGCCCCAACCCAGACAGACCCCCAGTCACAATATAAACACACCCCTTTTTAAAGAGTTGCCCAGGTTTTGTTGGCAAAGAGCTACGAGTACATGCGAACCAGTCCGATCCTTCTTTAAGAACAACTTGCTGCACTGTTGTTGTTGTGAAAGAGGACTCAGCTTCAATCACTTTTTCATGAAGGAGCTCCTCTCTATGAGGCAGACAGTCTGGATGAAGGCCTAGTGACAAAAGCCAGTTGGAGACATTTTTGTTTTGTGCCTCTAGATTGGCTTTCTGGAGAACATAGGCCACATCAAGGTGGTGCACACGGATGTTTTCATCCTTCAATGCAACCATGCTTGTAGAAACTAAGGGTGACATGTGACTGCTAAAGACAAAGATTACATGCTTCACAGTGTCACCACTCCCAAACATTCCCTCAAACGATTGATCAATCGGAGGCAGGAAAAGAAAAGCATCAAAAAGTGCCAGTTCCTTGGACAAATTAGCTTGGCAGGAAATTTCCCAACCAGACCTGTTTGCTGTGAGGGCAAGAACCTTTATGAAAACAGCGGCCGAGTCTGAGGAGATGATTGCCAACTTCCTGTGCTTTCCTCTAGGTTCCCTCAAAAGCCTCTGCAAGATCTCCCATGCTAGGATGAAGTAGGACACGCACGGCGTCTCTCGGAAAAAGGGGTGCGCCTTCGTGCTATAGCACGCTGCTTCGGGAAGCAAGATCTGTGAAGCTGCCGGAGCTGGATAACATGAAGCAATTTGATCTCCCACTTTTAGAGTCTTGACGTCTCTACCGACGGCTGAGACTACGCCACTAAAATCCAAAGCCAGGAGGTTGTGGTTCTGTGTCACATGCTTGTTCCAGTAGAATGTCCTGCCAAATTTTAAATGGGAAGTGGTGACTGGGAAGTAGTCGGATGTGTGCACACAGACATTAGTGAGCCGAATTTCAACTGACCTTTCCAGGACAGGACTTCTGTCCGTGTTAGTAGCGGAGATTGGACGTAAATTGGCAATTTGATATGGATCAGTAGTCTGTAAGACAAAGTCGCCTGACTGGCTGGCTGATATTGGCTCTTCACATAAGTCACTGTCTTTAACAGGACTTTGTGCTATTCTCATTGTAGATGCCTGTCCATTGCTGATCCTTACTTCTTGCTGTTTGTTAGTTTTAATAACATGAGCCAACATTTGGATATCTTCACTTGTCACAGAAGCCAGATCAATATGCTGGAAATGAATATCTGCTACCTCAGCTGAGCAGGATCTCATCATGCCAGGAAGCACATAGCCAGGACTCACGTGGTCCACCGTCATTTCCGTTGATCTGTAAGTTATGACCTTGATGGCGCACAAATGTTTGCTCTCTTTGGCAGCCAAAACAATCTGACGAAATGTCTCACAACAAGTCACAAGACTCTCCAGGATCATTTCAGAGGACAAGTGAATGAGGTTCTCCACACCCCAGATAAAGAGAACCTTCTTCAGGCTGTTATTGCTGTTCAACGAATGACACACTAGGTTTTTAACTTCATGCGTTCTTAAGCTCTTTCTGATCCCAACAGTGACTGAATCGGTGGATGTGTAAGGTCTGAGACCTTTAGCAATCCCCAGCTGATCTTCAAAGATAATGGCTTTTATTTTACAGTCTTCAACATCTCTCTCTCCTGTTATCGCAGCTGTTTCACTGTGGAAAAACAACGACTGAGGAACATCTGAACCAGAGGGCAAGAAGGAAATCCTCACACCTTTCATTTCCACCAAAACCTTCCCCTCTGTGGTAGAAAAGCAACCACACACCTCCAGGAATGCTTGAGATTCTTGAGTTGTCCGAAGATACATGATCATTGTCTCCTGCAGGGGTTCTGATAAAGCAATACTTGCGATCTGCGATGGGAAACCCTGCTTGGCTCCTTGTTGTCCCATTGCTACCACCGCAGTCATTTGAAGGAAATAATCCAGCACCACAGGGTGAATGCAGTAGTCGTGGAGACTTTCCACAAGTTCACCAGGAACCTGAAAAGCGGTCACAGCTTCCTTGAACTCGTTTCCGAGACACACGTCGTTTAGATGCTTAAAAAGTGGGCCGTACTGAAATCCCACTTGAGAGAGAATTGAATACATTTCGTCTCGTGTCAGAACCAATTTGCACCTTCGGTAGATCACATCCAGACAAATGGTTGCTTCCTCTAACAGTGGTTGCTGGTCTTTATACCTACATGTGCCAGAGGCATGTGTTGCAACAGATGACTGTATTTTGAATGAGGCTTCGCTTTCTGATTGCTCCAGCATCATCTTCAGCTTCTTGGGATCTGAGTTTAGCGTAAGTACACTCTCAAATTTTATACCTAGATGGAGCAGAGAGGCAGGCTTCTTTGGCTTCAGGTTTGCCATCACCAAGGCATACGCTAAGTGAACATAAAATGCACCTGGCACAATGGCAACATTGTTGTTTTTATGCTCCCATAGATAGGGTGCAGTCTTCAAAGAAAGTTCATAGGTGAATTCTTTCTTAGCCTGCTTTATCTGGGACTCAATCCCACTGCAAAACATGGCAGAAGGTTCATTATCTCCTCTTAAGGCTTCGAAATTCACATTGTTCTGTACGTTGTCAAACTGGTAGACTGGAAGAGCACTGGGTAACGTCTCACAACCTCGGTAGAGCTCCCTCCAGTCTACATTAATGCCGACTTCAAACAGTCTGGCCAGAGTTGAGCAGATGGTGTCACAGTCTTTCTTCGGGTGGACTGACGGGAGAACTTTAGTTTCATCCCCAAGAGTTTCACATATGTACCTCTGGAGAGCCATTCGAGGTCCTACCTCTAAAAAGACCAGATTTCCTTTTGGTGGTTTGTCTTTAAAGACAGCATGAAGAGTTTTCTCGAATAAAACAGGCTCCCGGATGTTCTTTGCCCAGTATGCGCCCGAAGTGAAATCACCGTTGGAAAATCTCTCTCCGGTAACGGTGGAAAATAGTTGACACTCTGTGCTTTTAGCCTTCAGAAGACCTATGCTCCTCTCAATGTCGTCTAGAACTGGATCCATCAAATGGCTGTGGTAGGCAGCGGGGACATCTAAGACGTGGAGGAAGATGTTTCTATCCACAAATTTGAGCCTCAGCCTCTCATGGAGAACATCCACAGCATCTGCATCTCCAGACAAAGTGCAGGATTCAGGGCTGTTGAATGCAGCTACACAGACCTTGCCACCAACGACTGGGAGAACCTCTAAAACCTTTTCTACAGCCACATTGCTGACGACGAGCATTTTTCCTACAGTGACTCTGCTCTGAAGAGTGCTGCGGTGGTGCAGCACTTTCACAGCATCGTTAAGAGATAAAAGACCGGAGCAGTGAGCCCCAGCAACCTCTCCAACAGAGTGGCCAAGCATAGCCTTGGGTTTAACGCCCCAGCGCTTCATCAGGGTGGCGATCCCAACTTGAACCGCAAAAAGAAGAGGCTGGACAACGTTCGGTTGGCTAATATCGATATCGTCGCTTTCACCCTGAAGCAGTTCACTGAGCCTGACGGGACTGTATGTCTGAAAGGCCATTTCAACTTCTTGGACCTTCTCTTTGAAAGCCGGTACTTGCCTCATTAACTGCCTGCACATACCCCTGTAGCAAACCCCATTCCCACAAAACACAAAGACCACCTGGAGGTTAGAGTGTACCGACTGAACCTCTGTGTTAGGCGCAGATTTGAGCTGCTGTTGTAAATCCGAGAGGGAAGAGGCTAAAAAGGCTTTTCGGTATTTGTGTTTGACGTGACTCCTGCCGCATGCTGATGTGTAGGAGACTGCGTGGAAGTCAAGGGTGTGACTGCTGCCCAGTCTTTGGTAGGCGTCTGCCATGGTCAGGATCAGGGATTTCTCAGAAGCAGCCGACAACACAAAGAGTTTTTGCCAAGCTTTTGTGGGAACAACGTCATAGTTGTACTCTCTTAAAATGACATGTGCATTCGTGCCCCCAAACCCAAAACTGTTGACCCCGCTTACCCTTCCCAGAGGTGGAGTTGTCTCCCATCTTTCTATTTGAGTTGGGATTTTTAAATGCAGAGTTTTTGTGTCTACGCTTGAACTCTCCTCGGAGTAGAAAACGGAGGGAACAATAGTTTGGTGCTTCATCATTAGGAGTACCTTGATCAGTCCGGCCACTCCAGCGGCAGATTCGGTATGCCCGATGTTGCTCTTCACCGAGCCGATCCTGAGTGTCTCTGAGCCTGAAGGTTTGGCCTTGGCAATGACATTTGAGATGCTCGCAGCCTCTATTGGGTCTCCTACTGGAGTCCCGGTCCCATGAGCTTCGATGTACTGCACGTTTGCGATGTCAGCGTCGGAGTAGATCGTTCTGAGCAGCTCCTCTTGTTGTGTCACGGAGGGTTTGGTGATAGGAGTCACCGAATGTCCATCTTGGTTAACAGCAGTCTTGCAGATCACACCCCAAATTTTGTTGCAGTCCTTTAAGGCCTTTAGATAGATAAAGGAACAGAAAGAGGGAATTGTGATAAAGCTTGTTTGACAGTCTATATTAACCGCAAAGACTTCAAATCCTTCCTCTCATGTATGAGAGCTTTTCGAGAAAGGTACCAAATTACATGGAACAATCTTTGACATTAAGAGTTAAAAAAAACAGCAAAAAAAATTCATCTTTCTAGGTTATTGTGTAATATGTATGAATTAGTGATGAACTGTCAAAAATAACTTTTGGGGAAATATAGCTGTATCAAATGTCATTACATCTATCCTGTTCATTATATTATTACACCTCCTCAGACAAGAATTTTAAAGTTTCACTTGTCAAGTTTACAGTTTTTGAGTCACATTTCAGAGTTGGATAATATTGAATATTTAAAACTTGGAGAAAGTTTTGTTAAACAATAAAAACACATTAGAAAAAAAACAACCAATTGTTATCTTTGTCGAAAAGTAACAAAAAACAATAATATTGTTTACTCTCCCTTAGCAATTTGCTGTAATTTAAAGATTAGAAGGTCTTCTATTTTTTTTGTCTTATTGATTCTATTGTTAAGAGTAATTTGTTTTAATGGGTAGTTTTAAATGAGGTTTCTGCTTTCAGATTGTTGTTAAAGGTGCCATGACATCACTGTGTAAACCATTTTATGTTGTTAAATATGCTGCATCTGTAAATTCTCCAAAGAATTTCATCTAAAAAAATAACGTCAGCCTGTTGTTTTGTCAGGCCAAATGTCCCCCCTTAGTAAAAGGGTTGGTTGTGGTAAAGAAATGCAGCTCTACCTAGTTGACTTCACTCTGGCTACAACCATGTTTGCAAAATTGGTCAAACGCCAATCCCCCCCCTCCATCCAGTGGCACCTCCAGAAATTTTTCATAGGGGTGGCCAGATGGGGCCACTTACACTCTTGAGGGGGCACACTGAAACTAAAAGCCATAATTTCAGGATTTTATTCTACTGTTGTAGTAAAGCTGCCTGTAGAAAACTATCTTAAAGACTTAAGTAAACGACTACTAATGTCTTCTGGTTTATTGTTTGATTTTTAATGTTACTAATGGTCTAATGTGCATAGACCAATAACAGTACGGTAAACATTTTGAATTGAACAACAATTCCTTTTTATTGTGTAATTATATTAGGAATAAGGTGCACAATTATTCATTTATTGAAAAACAAAATTACTAAGGGAAAGTAGATACTGGCAGACACAAATAAAAGCGCGACAGAAGGTCAAGAAGAACTGCTGGCTGTGCATAATGGGATGCACAAACTGATGCTACTACAATTTATAATGGCAGGTGGAGCAGCCAGGACATGGCACGAGGTGGCTGTGGTCAGCCACCCTGTGCCATGTCCTGATGACGCCATTGCCTCCATCCACACCTCTTTTGTTTGTTCAACACTTTGTTACAAATCCATTATTATGGTTTTATGGCTGGTTGAAGTGTTTGTGTTGCAGGATGTTGGACAGGCGAGGTCAAGCTGACCAAAGGCTTTAACTTGGCAGCGCCATTCAACAGATTGGGACTGAAATAAAAAGCCCCATAGACGGCGGCATGGCAGGGGAGCTGCTGCGGCTGCACTTATGCTGCTGGGAGCGAGCACCGGTGTGGTACAGTAGCGAGTTCCTTGCCACGACACAGGAACATGCAGTGTTCGGTAAAGAGCTGCCCAGGAGAACGAGCTCTTCATGTCAGCGACAGGAAAATCATGCCACTGACATGCCACAGATTTTTTTCAGTTACAAACACACCTTCCATGCACTTGACAGCATTTAGAAATGAAATAACTTTACAGGTAATGATAGCGTTGTCGTCGCCACCTTCCGTGTTGGTACAGAAGTTTTTTTCAAAACCTGTTTGCTCAAAAAAACCCGACCAGAATCCCCCCCACAGGAGACAGTCTTCGGTAAAGTCCCCATAAATGAACTTCAGCCACTCTTCTGTGATTCTCTAGTCCTTCGGTAGTGAGTGGAAACTTCATGCATTCTAGACCTATCAGCTCCCCTCTTTAGTAACCGCTGTGAAGTTAGTTTGAGGTTGAATATGCGATATTTGCGCTCCGCAGCTTCTGTGATGACTGCCTCCTGTTTGAGCCGATACAGGGAGGTCCCGTCTGCTCGCTCCTCTGCCTTGGAGCGGTTAGACCTGCTAGTGCGACTCATTGCCGGTACAATAGCTGGAGGAAGGAGGGTAGGGGGAAGACTGTTTGCTTGATGGTGTGCTCTGATTGGAGAAAATTAATGACGTAGAAAGACAACCGTTTTCCGATCTGACCCTTTTTGAGCGAAGCAATAAAGCTGACCGCCCCTGAGAAGGTCCTTTCTTATTCTGTTTTGACATTAACACGACCTCGTCAGTGCAAAACAGACCATGTTGTACCCCCAAAACCTCAGAAAAATGAAATTAGTTGTCATGGCCCCCTTTAAGGACTAAAACTGGAAGATGCTGAGGCTGGAACTGCCAGGCAGGAGGCCCAGAGGAGGACCAAAGAGAAGCCATATGGAGTTAAAGAGGACATAAAGGTAGTTGGTGTGGAAGAAGAAGAGGCAGAGGACAGGGTTAGATGGAGACAGATCACTCGCTGTGGCGACCTCTGAAAGAGAAAAGCCTAAAGAAGAAATTTGGACTAAAAGGAGACCAGTAAGGTATCATTTTGCAGATATTTTAGGTGTCAGAATGGGAAACACTCTGAAATGCTTGCCAAACCATTGGTTCAATCATTCTGAATAAGAGCAAAATGCTTTAACTATACTTTATTTCAATTTACCAAGTTTATCCAACCAGGAAAAAAATCTCATTCTCGTTTTTAACACATCCCACCACACTGATGGACTACCCTTTACAAATCCCATAAAATAAAAGTCCCCGTAAAATCTTTTAAGTATATTTTACTTTTTTACAGTCATTAAATGTCAAGTTAATGGTCCACATTTTCCTGTTTCCTTGGGATACAAAGATAATGTGACACAGACCCATTTTTAAGCAGCTCTTCAAAATGGGAAACATTATTCCACATGGCAGTTAAGAAATGTAGATGTTTGTTGATCTTAATTAGTCAGAAAAAAATCTACTCTGCGGATCGCAAAGTCTCCGTAACAACTATTTATTTTTGATAGTTTCTTTACAATTGATTTCCATAATGAGTGTGTAGCTTCCTATTTGTAGGGTAAACGCTGTTTGAAATCCTCCATTATTTTACAGTAAATATCTTTTGAGTGGACTTACGGGTTTAACTATGAGGTATAAGTGAGATAATTTTCTAATCTAAAAAGTAATCAATGTTCCAGCAAAGCAACTAAAACAACTAGCAGGAAAAAGAGACACCGGCACACCTTTTTCAGCGACTTCAGGAGCACAATGCCACAGCCTTCTCCTCTCCCGTAGCCGTCTGCTCTGACGGAGAACGGTCTGCTGGTTCCTTCAGGTGAGATCATCCTTGCTTTGCTGAGAGCGACAAACACTCTCGGCTCTATTATACAGTTAACCCCTCCGCACAGCGCCATCTCACAGTCTCCTGGGGGGAAGTTGCATGGGAAAATTAGGATAAAAATGTGAAAAGTTTTGATTTCTCCCTCATTTGTTCCAGACCTTCTTTAAAGTGGTTTCAATCACTGGTTCTACTGCCGTTTTGAACATCTTTAAAGTTTTTTTCTTGAGCTTTGGTTACTTTTATACTCATAGTTTTCCTCTAAAATCTGACAGTTTTCACAGTTTGTGTTTGTAAAGCCAATTTCTCTTGTCTGTTAAATAATCGGGCATAAAAAAAGGCTCGTTAACTCCCTTGAGTTAACGAGCAGAAAACATACAGTAAGTATTTATACAAAATAACATCTTAAATGGAAACATTTTGGCACTTTCTTACAATCAAATGAAATATAGCGGCCAGGACGCATTCCTAAATGTGTCTAAATTTGCCTCTCATCACACAAGAATAGTGGCGTGAACTAAAGGGGATTTTCTCATTTACATATTTTACTAACGACCTGTGCCCGTATTCACAAAGCTTCTCAGAATCCTCTCAAAGAACTCATTTCTTAGCCTAAAAATTCCTACCCAGGAGTCTTGGCTTAAGACATTTCTCAACTAAGAGTTGAGACAGAAAAATGTTATCTTAGCGAGGAGGTGTGATGCTATCTTTCAAGAGCTGCGATTGGTTGATGGTACAAGAAAAAAAAACAGTAATCCTAGTAATCAAAGGAGAGAAATTAATTAAATTAATGTGTCATGATGATGAAACTTAATAAAATTAATTGATTGTCACACAGCAGGGGTGTCCAAAGTGTGGCCCGGGGGCCATTTGCGGCCCATGTGCTGAGTTTGTGCGGCCCCCTTAAACTGCATTTTAAGAAAGATTTGGCTGGCCAGCACAGGTAGCTGGTGCAGATTGAAACTTGTTATTTTTATTTACGGCAAAATCATTACAGATAAGTTCAAATATAATTGAATGTTAGGTACAGCAGAAAACATTTGCCTTTTAATAACGACAATTCTTTTTACATTATCTTTAATTTATTAGTAAATAGGACCGCATCTATCTGACTTTTACTCAAACGTAGACGATGTTGCAGTAAAATCTGATTGGAATTCATTTATTAAAATTGGCTAAATACAGATAAACTAATTTGTTTATTCAAAATGGTCATATTTTGTAGCATGAGTTTAAAAAAAAATCATTAAAATATTTCGGTTATGTCATTTATTTGTATTAATTCTATGGCCCTTGAGTGATTTATGACTCGACAATTTCGGCCCACAAGCCGTAAAGTTTGGACACCTCTGTCACGCAGCATCAAAATGTTTGAATGCACCTTATTTACATCCTCATTATTATTAATTTGCTTATTTATTTTTACTCACCAGTCATTTTACTGCTTTGTCTATTTGGCATGAATGCGCGCTCACCTGTCAGCATTTTACTGGGATTGGCTACTTGTACTTGGCAAAATGACTGACATGAAATGGAGAAAAAAAGGTGAGAAAAACTGGACAGCAGCGCATTATTTTGCAGAATACAGAAAAAGATAAACTTATTTATTCCCACCCACCATTCCTATTTCATGATAAATTATAAGGTTGCTGCTATTCGCATTTTAGTGACTAATTATTCAGCATCAAATCAACATAGCAAATTACATCAATAACGATACACAGTCATATTCAGTACATTAGAATATGAGCTAAAATGAGCCTCCTTTGTCAGTTTAAAAGAACCTTTTAAACCTTTAACCAAGATTTAGACATACTTTTCATTAAGCTCACATTTCTGTTTAAAATGTTTAATTTTCTGATCAGTTTGATGTAATATTCTGATCTTAAATGTCATGTTTTCATCGTATGTAAGCACGAATCATCATCATTAACAGAAATACGGGCTATCAAGCATCGGTAATTAATCTATACAACATGATTAACTAAGTCAATTGGGTCACTGAAACAAACTGGCCCTTTGATAATATTCTAATTTATTAAATATGTCTACATAAAAAATAACCAACACATGCAATATGTATTTCTTATAGCCACAAATATACATTCCAGTTCCTTAAATACAAATTCACACAACGAATCACAATTGGACATTATTGGTTTGGTTTGGGCCTGTGCTTCAGTTTATCAAAAATAGTTGAGAAGGAACATTGAACAACATTATATAATTTTTATTTTTTATGCTCAGAGCAACACTAGATGGAAAGGTGCTGACTGTCCCCAGCCTGGCTCTTAATCCTAGCAACAGTAGCGCCTCCCAGTGGTGACTAGAGCGAAATTATATGACAGCTCCTAAAATGTTGCAGGCCTGGTGGTTTTGAAAGCAGAATATTTTAGATTAATTCATTTATTTATTCCTGCATGTTTGTCCTTTGGAAAACGGGACAGAAAACCACTCAGTGCAAGACGACCAGTCATAAATCCTAAAGCAGCCCAGGCTTCAAACACAGTGATGCGTTATGAGAAGATCTTGTTTTCAGGACGTCCTACAAGGAGCCTGGAGACCTGTTCCAGCACGCCTACCTTGCTTTATGGCCTGGCAGGCAACATGCAGGGCCACCAGAGAGGAGGAACAGGCGCTGTCTACAGCCAGCGAAGGACCAGTGAGGTTAAAGGTGAAGGAGATCCTGTTGGCTGCAACGCTCATGGCCGTCCCGCTGCCGTTGTAGTGGGTTATTGTCCCAGGGTTGTTATTCCTGATCATCTCGTAGTCTCTGTTCATCAAACCTGCATTGTTAAGGTGAGGGAGGGCGTTAAAAGACCATTCATTATGAGTCCGTGTTCTGGACCTAAAAGGCTGAGAGAGGAGGTACCGATGTAAACGCCGGTTCTGCTTCCACTGATGCCCTCCATGGACACCCCCGCGTCCTCCAGGCTCCTGTAGGCGCACTGCAGGAGGAGCTTCTGCTGAGGATCCATGAAGTCGGCCTCCAGTTCAGGGATCCCAAAAAACGCGGGATCGAACTCATTGAACCTAAAATAACATCAAAACACATGTGTCACGAATCATTCATGAAAAACCAAACAGAGTTTTGCTCCTTTCCTTTGTCCTTTTCCCCCACTTTTGTCACATTGAAACAACAACAAACTTCACGGCACTTGATTTGGGATTTTAGGCCTACGTGACACGAATGGATAAATGGTTTTCTTCCAGGGTGAAGGAAGATAATTACATCCACATCAGCGGAAGAGCGAGCCAGACTCTAAAGCCACGTTCTTCACAGCTTCACTGACAAACCTTCTTCATTCCTTCTGAGATCTTTATCTCGTCAAACATCTGAACAGCACTAAGGCACGCCGATATATCGTATAATAGCGCTTTGCATTTTTGCCAGAAATTAAAAAAATACAGAAAACCTCTATTATTATCTTCAGCTGCCACTTTGTACATGTCGTATTAATTAATACTGTATATTATTCAGTGATGGCATCAAAGTGTTGGTTGTTTGTACCTGTAATACTTTATCGGCTGGTTGCGCTGTTCTTTTTATATCTCTCTTTGCAGGTGAAGAAGCAGACTGAGGATGTTGTATCGCTCTCTCCCTTTTCTGTCCTCTTTCTTTCACCTTTTCTCCTTTTTTTCTCTTCTACCTTCTTGTTTCAGTGTCCATATAACACGAAATATTCCCTGCATAAATTACAATAAAGCTTCCTGCATGTATAAATCAAGCGAGGCACTTCGGCCAAAGCAGTAGGGCTCCACTTGTAATAGTAATTAAGACAACATTTCTTATTGCTACACTGTCAGACAGGACACCAAACAACAAAAAAAAAAAAAAAAATCAGAAAATTGCAATTTATTTCAACCATAATTGCGACTGTGATGTAATTTAGACTTTTCTCTGCATTAACCACAAGCAACAAAAATGGCCCGTCGATAAAGATGTTTGTAAATAATGACTATTTAAAAAAAGAAACGTAACTGGTTTTATTAATCAGAATATAATTAATCAAGAAAACAGCTTTTAATTGAGTTGGACATCAATCCTTGGTGAGCATAAAGTGCAACCAAGAAACAAGTCTATGTATTAAACAGTTTGACCAGAACTTTTAAAAAGTATGATTATATAAAACAGATAATAAAATTAGATTACATCACTGCTGCAACTCTCTTCCCCTCCATGTGTAACAAACCCACTTTAAACATATTACAACACAAAGACGCATCTTATCCATTAATTGTTACGTAGCCAAAAATTGCAGATTTCTCTGCAATTTTGAAATTTTGTTTTTTTAAATTGCGATTATATTGCAAATGCGATTAATTGTCCGGCCCCATCGTATAGCGTAGTTTCAGGTGAGGAAAAGGCATCAGTTGACACCATGAATCAAATAACTGCTCCCAACAACGCATCGCTTTCAAATGAATGGAAAAAAATATTCAACTAGATGCAAAGTTTGGTTTCTTCCACAATGTGTTTCTCTCCATCCAGCTTCCCTGTCCCTGCAGACAAAAAGCCTCCCCAGAGTAATAATGCGTCCACCGCCATGCTTGAAGGAGAGCACATTTCCCCCTGTTTGCTCTTCCCTCTAAGGGGCTAGCATCGTGAAAGAATCAAAACATATAATGCAAAACAGATGATGTTAGGTAAAATGTTTGTTTCACAAACCATGGATCTTTTTTTTAATCTAAAAATCTAACTTTTATGCGTATATTTGTGGCAAAAACCAACCAACACCCTGAGCACATCACCTCCGCGGTGGAGCACGGCGTTGGCAGCGTCATGCTGTGGGAATGCTGTCCTTCAGACGCTACAACAGAGCAGACGACCCCCCATCTCACCCGTCTATAAGCGCAGCTTTCGCCGTCAGGCTCTTTCCAGGTTCGTTGGAGTCGGCGTGGTGCCAGAAGGTGCTGTCGAACCTCTCAGCTGGAACGTCCACCACGCAGTTCCTTCCCTCCCGCAGGACCTTCCAGAAACGATCCAGTCCTTCACCTAAAAGCATAAAAGCATGGAGGATAACCGTAATCTATCATTCACAACTCGACACAACCGACCGTGGCCAGTTAGGAGTCTCACCTCCTGGGAAATGACATCCCATCCCAATGACGGCTACGTCTTCCTCTGTGGCCTCCTCCATCACTGTGAGATCAGGAAGAAGCCCGAACCGCTTCAGATTTGGACCCAAAGGAAAGGTTTAGGCGCCTTCCTGGCAACCTTCACAGTGTCCGGTCAGAACTGGAGCCTCTTCCCTTCAACATGGTGCCGGCTTATAAATACCGGGAAGAGACAGGGGGACATTGTTCTGACTCGGTACGTCTTACCTGGAACCAAATCTCTTAATTGCAGGTTAAAGGATCCAGCGGTAGCCGTTAATGATCTCTGACAAAGGAGGGTTCTGGGCATGTAAAGCCAGTTACTTGCCGCAAGCAGTCCATTTAGTCTAAACCTAGAAACAGCAAAGAAAAATAAAACGAAGGAAAGCTCACTGGTCATTCGTTTTAAATGAAGTTTTTTTTTAGTATTTGACTCTGTGTTACACGGCTGATATATTTATTTACATAAACATGTTATGCATTTATTGTTTGGGGAGTTGGGATTTCTACTCTCACTATTAATATAGCATAACATAATATAATGTAGTGGAACATCCATCTGTCCTCACACACCATGATAATATAATGGGTAACTAAAAAAAGTCTATAGGCTATATATATATATATATATATATATATATATATATATATATATATATATATATATATATATATAGTTGTTTTAAGTGTCTAAGATTTATTGTAACAGTAAACGTTTTAAACATTACATTGTAAAAGTAGCTGTTTGCGTACTTTTTTAAAAAATTGTTATGAATAGGAATCTACATTTTTGAATTAATACATGTTGACATACCAAAGGAAATGTACAAATAATTTCCTGAAATACCAGCATAAATAAATGTACTCAATATTTACACTCAAATGCAACTTACAATATCCTACAATTTCTACATATTAAAATGTTTTAATTTTAAAAAACTTTTAAAATAAGCTTTATATGAATTGTTACAAAGTTCATTTTGGGCATACATTTTAAAATATACATAAAATATGTTTAAAAACAACGTTCCAGTGTTACACTTTATAAAATCTATATAATTTTTACTTAAAGTATAACTATATATATCTTAAACTTTTACTGTAGTACAATATTTTAAATGTTTTAATGTCAAAATTGGTACAAGCAAGGTTTAGTATACTTTTCATATATTTACAGATAGTACACTTCCTTCTTAGCATATTTAAAATGTTCCATTAAAAATGTAAACATATTTGGAACATACTAAAGTATATTTATTTTTCACCTGGGTACAGCAAACCTTAAACCAAATAATTGTAAGTGAAGGCAAACTCGCACTATTAAATATTTCTACTTTTGGTTTTAGAGGTTTTATGTATTTTTATCTTTTATTTAACTAAGGAGCTTCTAACCCTAACCCTAAATACAACCAGACTAAAATGTTTCACACCTGCCAGTCCATCACGGGGCAACAAAGACACACCTAAGGTATTATTCTAACGTGTTTTGCACTGTGGGAGGAAGCTGGAGTACCTGGAGAGGACCTATAGACGCACAGGGAGAACACACAAACTCCACATGGGATTTGAACGCTCAGCTCCAGAGGGGGTAGTTCAGTTCAGACCTCCAACCCATGTTGGCACGTCCATCCTATGGCGAGGTTTGTCAGACCAGGATGTCTCCTGCGTTCCAGGAGTCATGGGTCCGTCGAGAGAGGAGGAGGAGCTGGTGGACTATGGTGCTGAATGCTGGACAACAATGGCTGTTTCATTAAGACAAAGACCCCAAACACACCAGTGACCCAGGAGCATCAATAAAGGTCAACGTCACAGAGTTGCCAGCCCAATCCCTGGAGCTTAAACCAGTAGAGAACCTGATCTGGAAAAACTAATCCATGTGTTTATTTTTAGTAGAATTGATTACTGCAACGGTGTTTTCACAGGTCTGCCTAAAAAGTGGGTCAGACAGCTGCAGCTGATCCAGAACGCTGCTGCCCGCGTACTCACTAAGACTAAGAAAGTAGAGCACATCACCCCAGTTCTAAACTCCTTCCACTGGCTCCCTGTATCTCAGAGAATAGACTTTAAAATACTTCTGTTAGTCTATAAATCCCTGAATGGCTTAGCACCTAAATACATCACAGACTTGTTATCAGTGTATCAACCCTCCAGACCACTCAGGTCTTCTACTCTGCAGAACCAGAACCAGACATGGAGAAGCTGCATGTAGTTCCTATGCTCCACTTATCTGGAACAAACTTCCAGAAAACTGTAAAAGTGCTGAAAGCCTGAGTTCCTTTAAATCAAGATAAAAAACACATTTGTTTAGGATTGCCTTCGACTGTTCTAATTGAACTGTTTTACTGAGGAATCGTCTTTGTCCTGAAATGTGCTATACAAATAAATTTGGCTTGCAGCTTCTCAGGTATGAAATCCAGAGAAGCCCCAGAATAAAGTCCAGACCTCCTGGGTTGGTTGATTTCACGCAACCCAGATGTGAAGCAGCTTTCAGAAACAGTCACTGAACAACTACGTACCAGTTCAGTGATTTACGGGAAACAAAACCAGTTTTCAAACATTTCCGCTAACCAAATATCAATTTTTTCCTCCCTTCCTGCAGCACAAGAACAAATTCAATACATTTTTAATTTGGATTTGGACTAAAAATGCATATTTTTCCCCTAATGCATGTGTGTGTGGAAATTAAAGTGGCGATAAATACACTTTAATCAGATTGCCCATTTTTCCTGTAAGAAGCACAGATCCTATCTTTTATAGAGCCGGTAAAATGCGGTCTTTACTTCAGTTCCTGGAGCGTAGAAATGATTCCCAACATTCGTTTCCTGAGAGTAATCTTTATTGGAGCTTCAAGAAGACCATCGTCTAAAGTAACAGAAGCACCGAGTCGGTCCTTTTACACTCTTTACAGAATATTTACACCAACACACAAGTGGCCCGCCTCTTTACAGTTTTATCCTCAGACGTGTAAAACCTAGGGAAGATCTATCATCTCACTCCCTGAAAGAAAAAAGAAAAAGCACACACCTTTGGGCACTTAAATAACTTAAAAATCAACAAAATATGTGGGTGAAAGCATAAAACACATCTCTCTCCGGCTGCGAGTTTAACAGCGAGCGACAGGACCGGCCGCGGATGCGGAGCGGCGCGTTACTGACTGAGGTACGTCGAGGTCCTGAGGTCTTCATCGATCTGCGACCGACCATGAGCCCGGTCGAGATCACGCCTCACCACAAACATCACCGCTGAGTTTAACGTGAGGAAAAACCGACACGTCTAAAAATGTAGCTTAAAGTGAAACGGGCCGTGCGTCGGTTCATCGAACAGAGAGAGAGAGAGAGAGAGAGAGAGAGAGAGAGGTCCTCGGCAGGAGAACCAGGATAGGAACGTCTGAGGCGGCTTTAGACGTGGTCAGAAAGGAGGAAAATTAATAAAAAGGCCCCCCTCCCCAAAGAGGCCTGTGCCCAGCTGCACCGCATCTTATTTACAGTGGAAGAACCCTCAAACGTCTCAGTGATCCAGAGATTTTCCTTCCAGCACCATCTGGATCTCTTTGGCGTCCAGGGTCTCGTATCGGAGCAGGGCGTCCGCCAGCTTCTTGTGCTCCTTGCTGTAGGTCTTCAGGATGCTCTTGGCTCGTTCGTAGGAATCCTGCGGGAGAGCGAGGAGGGGAACGAGTTAGAAGCCGACCCTGAAGGGGGTGAAAATGTCTCCTGCTGTGGTGCAGAACATCTCACCTTCAGCAGGACCCGGACCTCCTGCTCGATGGCGGCTTGCGTCTCGGGGCTCTGCTTGGTGATGTCTGCGTAGGTCATGACGCCGAGCTGCAGAGAAACGCACGTCGCATCCCTCAGAGAATTACAAACGCTTCACATGTGTGCTTTTAGAAAACAAGACCTTTAGCTCCCAGGCTTGGTCTCAGGTCTGAACCGCATTAAATAACAGCAAAGTGCACTGAAAAAAAGTATCCCCCCCCCCCCTCGCAGATTTACTTCAAATGCTTCAGATCCAGTCAGGTGATTTTCAAACACGGATTTTATTTATAAAAAAGGTGGAAAAAGATAAGAAAACCAACATGACGGTGTGGGAAAATCTAATTGCCTTGTTACCTCAACACCTTTTGGTTCATTTTCACTAGAAACAACCAAGCCTGGTTAGCGCCTGACCTGTAGGTTCAAGAAATCACTGAGACAGGACCTGTCTGACAACACGAAGTAGGTCTAAATATCTCACAAGGCAGCGGATCATGCCCGTTTTTCTAAAGAAATTCAACATCAGTCGACAGAAGAAGTCCCTGGTATCCATCCACCTGGAAGGGCTGCAAAGCTGTTTCTAAGGCTTTGGGACTCCAGAGAACGCCGGTGAGAACCACTGCATATATGGAGAAAACAGGGAACGGTGGAGAACCTTCCCCAGAGTGGTCGGCCTATCAAAATCAATCCAAGGGAGCATCAACGACTCAGAAGAACCCAGAACATCATCTAAAGCTGTGTTTCCTCAGGGTCCTTCAGGTCTTAGATCCGTCTCTGCTTCGCCACGCCCGGTCCGAACGACTCCATCACCTTCTCGGTGGGAGTCAGCCGTGTGTCTGCGGGGAATCCCCTAAAACTTCATGACCATCAGAGAGAGACTAAAACGACAAGGATCAGAGCCAAAACCACTGCTGACTAAAGAAAAAAGACCAGATTCAGAATCTTTATGATCTTTTAGGAGCTTTTGTGTCGTTTGTCATCTGGAGACAAACTAACAGCATTTCAGATAAAGAGCGTCATGCTGACCGTCAGGCGTGGTGGAGGTAGTGGGCTGGTCATCATTTTAAATGTTGAACAGGGAAATGGATCCAGATGTGGAAGACACTAAAAATAACCTTTTTTTTTTAACCACAGCTTAAGAACCTGCTCACCTTCTTTGGAAAAGTACAATTTGTTAGTTTTAGTTAGTAAAACTTGAAAGCATTTGCTCAACTTTTCCTTTACCTTGTCGCTCATGCCGAACCTGGTCACCATCAGCTTTGCTATTTTCGTCGCACCGTCAAAGTCGCTGGAGGCTCCTAGCGTCACAAGAGGAAGGAGATTAAAACTAGAGCTGAACGATTATGGCCAAAAATCTAAATGCGATTTTTTTATCTTAATATTGCGATTTAATGAGATTATTTTTTTTCCAGTTTAATTTATCATGTCTTTTTAAACATATACAAACAACAAATCAGTGTTTCATCGCTGTGCAGATCAGGTGCTAAAAGAGCCGCTGCGTCTCAACTCGGAGCAGAAATGATCGTGTTCTGCCTACGATATATTTCAACCATGATTGCGATTTGATTTTGACTTTTCTCTGCATTAACCAGAAGCAACAAAAATGGCCTCTAGATAAAGATGTTTGTAAACTATTTAAAACAAGAACTTTTAATGTTTTTATTAATTAGATTATTCTACAAGAGAACAGCTTTTAATTGATTTGGACATGATCAATCCTCGTTGAACAACCAACAAACAAGTCTATGTATTAAACTGATTGACTGGTACTTAATGCTATGGTGAGATTCCTGAAAGTTTCTGGTAAAAAAATATTGATTATATAAACTCTAAAACAAGTAATAAAATTAGATTATCTCACTGCTGCAACCGTCTTCCCTTCCATGTGGAGGCAAACCCACTTTAAACATATTACTGACACCTAAAGGACGCGTCTGATTCACTAATTGTTACGTAGCCAAAAATTGCAGACCTCTGCAATTTGGAAATTGCGTTTTGTTTTTTTAAAATTGCGATTATATTTCAAATGCGATTAATTGTGCAGCCCTAATTAAAACTGAGCTCTGATTGAGCAGAGATCCATGTTAGCGGACAGACTGTTGCTCTTATAAATGACCGTCCTGTCACAGTAACCGAGCTGAGCTGCGTTAGACGCGACGCTGCGGCGTTTCTCTGAGCCGGCACCTGAGGTGACGTCGTGTTCGCCGAAGATGAGCTCCTCGGCGACGCGGCCGCCCATGCTGACGTCGATCTGAGCCAGCAGCTGGGCCCGGGTCTCGCTCCAGCGGTCGTTCTCGGGGAGCATGGACACCTGGGGAACGAAGGGAAAGACGGTTCTAAACAAACCCGGATCTTATTCACGTCGGCCTGAAACAAAAGGAGAGGAAAGTAACAAACATGGCCGAGGGTTGGTCCTCTGGGCATGATGGTGGCCTTGTTGATGGGCATGGCGTCTTTGGTGTAATAGGCAACGATGGCGTGGCCGGACTCGTGGTACGCCGTGATGGTCTTGTTCTTTTTGTCTATTTCCACGCTACGCCTCTCGGGACCTGGCAGCAGAGACACACAGTAAGAACATTTCACCCTTCCTTTCATTTTTAAATAAAAATCTAAACTCTGGCTGCTGGATTGTTTCATGGGGGTCATAGGGAGCCGATCTCAGCGCTCTGTGTCTCACCCATGAGGAGCTTGTCCTTGGCGAACTCCAGGTCCTTTATTGTGACCATCTCCTTGCCGTCCACGGCCGCCTTCAGGGCCGCCTGGTTGACCAGGTTCTCCAGCTCCGCCCCAGAAAAACCCACGGTGCCTCGGGCAATGATCTCGGCATTTACGGCTGAGGAGGAACAAACCCACTTTTCAGGTCATGCGACGCTCCTCCGAGTCGTCAAAGACCTCCTCTGTGGCTCGCTGGCTTCCAGCTTTAATGAGCGACACCAGAGACCTCAGAGCGTGCTTTAGAGACCCACCTGGGTCCACTTTGATCTTGGACAGGTACCAGTTGAGGATCTCTCTGCGTCCTTTGACGTCGGGGCGGGGGACGGTCACCTGCATGTCGAAGCGGCCAGGCCTCACCAGCGCACTGAAAGGCAGTGGCATTCAGGTCATTACTGTCCCCTTTTCACTTCAGTTACTTAAAACTAAACTGGTGAAACTAAAACTACAAACATCACTGTGCTGCGCATCGTTATACGGATCTGCAGAGCCCTGATGCAGGTGGACGGCCATGTCCTGGTAGTCGTTTTCAGATGATAAATGATCAAAGCTTTGCCTGTTTTACAACCTAACCCGCTTTAAACTTCCCGCAGCTTCCTGCCTGCTGTGTTCTTTGGTCTTCATTGTTCTCTCGGAGTAAAATCACACAGTGAAATTTGACTCCAGCTGCCAGGTGGTAAACCAGAGATAAACAGTCATTTTAACACAAAGCAAAAACGACCAGTTTTCTTTTATCTTCTAGCAAATGAAACGGAGACTAAAATCTGATCAATTCAACCATGTAGGTTAATATTACAATCATCACATCCTCCCAACCAATCACAAACGCAGACCCAGGAACGCTCCGTGACTAAGCTCCGCCCCCTTCACAGAGTTCAGAGAGCACGCGTTTTGTTTTTGTCTTTTGTTTAAACTTGCAGTTTTGGTAAAAAGTTGGTTGAATAAAAAAAGGGTTGCTTTGAATTCAGTGTTTTTGTGTTCTTTATCTAAAAATAGGTCGCCAAGCAACAGCATAAAATGGCCAGGGCTGCAATTAAATTATATGGTTTAAATTTAATGACAATTATCAATGTCGATCAATATGATTTCTATTTTACCGATATGCTTTTTTTCTATATTGTGCAGCCCTAGAGCCTGTTAACCACTCTTTTTCCCAAAATGTCAAGTTAGAAACTCCCAACTTAAAGCAGTAGCACATCATTCAGCCTAGTTATGTTAATGTCACTAACTACGTTACATGGACAAAAGTAATCGGAACCGATCCAAAAATATGCGTCAAAAAAAATATAATGATCGGATTAAACTCAATCAGAATGATCTGTAATCTGAATAAGAGGGGTGGTTTATGCCGATTGATTATCCGATCAACGTGCAAATAAACGCTCGTCAGGCTCAAGTTATTCTGAATGAGGCAAACAGACCCGCCTGACGTAAACGTGACGTATTTCTGCGTCGTGAGTGTTGAAAAATAAAGATTTTGGAAAAAGAACTTTGCTTTCAACTGGTTTGAGGCTCCTGTGTTAATCTTGAAAGATCCGATAAGCTTGTTTATGCTGCTTATCGGGTGTTGTGAGCCCAGCATTTCTGCTACATTTCTTTAACAGCGGCTTAAAAACAAGCTCATTTACAATCACAACTAATCTTAACGAAGACATGGATTCAAACTGGAGACGTACTTATCCAGAGCTTCAGGAAAGTTCGTAGCACCGATGACGATGACGCCTTCATTAGGTTTAAACCTGTAAAACATCAAAGTACCGTCAGCTCAGGCAGAAATTTCGCTCCGTCCCGTCAGGACGACCGCAGCTCAGACTGACCCGTCCATCTCAGCCAGCAGCTGGTTGATGGTTTGCCGGGAGTAGGGATGCATGGGAGACTCGACCCTCTTTCCTCCCACGCTGTCCAACTCGTCGATGAAGATGACGCAGGGAGCGTTCGCTTTGGCCTCTTCTGCAAATCACAAGAGGAAGACGCGTTTCACTTCCGTGCCTCTCCAGGCGCTCGCTCGCGCTTTACGCAAACTCTGCAGACGTACTGAAGAGGTTCCTGATGCGGCTGGCGCCCACGCCCACGAACATCTCATCGAACTCGGACCCGGAGGCGTAGTAGAAAGGAACGTCGGCTTCGCCGGCCACGGCTCGCGCCAATAGGGTCTTCCCTGTGCCGGGGGGGCCGATGAGGAGGATCCCTGCAGACGGAACAATCAATAAAACTAACCTAGAGGCTGACTTTAGCCACACTGAACCAGGACCGGTACCTTTAGGCAGCTTTCCACCCAGGACCGTGAACTTCTGTGGATTTCTTAGGAACTCCACGACGTCTTGCAGCTCGTTCTTGGCCTCCTCCGCGCCTTTGACGTGCTCGAACGTCACGTTCTTCATCTGGACGGGATCCACCGCAGAGTCGAGGCCGGATGTGGTGCGAAACCTCACTGTAGGGGGGGAGCAACAAAAAAAAAGCTTCTCAGAGCGGGATTTTTAAAAATGATTCGCTACAGATCAAAGGTGGCTTCAGGCTCACTGCGGCACCAAATTAAACATGAAGAAACCGATGCTGTATGCAGCCAAATCTGCCACAGTTTTCACTTAGCAACTATAAGCAGCAGCTTCAGACATATGAACAAAGACAAGCAGGCGGTAAAATGACCAAACTCTACCTGCACACCGCAGCTCAGAAGCTACTTTACAATCATCACTTATCAGGATTTTATGGGACAGACCAACCCAAGGTAGCGTGTAAACCTGAAAGCAAAATTTGGATTTTCAACACTTTTCTAAGAGTAAACATTGGAATACGAATAAAACTATACTTTTATTCTGCCCCCTTTATTCTGACAACCCTAAATACGGTGGGAAGGCTGCAAGTTCCCCGGTTCGAATCTCATTCTGGGTCCCTGAACAAGACGCTTAGCTCCCAGAATGCTCCCCGGGCGCCGGACAGCGGCAGCCCTCTGCTCCCTAAATGCAGAGGACAGATTGGAAAGCATGTTGCAGTGACAAATAACAATGATTATTATTATTATTACTCCCATTATAAAATCCAGAGCAATCAATCAGAGTTCTAATTAGTAAATGACTCAGCATAAATCCAGCTATTCCGTTAAGACCTCTTCGGTTTGTTTGCCGTCATTAGCGGGGGGTGGGGGGGGGGGGGGAGAACAGGGTTATGAAGGATCACAGCGGACTGGTCGGGGAGGAAGTTGAGAGGAAGTTTAAAAGCAGGGACAGGTTATAAAAACAGCCGCAAAACTATGAAAATGAAAAGAAAAAAAATGGGAATCACTGCAAAAACACTAAAGCATGGCCGTCCATCTAAAGCAACATAGAGGAGCAGCCAGGAGGCTAACCCTGGAGGAGCAAGAAACTGCTGACAGGACAAACGTTAGTCGTTTCCTCCACAAATCTGGCCTGAATGGAAGAGAAGCAAGAAGAAAGTCGTTGCTGAACAAAGCCATAAGAAGACCTGTGTGCATTTTAGCACAAACCACGCGGGTAACATAATAACAAGATGTGAAACCGGGTCTGGTCAGATGACGTGGTGCTGAATGCCACAGCTATTTTGCAGAAAAGGCTTGGAATAAAACTTATAAAACGTATCTGCTGCTAGAGACAATGGCCAGAAATATAAGTATAAAATATAAAGACTGAAACCAAATACACACCTTTTGGCTCTATAGTCGATAAAACCTTTGAAAAGCTTGTCTGTCTCTGTCCACTTCATTATGATACACCACCCAGTGATGGTCTGTCACACAAAACCCTGTTAAACTCCAGAAGCTCGTGGTT
Source organism: Fundulus diaphanus (assembly GCA_037039145.1). Classification (NCBI taxonomy): domain Eukaryota; kingdom Metazoa; phylum Chordata; class Actinopteri; order Cyprinodontiformes; family Fundulidae; genus Fundulus; species Fundulus diaphanus. The sequence continues at coordinate 12,606,979 of CM073137.1, read as the reverse complement.
GTAACGTGAGAAAATGCGACCAGCGTGGCCGCGCCCCTGGCTTTATTCTAGACGGCGTGCACGTAGAGCCGGGATTTCATTTGGATGCATAAGAAAGAGAGAAAACCGAAACAAACCGGCGTCAGAAAAGGGGCCTTTACCCGAGACAAAGGGGGTTCTGGAGAGGCCGTAAACGCCGATGAGGAGCAGGACCAGCAGGACCAGCCTGGTTCTCCTCAACGAATCTGTCAGAGAGAGAAGCAGAGGAGACCGGCTCTTACTCCCGTCGTCTGGTTTGAGGGACGCGGCGGGGCAAATACCGCCACAGATGGAGCTGGTTTCCGGTCCAAAATACCTTGTGTTCTTTGAGTTAAAGCTTGGGACCTCATGAAGCCGTCAGTGAAACCCGTCTTGAAGGCGTCCTGCTGGTTTTCGGGAAGGTTCCTTAGTTTTACCGCCTGGTCCAGAGACTGGACCTCTGCTCCTTTTTCCCTCAGGAGCAAACCCTAAAAAAGAAAAAGGAGCCAACGGCAGCGGATTTAGTCCATCTGAGCAGTGTGCGACAACTCTTGGCTAAAATGACCGTATCTGTAAAAAAAACCTTCTATCTTTATCAAGCGTACCTTCATGAAAGCTGGTGTGTAGGCCTCGGATTCGACCGGACCGTCGTAACCCGACTCCACTCGTCTGGTCTTTGTTTTGAGGGTTTTGAACCCCCGGTTCTGAAGCCACACTACGAGGAACAGCGTTAACAGACACAATGAAAAACCTTCACTTCATCCATCTGTGAGTTTCTGACACCTAAAAGGTAAATGTCTCACCAGGCAAGAAGTGCAGTTCAGAGCAGACGTCCCGAAGAGGGCTGTGGTGCCGGCGGTGGAACAACTGAGAGCCAGAACCCAATAATCTTCTCTGTGAAAAGCCTTTGCAGGAGAAAGTTAAACAAAACGTTTTAGGCCTTTTTTTTATCTCATGAAATAAAAACATAAACATCAGAGGAGCCGGTTGAGCTTCTCACCATGTTTGTTTTGAAAGAAGCTGTCTCCAGAAACGTGACTAGTCCTCCACACAGAAGCGACGGTGGGAGGTTCTTCTGGACCCGGGTTGGGCAGTAGCCTGCTGACCAGCTCATTCAGCTGGCTGCCCTGGACCTCCGACAGGCCCAGATCCCTCAGAGCGACACTGGGCTGGGAGCAGACGACAAGAGGAACGCGTTATAAAACAGACGGCAAACACCAGGGTGTGCAGCTGTGACAAGTTTTACCGCCACGGCTTGGCCCCATTCCTGAGGATTAGGGTCGGAATGGACCAATCAGAGGCCTGACTGCTACATTTTCAACACATGTGTGCTTCCAAATAAACTTGAAACTGTTAAAAACCTCATTTTTAATTCAATTCAAAAAGGGAGAATCATATTGTGCATTAATTGCACGCAGGTTGATCTAAAATCAAGCATTTATTGCTTTTCATTTTCAATTACAACTAATGGAAAAAAGCCAAAAAGTTACTCAAAAATTCAGATTATATTAGCCTAATTAAACGGGATTTTTCATACCAAATTTTACATTGTGTATTATTATTATTATTACTACTAATATTGTTATTATTATTTTCACAATCATGGCGACTACAGCTGACTTGTCCAGCAGACTGCTACTGATATTCAGATCAGGGAGGGTAATTTATAAAATGTTATTGCTTAAAATAAATAAATAAAAACTAGCACTTCACAGAGTGTTGTATCCAGGCATCCTTTTGTTAAGCCTTTACTGAAGCAGAGAAAATATACAGGAGTGTGGCTCAGTGGTACAAAGGCCTCTGTTCAATGAATGCAAACATAAAACCCAGCTCAGCCAATCAGAAGTAAACTTTGCATCACATTTGGAAATCAATGTCCCAGCGTCAGAATCCAAGATACTTGAGGTCTAGGGTGACGTTTTGCCCCGTCAGTGGATCAGGGAACCCTGTCCTCTGCTGGTGTCGATCTTCTGCGTTTTATCAAGTCGGCTATCGGGACACTGCATGCTTCCCTCTGCAGACATGTTTTATAGAGTAGCAGACGTCGTTTTCCAGTAAATCCTGACTCCTACCCTCGCAACCAAAAGTACCTGCTTTAATTACTGGGTGCAGTGATACAGGGTATTACCGGGCCTGTTGGCCAGAAAACTTGCCTGATCTAACCTCCACAAAGAACGTAGGTATTATTGTCAAAAGGCAGCTGAGAGACACCAGAGCCAACAACGCAAAGCAACCTGGACTTCCTCAGCAGACCTAGTGCTGATCGCCTCTGTGCCACAGTGCAGTTCGTCGTGCAAAACAAGCCCCGACCAAAAAGTCCTACGCTGTACTTCCATATTAAAACATCCTAAATTAGTGTAATATCCTAATTTTGAAACTTTATGAGCTGTAAACCATTCTGTCTACATTAATGTAGCTGTCAGTGGTGGGGAAAAAAAGAAGAATCGAATCATTAAAATGACTCGCAGGATTATTGGTACGAAACGACCTGATGTGCAGTGAAAATTTTGAACGAGAGTAATAAACGACTAAATACATTCTCCACTGCCTCATCAGCCTTCGTATGGTGAATCTGAGCTCCTACAGTCTGGTAAGAGACGCACGGCCCAAAATCAAGGACTGACCGATGGGAAAATTATTTTATCACTTGGGCCATCCTTCAGCTAAATTTACAAAGTAAACAGCGGCAATTCCTTAAGTTGTTTAGTTTTAGATTAGTTTTTAGTTTTCCTTTTTTATTTTGCCCCACTGTTGCACAGTTGGTGTATCTGTGATTGTGCTTTCTATGTTTTCAAATGTCTAAAAGGCATCTTGTTATTTTTCCAACAGAAACAACAATAATTCAAGTACAGTCAAGAAATTGTTGTGTGTAGTTAAAAATATTTTTTTTCCTGTTCTAAAGCATCAAGATGCACCTGTACACCGGCATACCTCTTATTTTAACAGTGACCTATTATGCATCCTTTCAAACATTTAGGAGCGGTTTCTGGGCTACACAAAACATGTTCATTAGACTTTTTGCACAAAATCATTCTCGGATAAGGAGATTTCACCTCCTGAGTTTCACCTATTTTGAATTCCTTTTAGATGGAGCTGTTTTTAGCGCTCTGTCAATTTTATGCAAATAAGCTGTATTTGACCACGCCCCCCCACACTCGCACTTCATACACGTGAAAACGGCTGTAAACAGACGCACGACGGTACATCTTTGACCCAGAGTCAGACCCAGAAGCTGAAGAAGAGAAGCGTCCTGCACAACCAGCAACAGTTTTGAATTGTAGCTTGTACCTACAAAGCTGCCTTAGAGAGAGTTCAGCAATGCTGAAAGCTACGTTTCTACAGTGTTAAACTATCCCGTTATATCTCCTCCACTGCCTAAAAAACATCTGTCTGTGAGTGCTATGGGTTTATAAAGCAGTGGTTTGTATAAGATACCTTTAGGAGGCATTGTGGTTGTTTTAGAGCTGAAGAATCTGAGAAAAAAATAAAACACTGATAGCGCTAGCGTCCCTATAGGATCATCAACGCAAATTAGCATCATGCTAATTGTTAGCTGTGTCTACTTAGCTGTAGTTACAACGTGTATGGGCCATGTTAATTTGTGTATGTGATTTATGCTAATAATACTTATAACTTCCATGTAAGATGTGATACAAAAGTCATGGTAAATTTTTCTACGTTACAGTTTAACTTGGCTGGGGTTGCTAGGTGACGGACAGTGCCCACCAGTTATGATGTAATAATCAGGAGGTTCTTGAAACGCTTGTTTTCCAGACACTTACTTATTATAAACAACAACTTAACTTACTTATTATAAATAACAAAAACAGCAGGTTGTTTCTTTTTTTGCGCTTGGACTGTTATAGAAGCAGTAGAGACCCGAATGGAAGTAAAAAAAATGTGCAAAAATGTGCAAAAAGTACAATTTTCATCATATGTCACTTTTAATGCTACTAGGGCTGTGCATTATAATTGATACAAAGATTAATATGAATGTTTTTAAAAAATATTTAATATTGATATTCTGGCTTTCAATATCAATATACCTCCCAACCCCTAGGGGGTGTTATTACAGCGCACCATTACTGTTCACAGCGAAGAAGTGCAAGTGAGACGAATTTGCGTTTGGGTAGTTTTTGGTTTCTGTGATGTGTTAAATGCATTGACCCAAATGCACTTTATTTTCCTGTTACTATATCAGTGTTCAATAAATTGAACATAAATATAATATTTGGTTGGTTTTGTTGATTGAATGACTTTGAGCATTAATTTGAAAGTAGTAAATATTGGAGTGAAATCAAATCAAGCTGAGCTGTGTATCGAGAAACGTATCGAATCGGCTCATCCTAAATGCTACCCTTTTTTGATATGTTTTCCCCAACAACCCCAAACACATCCATGCTACGGGAACCTGCCCTCCCCCCTCTCACCTCTTTCAGGTATGAACCGTGCTCCTGTCCGAAGTCTTTGTGCAGGGAGTGGACCGAAGCCGTAGCCGAGTTCTTCAGCGAGTGGAGGGCGTTGACCACCTGGCTGAGAGGCACCACCATCTGTGAGAGCATGAGGACATGAGGGTGAATAACACGCCATCACCACATGATGATCCGCCGTGACACGGTTAGCTCGCACCCACTAATCGTTCGCATTGGTCAATGTGTGATAAACCTTAAGTTAAGTCCTGCAAACAGGACAGTGGGTCAGGATTATGTGGGCATCCTAGTCTGCGTGCGTCTGACCGGTGAAGTTGGATAACATTAACGCCTGAAAAAGTCAGACTGCGCCGAGATGTTTACGGTGATTAGGCTAGTAACCGAAACAAAAACAGCTGTTTAACGGTCAACGCGACGCAAGCGTCGGCTCATCTGGACACAATCTAAGCACCGACACGCTGCACTCCTAGCATTAGCCGAGTTGTCATTGGCCGCAACAAAAGTAAAAAAAATAATAATAAAAACAGTTTGCTGTTTCACAATCACTTAAACAAATTCAAAGCAAGACTTGTAATTTAAAAAAAGTGTTACTTTTGTATAAATGCTGACAAGCTGGTCAAATATTCAACCTGCTTCACAATCGGTCGGCTTACCTGCTGAGGTTGTAATGACGACGACAGAGAAAACATTTTTTCTCTCGTAAATATAAGCCCGAATCTGAGCTTGTTGGGTTAAAATGTGAGGACGGAACCTCGACAAAACGTTAAAGAGCGAGTCCTGCTCGCAGCGGTGTCCTTCTCGTCCCCCCCGTTACACAACTACCGACAGTTACACAACTTTTCTTTTAGCTAACATCGGCAAATGGCATCTCCCCGGTATCTGAGGTCGAACGGACTACAAAATGACGCATGTCACTTGAAACTACCGGGTATGACTGTCTCGCCTATTTAAAATTGTTCAAACAAATTATTTAGGCTTTTTGAATAATACTCGTTTGCTTGAAATAGTCTACCAGCCACCCCACAATAGTTTTTTTTGACTCACCTTTCAAGTTAAACAGTTTAAAAACCATTTCAGACTCTCAGGCATGGGCAGGTCTTACCTTAACGTCGTGGCCATATTGTGAGTGGCATAGACATTATACACGTAGACGCTTCATTGGGCGCAGGTTTGTACGTCAACGTCGCCGCCATATTGTATGTGGCAGAAAGTAGTGAACGTCTATGTTCCCTGTGTATATGTTTTAAGTATTCAGATAGAAAGATATAGATGGAGCTTACATATACTTGTAAAAAATATGTATGGATTAATTGATAGAGATTGGCAGCCAAACTGGCTTTTGATCGATGTTTCGATCGATGTGCATATATAGATTTTGAAGTATTCTAAATAAATAGGTGTGTTTATATATAAGTATATGTCCATGTATGTATGTATGTATGTATATGTATATATATATATATATATATATATATATATATATATTCTAAGCCTCTTTTGACTTCTTATAGGTAAAATATGTTTTTAGGTGGTGTTTGTTCTCCCAAACAAAGTTAAAAAAAAAAAAGCTGTTAATTTCATAACAAAGTGCATATGCCCTTTGTAAAAATATCCCCGTGGTACCACATATTGAAAATTAATTGAGCTTTTTAACCTGAGATTGTAATTTTAATTGTTGCCTTTGAGCTATATCTTTTGTTATATGAATTCCTAAATATTTAGGATACGCTATTCAGTAAGTTCATATTTAAAATTTGGCTTTTCACAACGTAGAGACCTGAAGCTTCTGAATTTTTTTTAAACACATCTGATATCTGGGATTTCCATATAAAATAAAATGAAATGGTATAAAATTAATAATAATTTCATGGGGAAAGGATTCTTCTTTTAGAGTTTATCTGGCGGTTAGCAAACCAACTTAAACGTTGCATTTACCACCATCTATCAAATTGGAGTGTGGACATCCTAGATAACCAGAGGGAACGTGTTGTAATATTAAATTAAACACAATAACCCAGTATTTTAAATACTCACTTGTTTTTTCAACATTTCTAGGTGTATCTATCTCCTAATCTATTACCTAAAGTTAGTACTTTTTCTTCTCTTTTTAGCAATGATTCCAGATATTTCCGTTCTCTCATGTACTTGTTACATTCTAATAAAACATGTTGAGCTGTCTCTAATTGACTGCAACAGCTACATGTTCCCGTGTTATGTTTTCCTATTAGGTACAAAGATCTGTTAAGGCCCGATGACCAATCCTTAGTCGAGTTATCACAATCTCTTCTCTCCTAGAAATTAGAAATCACATTCTAATCAAAAATCACATTCTAATCAAAAATATAAACAATATATTTTCATCTTTCTGGTAAAAAGTTATCCCTCGAGCCCTGACGTAAATAGTCCCTTGATTTAAACAAAAATAAGACGCACAGTGCTGAGGCATCATTAGTGTGTTCAGCTTCAATCAGCAGGATAGGGCAGTAGGTCGACCGCCCCAAGATGGCGGCCGTAATTCCTGCGCAGCGACAGCCAATGCGGGGTCTACTCTTATATTAAGGCCTACAACCATAGACATCATATACGTAGACGCGTCGTTGGGCGCAGGTTCGCACGTCAACGTCACCGCCATATTGTATGTGGCAGAAAAAAGTTAAGTTCTGTTGTAGTGAACGTGGATCAGAGAAGATGCTTCATTCCTGTGCTGCATGGAAATGTATCCGGGCTGATTTCACTACTTGTATCTGCCTTCTATAAACTAAGGCTGCAACATGTTGCAAAACTGGACACACTAAAGCTGCAGAGTGGCAACACTAGAAAAAAGCTGTGCAAGACCATTCTTTTTCAAGGTTTTTAGCTTGCATACAGTACAGACTATTGTATTTAAACATAGATGTGCATATATAGATTTTCAAGTATTATACATAAGCCAAATAAATAGCTGTGTGATTTATATATATATATATATATATATATATATATATATATATATATATATATATATATATATATATATATATATATATATATATATATTTATTTATTTATTTATTTCCTGGAGTAATAGGGCCAGGTTAGATTATTTTAATTGTTTTTATTCTTTACGAGAATAAATTCAGGAGAATGAAGCTAAAGGGATACGAAAATAAACTTGTAATATTACAAAAATAAAAATATTACGAATACAAAGTATATTCTGAGATTAAAGTCCCTCTGATACTGTTTAAGTGACTGAGTAACTGCAGATTTGCCACATTTAACATGGCGGACGCTCTGACGCATCGCAGCATAGGCAGAACCCGCCCAACGACGCGTTTACGTAACGGCCTACACCAGCAGCCTTGCATCGCCTGTTGAAAATTATAACCGTTCGTGTTTCATTGAAATATTATGATTATAAATTAATATTTATAAAATACTAGAAAAATGAGGGTAAAATAAAACAATATCCTGTTCTCTTGGGGCTGACTTTTCATGTCACGAATGTTCTTTGCGGTAAAAAATAAAATAAAATAAAAAACAGTTAAATCTAAATACACCTATTTAAAACTTTAGATATATTTAGATGTGGTTATATCAAATTCTATATAGAATTTTTGAAACTGTCGACAAATGTTTACTTTTAAAAACTATTTTCATACAGGCAGTTGTATGAGTAGCTACCTAACGTCACAGGCAGGACCCCGTGGCAGGGCAGAGAATTCAAAAATTCAAAACAAACTCCAGGCTGTTTGCTACGCTGTCATGGTAGTGTTTGCTTTGGCGTTGCAGCCGAATTCAAAGTGAGGTTGTTGTTGTTGTTTTTCCTGATGTAATGGAGGTCAAAGAAAATTACGGAGTTGTTTCAAATGTAAAATCGGTAGAAATCCCGAAGCCGCCTTCGATCGACGATTTTAGCATTTTGAAACCCATCAGCCGCGGCGCCTTTGGAAAGGTCTATCTTGCTCGAAAGAAGTGCAATGCGCGTCTATACGCCATTAAGGTGAGTCTTTTTTACCCGTGGTTGCATTTAGTTACATTTAAATGTCTGTTTTCGTGTATCTGTGTAGACTAATGAAGCGTCTTGTCGCTGTAGGTGATGAAGAAGGGAGACATGATGGATAAAAACATGGCGAGCCAGATGAAGGCAGAGAGAGATGCCCTCGCTCTGAGCAAAAGTCCCTTCGTGGTTCACTTGTTTTACTCCCTCCAGACTGCAGCCAAAATCTACCTGGTAATGCCGATTGAATAATTTCAAACATAATTCAAGGTCATTTTCCTCCAACTATTTCCAGTGGACTAATCCTGAAGCCAGATTAGACTTTGTTCGAGCTCTCATGATCTAGGATTGCTCAAAGACTCATTATAGATCGTTATAAAATGTTGCATGGGTCACAGAAGCTGTTCCTTTGACGTTTAAACGAAGCACTGAACGTTCACCTGCTGCAGAATTGATCTAAGGACATTATCGGGTTGGGCGATATGGCCTAAAAATAAGGCTATTAAAATCTGATTAGTCAATCTCCCCCCCCCCCCTCTTTTTCGTTTCCCAAAAATAAATTATTTTAAAAATTTGCTTTTATGTCAAGCATTTCCTCTGGGAGTGGACCTGAGTTCAAAGTGCAACTAAACACAAGCTGTGAAACAAGATGGTGGCATTGCCATTATAAACAATCAAAACAGGTGAAAATATGACAAAATGTTTGCTGCTAGTGGGCTAAGAACAGGCTTTACTTCACTTGTATAACTTCAAACTAACTTTAAAAAAAAATGAGTAAATTCAAGTGCCTCCTGTTGTGGTTAAAAAAAAGCTTCATCTTTACAATATTTTAACCATATAGTTTCCTAAAAATATATGTAAAGCATTGCATGCTAATCTCTTCATGGAAGCCCAAAACAAAATCCAGATTTTCCAAAAATTAAATCTTATTAAACTGATTTGTCGCCCAGCCCTAGTACATGAGGCAGGTTTGGTACAGCTGTTATTAGTTCTGGAAGTGGAAATGATGATGGATCTTCAGCATCTCCGTACCCCATCCAAGGAGAACACATCTGCCCGCTCTCAGGTTGATTGGGACACCTATTTTAATCACTACTGCGTTACGACGCCACTTCATTCATAAATGGCATCCTATCAAAGTGGAAATATTTGTAAATGTACATCAGTGAGGGGCGTCAGAGGCTGCTGAGGCGGCTAACTGAGGAGCCGCGTATAAAGAGCATCATTGAGTAGTTTTCCATGGCCGAGCAGCTGCGTTCAAATCTTGGGTCTTTGTTTATCCCTTTGCATCTTCGTCAAGTTTTGCGATGAAAACTATTCCTGCCTGCTTACAGTTTATTGTCAGAATGCACAGCGTAGTGTGTATACATTTGCAATAGGGCAAAGCTTCTAAAATAGCAGGTTTTTCCTAACCTGCGGGCTTGGGATCAAATTAATTTTTAGTTTTGCTACTGTACGATTCTTGTTATTAAGGCTGTTTTCTCGTTTTGTTATAATGTCAGCAGAAAACCAAAAAGTAATTTTAGCTTTTAAACTGACCTAAAGGTTTTCTTTTATTTTTTTGTTTTGTTGTTCAAAGGTGATGGAATACCTCATCGGTGGCGACGTGAAGTCGCTCCTTCATTGTTATGGGTACTTTGAGGAGGACATGGCCGTAAAGTACATCTCTGAGGTTGCTCTGGCTCTGGACTACCTCCACCGTCACGGCATAATCCACAGGTACGTGAGACGTCGCCAAAAGATGTTAGCATTTCAACCACGCAAGGGATCGGTGCTCATTGCGTGACTGGATCTGTTCAGGGACCTGAAGCCAGACAACATGCTCATATCCAACGAAGGCCACATCAAGCTGACAGACTTTGGACTTTCCAAAGTCAAGCTTGACAGAGGTATGGCCTCCTGCGAGACGAACTAAATCTGTTGCTGTATTCTCGGCTTCCTCTTAAATCTGTGTGGTTTCTTTGTAAAACAGAGCTGAGCCTTATGGATATCCTCATGACTCCATCGCTGGCTAAACCGAAAAAAGACTTCTTCCGCACGCCGGGCCAAGTTCTCTCCTTGATCAGCTCTTTCGGATACGTAAGCAGTTTTTATACGATCCCATAGGGCTGGACGATAATTCAATAACAATATATATCGATCGATAGACATATATCGATGATAAAAAAAAAGGGTCAATAAAAAGTTCAATAGGACAGTTTTCCTCCCTTTTACATTCTAGCCTATCCTGTAGCTTAATATTACAGTCGTTACGTCCTCCCAACCAATCACAAACACAGACCCAGGAACCAAGCTCCGCCCCCTTCAAAAGGTTCAGATAGCACGCGTTCTTTTTCATTTTTAAAAACTTGCAGTTTTGGTAAAAAGTTGGTTGGATAAAAGGGTTGAGCTTGAATTCAGTGTTTGTGTGTAGATAAAATGGCCAGGGCTGCCCCTAAAATCTATGTTTTGAATTTGTTGATAATTAATCTAATATGGTTTCTGTTTTATTGATGCACTTTTTTTCTATATCGTCCAGCCCGACGATCTCAGCAAAGTTAGTGATCGCTACTCAATGTCTCTCTCGCTCTCTCTATTTTGGGTTCTGCAGAACACGGCCGCAGCAGAGTCTAAGCGGCACAGCAGCGCCTCCGCCGTCTCCAGCCCCATGTCCTGCTGCAAAGTCAAGCAGAAGAAGAACTCGCTCGGCTCTCCGCTGCTGAGCGGCTCAGAGCAGTCGTTTTCTCCGGCTGGCAACCTTTGTAAACAGAGTACGTCGTTACCCACAATTCATCAGTGACCCGCCTGCTGTGAAATCTTTACATGCAGTCTTCAGGGACATGAATGGCGTATTCATTTTGGGACTTTTATGGATTAATTTGAATTATTCCAGGACGGGTTGATTAGATAACAAACAACATCAATGAATACAAAAGCAAGAATGGGGAGCACAAGTTTTAATGTATTATTGTTATTATGGATTTCCTCTTATCCATATTCAGTCAAATTCTACACAGGGACTCAAATATATACATAAAGTTACATACATATAATTTGTTAAATCTCTTAGACAGTTGCAGGGAAGCTTCTGGCTTCGTTCTGCCTGGACATTTGACCTCTCAGATTTCTATCTTTTATTATATAATTCTTTATTTTGGCCAATGAAGGATTTCCACATGCTGTACAGACATTTGAATCTAAATATGAAAATGTTAGAGGAGGAAAAACGCTGTAGAAAATTATATATAATTTAAAAAGTAAATGAATGCCCTCTTCCCCTCCATTGACGCAGAACCCGTGATTAGTCCTCATAAAGTGGCCAAAAACCTGACTCCCATGTTGCTGAGGACCAGGAAGCGGTTTGAGACGATGAGCGCAGGAAGCATCACCGACCCAGAGCCTGAGATCAGCCCCATGTGGGAGTGCGAGGAGGTCAGCGATGGTGAAGCAGCAGCAGCGGCGGCTCTGACAAACGTTTGCTACCGAGCTAAATGGGACCCTTTCTGATAAAGATTCGTGCTTTTTGTGTTTCTTCAGAAAGAAAACGAGCATGTCAACGAGCAGAGGTCCAGAGGGCAAACTGGGAGTAAAGGCCCCCAACAAGCCTGTGGGGATCCGGCCAAAGGTTCCCGTGACGTGCTCAAAAACTCCAATCACCACCAGCTTGCGGGTGAAAGGCCTCCCAGCGTGAAACCTCCACCTTTCTCCTCAGCTCAGCCTTACACCTGTCTGTCAGAGAGAGGTGACTTCCAGCCAGCAGGTCGCTCATCGGTGAAGAGGACATTTTCAGACATTGATACAAGTCCAGAGCTGCTGGAGACCAGAGCCAAGAGGACCAACGTAGGCTGCCAGAGACTCTTGGCGCCCGCCGGGGGTCACACGGGTCTGACCGGCACCTTCTCTGGCATCCAGCTCGCCACTACAGGGAGCCTGGCGGCTGAACGCCGGAGTCCGCGGCGCTCCAGTCCCATCCCTGCCGCCGTGGCCAAAAGTCTTCTGAGCGAGCTGGAGGAGCCGGCGGAGGACGTGTTTGATGACGGCGCCAAAGACCTGTCCCACTTGGGCTTCACGTCTCCGCTCCCTGGGAACGTCGACGTCTGCAGGAGCCTGAGCCTGGACTCGGACGGGTCCGCGCACGAAACGTCCCTCACCGTCGACTGCACTGCTGCGCTGCGAGCGACCGAGCCCGCAGGAAGCAGGAATCCTCCAGCGCCATTAGAGGAAGACGAGAAGAGCACTAAGGCGCTGACGCAGACCCCCGGCGTTGGCGCGGCCACGCCCGAACCCGTTCAGTCCGGGCAGGGCGGTGAGTCCTGCGGCGCCTCACGGTCTCCTTCCTTCCTCAGGCCACAAAACGTCGTTTTCCGCAGCTACTGCAGCTCCATCAACCGCTCCAACGTCTCCGGGGCTTCGAGGTTCAGCATCGGCTCCGTGGAGGCCATGGACGTGTCGGCCATGGCCTCCTTTAACTCTGCGTGCGGCACGGCGACGCCTGTGCAGAGCAGGAGACGCTCCAACAATTCGCCCTATCAGGTAGGAGTGCAGGGATGGGAACCGAAGACTCTAAACTGTTCGTGTCTAGTTTGAGTTCTGGCTGGAAACCTGTTGTTTTTAAGTGTTTATTTGTGGAAAAATTGCAACTTTTTTACATTTTTTGTAGTTTTTGTTGTGTTTTGGTTTATTTGTTTGATCTTGATTTTAAAAAAAAATACATTAATATTGTTTATTTTATTGTTTAATTTTGAGGGTTTTATTTTTACTTAATCTTCTTTTTTATATCATTTTGTTTTATTATTCTATTCTTCCATTAAGTCTTGATTTAAAATTTGACATGATTCAATTCTGTTCTCTTAATCCTGCTTGTATCTTTTTAATTTATTAAATCTTGGTAAAAACTTTAGGTTTAATCTTGTTTTTTTGTTTTTTTTATATATCCTTTAAAATATTTTGTTTACATTTTTTTTTATCTAGGTTTTGCATATTTTTATTTTATAATATCCTAATTTTTCTATTAGTTTTTTTTTATTTCATTGCTGATTTAATCTTTATTTTAGATTTGATGTATGCATTTATTTACTACTTGTCTTTTTGTAAATTCGTGACATCAGACGACTTTATGACCCCGGAAATAATTTTTAACCTTTCTGTTTTAACCCTCTCCTCCTATAAGACTCCTCGGCCCCTGTCGACCTCCCACACCCCCTACAGGACTCCAAAGAGCGTCCGAAGGGGCGCGCCGCCCGTTGAGGAGGCGCCAATCCTGGGAACCCCGGATTATTTGGCTCCGGAGCTGCTCCTCAGAAAACCCCACGGTAAAAAAAGGACCAAACTGACACCAAATATGTCCTCCTGTCCCGGTGGTGGTGATGAATTAGCCTGCTGATTCCCCCCTGTAGCTCTTGTGACAGGCGTTCTCTTTTAGTTTCAGGAAGAGCTCAGTTTGGTAAGTTTATAACATTGTTCCTCGCAGGCCAGCTTGCATGTTTCCCCGGCCAGGCTGCTAATACTTTTTTGATTTTAAGGAAATGAGCTGATTCTGTCCCCAATGTCCCGTTCCCTCTGTCTCTGAACTTTGGATCTGGGAACAAACTCTGTGGGAGAGATTTCGGAGGACGAGGCGTCGGAAGTCTCCAAATTAGCAGGATAGAAATGGGTTGTCGGTTCACCTTGCCCTAACGTGGCAGTTAACAGCAGGGGGATCCGACGGGCTTTTTAACTGGATAATCTGGTTTCTGATACTAAAACCTGTCGGGATGTTTTGGGTCATATGTTGAAACACATGCAGGGGTTGAGAAATTGTAAACAAAGTCGGTTTAACAGATTAGCTCTGGTCTGATTTCACATGAACAATCCTAAAAATCTACTGCTTTTTTTTTTTTTTTGTTGACTCGACTAATAATTGCAGCTTCAGACCTCACTTGCTGCACACACACAGTTTTATTTGCTGTAGAAGCTGACTGTTCACTGTTACGCCAAACCTTTGCTCTTATCCCGATGGACATTTGCATGTTTAAGGGACTGATTCCCGTGATTGTTCTCCATGCTCGGCCTAACATAGTAGTCCCTCCTGCTTTTAGCCACCGCGGCGCGGTCAGGTCACACTAACAGCCGCCCCGCCCCGTGTGGATGTTGGCCGTCTGCCGCCCCGCTGAAAGCTCATTCCTGTCCTGTTTGTTCCCGGCCCAGACTGCATGGTGGACTGGTGGGCGCTCGGCGTGTGTCTGTTCGAGTTCCTGACGGGGGTGCCGCCTTTCAACGACGAGACGCCTCAGCTGGTTTTCCAGAATATTCTCAACAGGGGTCAGTTTGAGGGCAGGCGCTGGGGCGTGGCCTCTGTTTTAATTGGTTTTCAACGTCGAGTCAGGATAACAGCTTGCAGTTGCGCCGTTTAAACCGTCGCGTTTTCTTTTTTTCTAGACATCCCCTGGCCTGACGAAGAGGAGGAACTGTCTGCAAACTCAAGGAACGCCATTGAGATCCTGCTCACCATGGACATGACAAAGCGTGCTGGCCTGAGGGGTAAGAGTCCCGCTGTGAAAACGTCTGTGAGCCATTGTTAAAAAGCTGGCAATTACCTATGGCTCGCTTATTGTGGAGAGCAGCGCAGATCTGCAGCGCAGCTAGCGACTGCAGGAGGTTAGAAAATTCGATGTTTTGCTTTTTTATTTACAGACGTTGAATTAATGTGGTAATTTAACAGGGATTCCTATCAGGAATCAGCTAAAGTCTAAAGTCTCTGTGTTCTTTGGATGAGGATTTAATGTATTAAAGCCAACCTCGGCAGAACATAAACCCAAACGTCTTTAGGCATAAATAAAGGGACTTCTCTTTTAGTTCATATGATCACGTTTAGATGTATCGTGAAAATCAGTCAACGTTACCGTGAGATTTTTGATTGGTACGCACGTTGGACATGATGACCAGATATTGTCTCCAGTTTAAGTGTTTTCCAGGTCTGGAGAAGTTTAGGAAAAGATGATGGAGTTTAAAGAAATACACTGCTCGAAAAAAATAAAGGGAACACTTAAATAACACAATGTAAGTCCGAGGCAATCCCACTTCTGAGAAATCAAACTGTCCACTTAAGAAGCAACACTGACTGATAATCAGGTTCACTGCTGTTGTGCAGATGGAAAAGACAACAGGTGGAAACTAGAGGGATTAGCAAGACCCCCCCAATAAAGGAGAGGTTCTGCAGGTGGTGACCACAGACCACTTCTCAGTTCCTCTGCTTTCTGCCTGATGTTTTGGTCACTTCTGAATGCTGCCGGTGCTTTTGCTCTAGTGGCAGCATGAGACGGAGTCTACGACCCACACAAGTGGCTCAGGTAGTGCAGCTCATCCAGGATGGTCCATCCTGTGGGAAGAAGGTTTGCTGTGTCTGTCAGCGTAGCATCCAGAGCATGGAGGCGCTACCAGGAGACAGGTACATCAGGAGACGTTGGAGGAGGCCGTAGGAGGGAAACAGCCCTGCAGCAGGACAGCTACCTCCACAGGACGTTTGGCATTTGCCAGAGAACACCAAGATTCACCACTGGCGCCCTGAGCTTTTCACAGATCAAAGCAGGTTCACACTGAGCACAGCTGACAGTCTGGAGACGCCGCCGAGAACGTTCTGCTGCTGCAACATCCTCCAGCATGACACGTTTGGCAGTGGGTCAGTAATGGGGGGGGGGGGGGGGGGCATTTCTCATGTGGCTGGAGTGTCAGCAGTTCCTGCAAGACGAAGGCATTGATGCTATGGGCCGGCCGCCCGTTCCCCTGACCTGAATCCAACTGAGCACATCTGGGACATCATGTCTCGCTTCATCCACCACAGACTGTCCAGGAGATGGCGGATGCATTAGTCGAGGTCTGGGAGGACATCCCTCAGGACACCATCCTCCACCTCATCAGGAGGATGCCCAGGTGTAGGCCAGACACGCTACTGAGCCTCATTCTGACTTGTTTAAGGACATTACATCAAAGATGGATCCTCCTGTCGTGTGTTTTTCCACTTTAGTTTTGAGCGTGGCTCCAAATCCAGACCTCCGTGGGTTAATAAATTTGATTCCCATTGATAATTTGTGTGATTTTGTCGTCAGCACATTCAACCATGTAAAGAACAAAGTATTTAATGAGAATGTTTCATTCATTCAGATCTAGGATGTTATTTTAGTGTTCCCTTTATTTTTTTCAGCAGTGTATTTGCATTTTAGACTTTTTCCTGGTTCTACTCCCTGAGAGTTTCTTCCTTCCTTTGCCCTCCCTCCTTCTTTCTCTTACTCCCTCCTTTTCTTCATTCTTTCCTTTCTTGCTGGCTTCCTTCCCTTCCTTGTTTCTCTTCTTCCTTCCTCTTCCTTTGTAGTATCATTTTTCCCTCTCTTCCTTCCTCTCTTTTTTTTCTTTCTTCGCTTCTTTTCTTCCTACATTTCTTATTCTCGTCCTTCCCTTCCTCCTCTTTCCATTCTTTCCTCCTAACTTCCTTTCTCCCTCCCCTTTTAACTTTCCTTAATTTACACACAATATTACTGCATACTCTGAACTTCCTTCTGATCATCAAATTCATTTCAAGTATGGAGGGAGCTTTTTTTCTTTCTCCAGGTCTGGATAAGTATAGAAAAAAGAAAATTAAGTACAGAGCGGTGAGAGATTTTCCAAATGTTTTTCCTTCTTCCGCTTTGTAAAGGCCAAAGGTCTCAGTGTCTAATAAATGCAGTGTGATTCATGTTAATTTACTTTAATTTGACGTTTTCTCTTTGATTTGCCACATCGTGCCTCAGTTTTAACATTTCACCCATCAGTGTTTTGGTTTTTCACTTCCTGACTGAGTTCCCACTTGTTGACGAATCAAAGGGGGAGGATTTCTCAACCGTTCTGGTCACCAGACTATTTAAATTCAGGTCAAACTGGACCTTAAATTGGGTCTAAAGCCCAAACAAAACAGTAAAACTGCCATTTTGGGGACGTTTTACCAGCAAAATAAAGTTCACAAACTGCACTTTAAGAAATCTACATTCCTTATTTGACAAGTTCCAGAGTTATAGATGTTAAACTAGAGATGATCTCAGTCAGTCCTCTGAAAAAACACATTTCTGAAATAGGAAGCTCGTTCCAGTGTCGTGTTGTTTTTATTTGTGGAAACTAGAAACAGGACTGATATTTTCTAGTTTCCCTCCTTTATTAATGATTTTTTTTTTTTTTGGGTGGGGGGGGGTCTTGTTTACATTCAACTTCTCCCAGAACTGAAGCGCCACCCGCTGTTTGACGGCCTGGACTGGGACAACCTGCAGAACCAGCCGATGCCTTTCATACCTCAGCCGGAGGACGAAACCGACACCTCGTACTTTGAGGCGAGAAACAACGCTCAGCACATCGCTGTGTCCGGCTTCAGTCTGTAGCGTCGGGCCTGGAGCTTTGTTTTATTCCTGTTAAGTGCCGCCGGTTTAAAAACGTAGCAGTTGGTAAAATCTGAATCACAGAAATAAGTGATTCTGATTGGTTGCCTGTTCACTGGTTCTTTTAAAAATACACTTTTACTCATGTGCAATCCCTGTTCACAGTAGCTGGTTATTCTATACTGTGTAAAGTATTTAAAAACTTGGTTAAGGTCTTAAGTTATGTTCTTCTCTTGTTAACTTTAACATATGCAGTTTTTGGTGTGGAGTTTGTGTGCAAATGTGTTATCTTCTACCGCCCCCATCTCTAAGGGTACAATAATACTGTGGAAGAAAAACCCATTGATATATTCATAAACACTGTCTTAATGTGTACATTTTGTTGATTGTTTAGTCTGATTGTTTTAAAGCAAAAGAGGGGCTTTGAATTTTGGAATGTAATTTCCTGTTTTTATGTCTTTTGTTTGTGGTTCTGTCCCCCACACTACTGGTTCACCCTGAACACCTTTTCATAAGCTTTGCTTTTATGTGAGAAGGGAAAATTTAAATAAAATGTGTTTGCTAAATGATGCGCCTTGTACATTTGCCCCCCTCAAACAAGTAATTTCAATAAACTCTTAAATCTCTAAATGCTGTGCTGGTTTTCTAGTGTGTGACAAACCTTTTTGTTCTTTTGTATGCAAACCAAAAACAGATTTTTTTTAGAAAGTTTGTTAAAAAAAAAAGACCTTTATTGTACTTGTGCATTTTACATATTTGGGAAATCCATAAAACTGTTACATTTTAGTGGGTGACAGAATTACTAGAAGTCCTATTTGGGATTAGCAGTCAGTTTAAAGATAGATTAGAGCAGGGGTGTCAAACTCATTTTGGTTTAAGGGCCGCATACAGCTTAATCTGATTTCAAGAGGGCCACACGAACTCATTGCAAGATTAAATAGAACTAATACAAGTGGACTTGTTTATTTTTATATTAAATGAATTTCACTTTTACACAATATATTATGAATAACCTCAGCGTTTTTAAGAAAAGTATGTACAATTTCAACAATACGTTTACTCAGTTAAACATTTACTTGTGCATTATGCATAAGAACTGATCACAGTGATTGTTTAATGTTGAAAAACATTTATTCACATTTTTTGGAACTTAAAAACACTGTCCTGCATGACAAAATACATCAAAAATTAAGAAATGATTTAAAATCAATTTTCCACATCTGAAGCTCAGTGCTACCATCTGCTGATTAAAACACAGCTCCCCTCGTGGACAATATAGGAACTGCAGATTTTCAATTAAACGAAGTACATGTTTTTTTCAATAATTGTTTTATCATTCTCTTTTATCTCCTCTTTCTTTCACCTTTTCTTTTTTTCTTTTTGTTCTTCCTTTCCTTTCCTACTTTCCCATTGTAGTGTCCATATCATTTGAGATATTCCCCGCATGAATCATAATAAGTACCAAAGTTGTCTCCTACCAGAATTGATTTTGACCAAATGTCCCAATTCAGCCAAATAAACCACAAAAGCTTAGAGGAGATCATTCAGCAGCTAAGTTCCTCCTCAAGCTGCCTTGATGTTCTCCCCACAGCTTTCTTTAAAAAAGTTTTACCTGGCATAGCGTCTGATTTGACTCAGATAATAAACACGTCCCTTCTGTCAGGTGTTTTCCCCCAGTCCCTAAAAACAGCAATTATCAAACCACTGCTGAAAAAGAACAATTTAGACAAACTTCTACTCCAGAACTACAGGCCCATCTCAAACCTCCCCTTTATCAGTAAGATTATTGAAAAAGCTGTGTTTCAACAATTAAACACCTTCTTAACAACGACCAGTCGCTTTGACGTTTTCCAGTCTGGCTTCCGTGCTCACCACAGTACAGAGACCGCCCTTATCAAGGTGTTTAATGACATCCATATAAATACAGATCGTGGGAAAACCACCGTGCTGGTACTATTGGACCTCAGTGCAGCATTTGATACTGTCGATCACTCCATTCTTTTAGAGCGTCTGGAGAACTGGGTCGGCCTCTCTGGTACAGCTCTCCACTGGTTTAAATCCTACTTAAAGGACAGGGACTTTTTTGTGTCAGTAGGTAACTTTACATCCCAGACGACAAAAATTACATGTGGGGTTCCCCAAGGGTCCATCCTGGGTCCCCTCCTTTTCAATATCTACATGCTCCCTCTAGCTCAGATAATAAAAAATAACAATATCAGCTACCATAACTATGCAGACGACACACAGCTCTACATCACCATGTCACCAGGTGACTATGAACCCATTCAAGCACTGAGTAAATGCCTTGAAGAAATCAATACGTGGATGTGCCAAAATTTTCTTCAATTGAATAAAAACAAAACAAAAGTAATAATATTTGGACCAATAGAGGAGAGATCAAAAGTTAGCACACAGCTTCAGCTGCTTCAGCTAGGAACCACTGATCAGGCCCGAAATCTGGGAGTAGTGATGGACTCAGACCTGAACCTCCAAAAGCATCTAAAGACAATTACAAGGTCGGCTTTCTATCACCTGAGGAACATTTCCAGGATTAAAGGACTAATGTCTCAGAAGGATCTGGAAAAACTAATCCATGCGTTTATTTTTAGTCGAATTGATTACTGTAACGGTGTTTTCACAGGTCTGCCTAAAAAGTGGATCAGACAGCTGCAGCTGATCCAGAACGCTGCTGCCCGCGTCCTCACTAAGACTAAGAAAGTAGAGCACATCACCCCAGTTCTAAAGTCCTTACACTGGCTCCCTGTATCTCAGAGAATAGACTTTAAAATACTTCTGTTAGTCTATAAATCCCTAAATGGCTTAGCACCTAATTACATCACAGACTTGTTATCAGTGTATAAACCATCCAGACCATTAAGGTCTTCTGGCTCCAGCCTGCTCTGCATACCTAGAACCAGAACTAAACAAGGAGAAGCAGCATTTAGTTCCTATGCTCCACTTATCTGGAACAAACTTCCAGAAAACTGTAAAAGTGCTGAAAGCCTGAGTTCCTTTAAATCAAGATTAAAAACGCATTTGTTTAAAATTGCCTTTGACTGTTCTAGTTAAACAGTTTTACTGTTTTTAATGTTCTTTTTTGTTACTACATTCTATCCCTACTTGCTTTTATTCTATTTTCTATCTACATTTTATTATTTTGCTATATCTTAATCATGTAAAGCACTTTGTATTGTCTTGTACTGAATTGTGCTATATAAATAAATTTGCCTTGCCTTGCCTTGCCTAATAAAACTATTCACATTCATAAATCAAGCGGAGCACTATGGCAAAAGCCGTACTGCTCCACATGTGAAAGTCAAATCTGATGAGCTCTTTTTGGCATTAAGACAACAATTCTTCTTGCCATATTGCCAGACAGGATACTGACTTTATAATGATAATGCATTAGCCACCGGGCCGGACTAAATTGTTCGGCGGGCCGTATGTTTGACACCCCTGGATTAGAGCTTAATTAGTCAGTGCTAGGCATTTGTACATCTGGAAATGTACTTCCTGATGTACATCCTGGACTCAAAAATGCTTACAATAAGCATGTGAGAGCTGTACGGGTTTTTTGTTTTGTTTTAACTAGTGGAGCTAATAAAATGAAAACTAAAATTGTTTTAGTTTTACACACGCATTCATACTACTAACCAGCTGTTTCGTAAGGGATAATGCCCTTCGAGGTCTCCGTTATCAGAAATGAATGGACGACGTGGAGGCTTGAGTCCATTCATTTCTGATAATGGACACCTCGAAGGGCATTAACCCGTTTATACCATGGTCACGTACAAAAAATACTGTTAAAAGTCAGTTTTTCGAAAGAAGCGGCTGAGAGAACGACTTAACACCACTTGTTGTGAAGCGTTGCCAAGGTAACCAGCGTCAACCGTCTTGCCGTTACCAGCTAACCGTTTAGTTAGTGCAATCAGGCTATTTGACCAGAACCTCTTTTATAGGTGACATACCACAGACGTATATACGTAGACGCCTCATGGGGCGCAGGTGTGCATGTCGACGTCACCGCCATATTGTATGTGGCAGAGAGTAGTGAAATATATATATAGATTAACTGTTAGAGACTGGCAGAACAGAGAGCTATTGATCTATGTTTTTAGATATACATGTGCATATATAGATTTTGAAGTAGTATAAAAAAAATAGGTGTGTGTTTATATATAAAACTATATGTCCGGATTATAAATGGTTATATATATATATATATATATATATATATATATATATATATATATATATATATATATAAATAGCGAGAGAGATTTATATATATGTGTATGTGTTATGAATATAAAAATCATCTAAACATTGTGGTCTTTATTATTTCATAAAACTGTGTGAACCTTTTAAGATCTGGTATAGACACAGATTAGGAACAGACTTTTTGGGGGAGTATTATAATATGAGAAAAAAGGTCATATGAGAATAAAGTAAAAAAAGACAAAATGTTATGAGAAAAACGTCACATTATGAGAATTAAGGGGGAACATTTCCAGAAGTCACAGTTTGCAGAACTATTTTAGTCAGACCGTGGCATAAAGGAAGTTAGAAAAGTCCCTGTTTAAATGTCCAGTTGGCGAATGGTTCAAAATTGGGGGGTGGTTTATAACCTGCTTATTGAAATAAAAATAAGACAGGATAAACCGGATCTTCACACACCCCGGTGTTTCTGAGAAATGCCCACAGCCTTGTTTAAATACCAGGTTTAGTGTGCTGTGGAAACAGGAGAATCAGATAAACCATTGCAAAAATGATTTCCTTGTGTGAGGTTTATTCTGCACAATTCAACTGAAAAACAGACATTTTTGTTCGGAGAGATAAACCTTAAAATCAAAAATAACATTTTAACTGATACGTTGTCAAAGTACCCTTTAATTAAAAGGAGATAATCCTATCGGCAGCTTCTTCAGAAGTTTCCCCTTCATTTTGCCTATCGATATATGATGCTGTTATTTTTTGTATCCTCCTGATCGACCCCTCGTAAGCTTTCTGCCAACCGTGTCTTTAGCTGAAAGATGTAAATGAATAAATAGGCTAGCTGAAATTTGTTTCTGATTATTTAGATCAGTTACTATTGATGCAGTATGGATGAAGTCTTGTTTAGTAAGAACAGTAAGCTTCGTTTAGTAAACTAGTAAGTTACGCATTTTAGGGTTGACATGTTGACTAGTTGAATTTTGAAGTTGCACTCGTCAACTAGCGCATCAATTTAACGAGTCAAAACTAATCTAGTGGCATAATTTATCAGCTAGTATGACACAGCTGTCAACTAGAGCATCAACAGGCCCACTAGCTGGGACTTTCCAGGAGGGCTGGACGATATAGAAAAAAATCATATTGATAAAATATTGATCGATATCGATAATCATCAACAAATTCAAAACATATATTTTAAGTGCAGCCCTTGCCATTTTATACTGTTGTTTAGCAACCTGTTTTTAGATAACACAATCAATTCAAACTCAACCCTTTATTCAACCAACTTTTTACCAAAACTGCAAGTTTAAAAAAAAAAAGAAAAAAGAACATGCTCTTTGAACTCTTTGAAGGGGGCGGAGCTTAGTTACTGGGTCTGCTTTTGTGATTGGTTGGGAGGATGTAACGATGCAATGTTAATCTACATGGCTAAAACGCAAAAAGGAAAACTGTTATTCTATTGAACTTTTTATTGACCCTTTTTTTACTGGACAAAAAAAGAATGGATGAAATCAATGATATTGAATAAATGCACAAATAGCTTGCCCTAGGGCAGTGAGAACCTAAGACTTAATATCTAAAAGTGAATCAAAAGATGCTTCAATAGCAACCAAGAAATCCAATTTGGCCCTCATGTTCTGCTTCAGCAACAAAGATCACTGAATTGTGGTTTGTTGTAAACTATGACATCAATGAAAACAAAAAGTGCCTCAAATTTGCTAAAATGCTTTACTTACACTGGCCATCTATGGCTAACATCTCTCATAATTTGGGCCAGAATTTAATACCAAGTAGGAAAAAAAAGTTGGGATGAACCAATTATTTGGGGGATTATTTCAGGATTAAGCATTAAATGTGAAATATGACTGTTTCTCAGGTCAATTTAAAAATGTAAACAGATAAAAATCTAAAGTTTGAGTCTTTTCTCCAATGCCGTTCTCATAAAAACCCACTCGCACACACTCAAAATCCTCGCTCAAAACTTTATTTCAGGCTGCGATTATCACATGCATACACCCTCCCACCCTGGCAGAAAGAGTGAGAAAGCTTTTCAGTACATTTTAATAGAAAGGTAAACCATTCCTTCACGTTATTAAAACATATTTGCTCTGAACAGATCAGCTTTAATTAGTACGCCAATCTTTGTAAATATTACATATTAATCTACAATTAATACACAGATGCAATTAAAATATTGCATTAGAGTCCAAACTGTACAGCTACTGTATATAATTTGTACAGAAGTCACTGCTTTGCAAACAGGTGAGGATTTGCTCCAAACCTTTAAAAACAAGAATTAAATAAAACCATTAAGATGATGCAAGGGTGTTGTATTTTATTTGTTTTAGTGATCAGAAAGTGAAAGATTCTCATCTTTTATGCTAATTTGGTCCAGACCTGGAAGAGCTATGCTATAACCACTGACGAATGCCATCTACACGATGATGAGGCACTTTTTTTTTTCTGGGTTAAGCGAAAACTTGGACCACCCTGACGTAAAGCACGCTCTGATATGAAGCAGGACAGTTTACAAACAAAACGCGTACGGATAAAATCTCGTCTATTGCAACTCATTAAACGGAATAAATATTACCTGGAAAGACTCTTACATCTCAGGACGATTTTACATTCGGTATAAGTATTCTACAGTTATTAATCACGTTGTAATATCGCAGCAGCATCACCTGGGCAACTAATGAAATCATGAAAATTTTGTGCAACAAAGCCTAAGTTAGGGAAATATTGGAGAAGCTACTGTAGTTGGTCTACACCCGCACTCACAGCGCCCTCAGCGCGCAAACACACATCCTAGTAGTTTCACGACTAAATCACAGGCCCGTATATTCATGTTTCACATCCGCGGTGCAGCTCGCTCCGGATTCAAGACTCCTCCGCGTCTCGGCTCCGACGCTCCTTCTTTCCAAGTGCAAAAGCAAATTACTGGCTGGGAGTTTAATTAGGACGAGAGAAGCTGTCAGCCCCACTGAGCTGAGGACAGCGCAGGGATCTGTTGCCGTCTTGCCGTAAGCCGGATCAATTGATGCGTCTGGTGGTGAAAACGAGAACAAAGACATAAAACTAGATATTCTAGGAGGGAAAAAAAAACAGACCAATGTGTATTTGTGTTTCTTTTCTTTTTTTTTATACAATACCTCCTCCTTCTCTGGAAGTAGAGACGGATGAACCACTGAACCACGAAGGGCCAGATGACGGCGAAGGCCAGGCTGGTTGGGGAAATGTCAAAAGGCCACCAGGACGGGTTCTAGGTGGAGGACACACAGACGTTTCCAGATAAATATGACCCCCCGAATCATTAGATGTAAAAGGTGGACAGGATGCGTTTAATGTCAACAACAGCGACGTGTGGTAGAAACTCTTTACCCGATTCCTCTTGTTGACCGCAGGCGATCCATAAGGAGGCAGAGCCGCTGATCGAGCCTGCGGGAACAAAAGGGCGTTTAGATGAGTGTGACAGACTGGAACAGCTGTAACAACCAGCTCTGCTGCCTGGCTACAGTCCACTACTGGGTCACCGGATGGCTGCAAAGAGCCTCGGTTCGCTCACAGTCCGACTTCCTGAGCGAACGCCAGCGGTGCTGCTGGAGTGGTTTGCTTATGAGGAAGTTATGGCGCCTTGCAAAAGGACATTTCACATTTTTTTGTCACGTTACAAACCACAAGTTCAGATGGAGCTTTTGGTTTATACAAATTCAAACCATGTGTCGCTTGCATTCGTATTCTTCCCCCACTGCCATGATAAACCGCAAATAAAACGGAGCGCAACCCATTTACTTCAGGGGTCATCTCGTCAGAGTCCCCCTGTGGGTCATTTATTCTCTATAAACGCGGACGTTCTGTGAAAAGGCCCTCAGCGGTTTCTTGGAGAACATTGGGGAACAAACGGCGCCATGAAGAACAAGGAACGCAGCAGATGGTGCTAAATAAAGGAGGAATCCTCTGGTAAGGGGTGTTGGACATTTTACTATCAGTCTTTTTCATTTACTAAAATAAGATTTATACAAAAAAAGTCATCATAATGACTCAAAGCAGTTTTCTGTGATATTGTTTATCTGAATAAAACCATTAAAGTCCGTCTTCTATCCAGCGCCCTGAACTTAACAGCCAGGTGGAGGGGAGCCAACTCTAACCGCCTTATTTTGTCTTTCCAAAGTCCAAAGATTCATTTGTTTAGTTGTTTCATTAGAAAAAAATAAATACAGAAAAGCTTTAGATGTCCTCAGTTATGATGGTGCAACATTATTTAGTTTAACGAAACGAAATGACGGCAAACAGAGCCAACATTGGGACCCGTGTTCCCTCTAACTTTGTCTGAGGCGAGGAAAACGACGGCGCCGGGCCGGTTCTGACCTGGTTGGCCGTTAGAGCCTCCAAGGTTCTGAGTCTCTCCAGAACACTCTGCATGTCGTCCTGCAGTCGGGCCAGCGCCACCACGATCTGCTCGTTCAGGCTCGCCGCGGGGGTTGGCGCACCTCCCCAGCGCTCCCCGCCTCCATCTCCGCTGCCGTGCGTGGGCCCCTGGGATCCCGGACCGACGCCTGGGGACCGAGAACCTTGGAAACAGAAAACGACAGTTCACTGATTTTTTCCCCCCCTTCAAAACTCTTTTCTTTATGACATAACATTAGTATTTAATAAATCAAAACTGCTAAATAAGAAAAAAAACTCACATTTGGTCTTGAAAAGCAAAAAAAAAAAAAAAAAAACAATAAGAGGAGATCAAGTTTTTTTAATTTCATGAGACTTTTATACATTTCCTACCCGTGTCTTTTATTCCCTTATTGTCGTAAATGTTTTAATTTTCTTCCCCAGGGGCGGGGCATTGACAGCTCAACTATATTTTCAGAGAAACAGCCTGAAACGCTCGTTAAGCTCCAGATAATCGCTGTAAGACACGGAGGCGTCCTGCAGGTTCGTCCCCACCTCTTGCCCTTCGGACCACGGAGCGGCCCGTCGTCTCCACGTTCAGCCTCTGTCTCTGCGACGCCGTCCCACCCGTCTCCCCCTCCTCGCCTCCACACCTGACGGCCTGTGGAGGATCCTGGACGTCCTCTTCGGCAAGCCGGACGCGGCTCTCCTCTTCTTCCAGGTCATCCAGAGAGCGGTTGTGCTCAGAGTTCTGGAGACGGGGGGAAGAAAAAGGACATCTGTGGTGGAGCGACGTATTAAATATAACGCAGAATCGTGTTTTTGAGGGTTTGTCTTGCCTCTTCTTGGCCGAACTGGTCCACAGAATCGCAGTAGACTTCACTGTCTGAGTCACTGGTCACCAGATTGGTTCTTGTTTCTAAAACATGGAACACTTTAATTATTTTAGGGCCTTGTGTTAAACAGATCTATAACATTTTTCAGACCTTTCTATATGGATAAACGAAACCATGAACCAATAGAAAAAAAAATTGATTTCATGATGGATGGATTGATTGATTAATTGAAGGATGGTCAGAGAACCAGGAAGCGGTGGTTAACAGGATGGACGGGAGCGCTGCTTATTTTCCTGGATTTAAAACGGGGAGCAGCTGAGGTGGAAAGCATCCCTAGGTCACAGTGTGGAGATTTGCTGCAGCTCCGAGAATAAAGCTTAGCAGATTATCTGGTCACGTGCTGCTCTGAAACCCCAGCAGGCAGTGTGGGGACAGCAGATCCAACATGGAGGACGTCTATGCTCTCCCTACCTGCGTGGTGTCCGTTGAGCAGCAGAGGGGGGTTCTCCTCGGCTCTGGAGTGACTCCCATTGGTCAAATGGGAGCTGCCGTTAGACAGCTTGCCATTCTGGAGGGACGCTTTGTGTCTCCTGGTTGAACTCTTCTTCTTGGGCTGCGTTGCTACAGGATAAGAACCACAAGGAATCACCGGAAAAAAACAAAACAAAACTCTAATATGAGACATTACCTTCATCTAAAAAGGAAAAAAATGTTACCTTTTCTGATCTCAATGATCTCTTCCTTTTCCTCCTCCTCTTCATCCTCATCTTCCTCCTCCTCCTCCTCCTCCTCCTGTTCCAGGTCTTCGTTTTGTCTGAGCCTGGCCGGCCGAGTCTCCAGAGTGCCGTTCATCTCCATGTTTCTGATGATGCTTTTTGCCACGCTTCTTGTTTCCATCGACTCCAGCATGGTTCCAAACCCTGCGCAGGAAAAGTGGGAGCAAAACAAATGTCTCCAGCGCCATCTCTGTCTCAGCTGGGTGCTTTAACGGAAACGACAGCTAAGTTTATCCAAAAATGATCGACATCTATTAGCAAAAGCAACTTTAAATAAGCTAAACTAGCCTTCAACACATGCTGCCATCAAACACTAAAAGCTTACGGTCTAAAAACAGCACACCGGGTCTACTCTACTCCATTTCTACACGGTCATGTACTTGCCTTCCAGTTGCCTAGCAAACTTTGTTAAACGGGCTGAGCAGACAAGATAAACAGGTAAGCTTAGTTTGCCCGTTTCTGACACCAAACAGCGTGAGGCGCGACTGCGGTCAACCCTCACCTGAGCTCAGGTCCGATATCTGCGTGATTTTCTTCTTGTCGTCGATCAGCTCATAGAAAGGGCCGAGGACGCGTAGCAGCTCCTCCACCTCGTCGGTCATGGGCATACCCTCCAGGATCTGTGGGTTCGATCCAACGTGTCACTTGTTACAAAGCCAGAGAAGAAGCTCGACGAAGGTGTGGATTGCAAGACATAAAAAGGCAAATATCCTGTTTCGGAGCCATGAATAAATACATTTAAAAAAAAAAAGCTACAAATAGAATATTCTGATTTTGATGAAACTTAACCTTAAAAGTATGAAACGAAAACTGATAATTCAAATAAAATTAAAGCAGGCGAGTCATTTTAGGACATGCATTGACAACAAGAAAGCGTTTAGAGTCGCGTTTCTCTGGTCTATGGAGGGAAACATGGGTGAGCTTTGTGGAAATAAACATAAAGGAAGAGGAGGAACGTATCATCGACCACCAAAAACCGCCTGAAAACATGGTTGTTGTTTTTTTTTGTCATGGGATTTTAAAAACGACTGACATCTTGAATTTAACCGAAGATACAACCCAAACCCGGGAAGAAGACACAGAGCCTTTCGAGGTACAGCTTGGACAGAAAGCTCAAGCAGGGAGTGAACAGCCAGACCGCTGAGGGAACCAGCCGTGTAACATGAATATAAGTAGGCGATACATTTTACAGCAGTTTTAATATTTTGTGTCCTGTTTCACAGCAGTAGATGTGACGTCCTGAGATTGTGTTAAATCAATAACAGCTTTCGTCTAAGTAAGATAATGAGTTTTATCTGCACCTCTTTCTTTTCTCTGTGTCTGAGCCAAATGAGTGTTTGACTCCGGTACCAGTCAGTAAACCTCAGTGTTTCAGCTTCTGTTTCACTCACCACATGTGTAGCATTAGCTTGAAGGGTCTTTTTGGGCCAATCAGCATGTAGCTGTAGGTAAACTAAGATGGACTGAAGAGTCTGAGTGTCACGACAGGATTTTCCCTCAGAATAACATCTATAAAGCCACTGTAGTCTAGTTTAATAAGCCTGAGCACTTCAGAATAAGGATGCTGGTCAGAACAGGAGCAGAAGTTACAACTTTTACCTGAACGGCGTCAGAATTTTAGTACTTCAAAGTACAGTTTCCCCCCCCCCCACTGGTGTCACTTTCCATCACGGATAATTAGAGGCAGACTGGGGCGTCCCAAAGAGTGCAGGGTGTTGGCTTGTTGGGTCTCTAAGTCAGACCTCACTAACAACGTTCTCTTGAGTTCCCCCTCCTTAATGGCTAAATCACTATTTCAATCTTGACTCCCTGAACTCAAAGTGGAGCTGCAGACTTTGCTATCACAACTTCTGTCTGGGGTGGATAATCTGTATGCATTGCTGCCCAGGTTCGGCATTTCAAACCTAAAGAAAAGGCCATGGCCGGCCATTTTCTCCACATACTCCTTTATTTTGAACATGAAAACTAAAATAACTCATCAGCTACAACCCTGAAAGTTCAGCACTTTGAAATGTCGTTATCCAAACGTGCTATGCAAACAAACTTGCCTTGAAAGGTATTGAAAAGGACGCCCTTTGTGCCCTTTAAGTTTAGCAATATTATAAAATTTGAAAATGAAGAAAACCGACCAGCTTCATTTGGTCGACATACGCAGCCATCGCCTCTTCTTCAGACATTTCTCCGAGGGAATTCCAGGCATCCCTGTTAAATGAGAAAAAGCGGTAAAACATGTCAAAACTTCATCTCGGATTAAATAGTTTTCAAACCTCATCTCAGTTTTAATGTATTCAGAAGTAAAGTGAGAAATTGCAATTTTTTTTAAAAAGAGATATAAGACAATATTGTTTATATCAAGATGGTTTATGTTGCGTTATAATTACAGTATATTTTTGTGTATTCCAGTTGGTTATTTTTCCAACTGTTTCTCATATTTTTCTACAGCTGTTTGTTGGTAAATTTGCCTGTGAGACATTTGGGATAAAGGCTTGGTTTATAATTACTTTATGAAAGGAAAAACATGTGTATAATGGCCTTCAGCCTAAAAACATTGAGATATTATTATTTTTCAGACCATAAAATGCACCGGATTATAAGCTGCACTAAATATTCTTCCAAAGTGTGTAATATCACTCCTCTCCTCCACAGCTCTCCATCCGTCTCTGTCAGGAGGACAGAGTAGTTGGACTACACTGCCCTGCTTCTAACATAAGACCAAAATAAACGTAACATTTATATTGAATTAACTTACTAGGTTTATTGTTGCTAGCGCATACTTCGGGTGCTGGCCGCCTAAAGGCTCCCGCGTACTTGGGCGTAGCGCATACTGTGAGCTGCGTTTTACCCTTCATAGCCGACCGTACTGTTGCCCACATTTCTTGTGGCAAATTCCTACAATTCCCACACTTTCTGCCATTTGGACGACGCGGCGGAACGGATGCTAAAATGTGTGATTAGCTAGCCGAGTACCTAGAGCCGTTTGTTTTCCAGCAGGCTCCCACCTGTCAGTGAGAACAGAGAGGGATGCAATGCTGCGCGTCCTTGTGACCGCCTGCTTGGAGCAGCTCAGTGTATCAAACTCGGTGTCACATAGAAAACAGTTCGATGTAAAGACTTCTGGCCTCTGAGAAGGCCTGTAGTGCCTCTACAGAAAGTTTTGTCCTTTTTCTTTCACTGACCCCCCCCAAATATATGTTTTTGCACACAGAAATCATGCTTGCATCTTGGCCTGTGGCAAAGTATCAGAGCTGAGAGACATCAGGCAATGAAAATGTTTTAACTCTCGTAAAAGTGAAATTTTCACATATTCAATAGAAATATTAATTTAAAAAGGACTTTGTCACGTTTGTGCTATTTCTCTGATTTTTAAACAGGCCAGGTTTACTTAAGGTCAGTGTGTTCCCTGCCAGCCGTGGGTCAAAGGTCGAGTGACGCCCCGCCCACCGTCAGGAGCTGTGATTTAAAACATTTTCAAGCTCGATCCAGAAGAGAAACTGTCCAGCTTTGTGGGTAAGAGGTCACATTCTTAATCAAGTCCAGAGAGCACAACTTGAGTAAATGCGCAGACAAAAATGTATCACTCTCCAGCTCGAGTCTTGTTTTACATGAGAGTAAATGTAACATTTTGTAATGGTTCAGTTTTATCTTCTAGATCAGGGCTCCGACGCCTCCCCTTCGGCTCTTTAACTTTGTGTCAAAGAACCAACTAATGGTTGTAAGTGTAGATAAAGTGGAGGTCAGGATTTTACACGAGTAATTGACTTGAACGTCCACAACAGACACTACAAGTATTTTTTTGCATCATCAGATTGGAAACCATATACCTTTTTTTTTAACTTTATTTTACATAAATATCATTTAATTAAAAATTTATAAATCCTCTTTTTGCTAAAGTTATGTTTTTCTTAGTCTTACCGTCTAAAACTATAAATATTTTTTTCTTTAAATGAGCAAAACAAAAACCCTAAGTTGTCTTCATTGAAAAGGTAACAACATTTGCGCCTCTAAACGAGTTTTATTTAGCTGGACTGAGGGCAAAAATGGCTGTTTTGATTGTAAAGGTTGCAGACTCCTGTTCTAGGCTCTAGTAAAAATCCTAAATGTCTAAATTTAACCCAAGCAAACAAAAATGGATGTGAGATAAATCTACAAACCATTTAGCTTTGCCAACCACATCCCAGAAGCCGGGTCGTGGTACGTTACAGGGTCCGATGGTGGCCTGCTTGTAGTAACTGTAGAACTTGAGCATCATGTCGTTTGAGGGCTGAAAGGGACCTGAGGAAGAACAAATACAAAACGGATCATTTAAACCTTAGATTGGCTGATAATGTAACCAGGGCTGGAATGAAAGCAGTGAATTGTGCCATACGGAGGGGCCGATCTGGGCTGGTGTTTGCTGCTAAAGTAGATTACTTAAATCGCTCAATCTGCCGCGGCTCACCTGGCCCCGGCCTCAAGTTAGCATCTGACCGAGGACTGAAGCGAAGGGGCAACTTCACAGCTTTTAAGGATTAACGTTTCAAATCTAATACAGTTGAGGTGAACTGGGTTTCTCCACATTGATTATGAATTCTTTAAAATCCAGCTTGGGCTAAACAGCAAAACCTCCTGTTTTACATGAATCTTATAAGAGTTGGGGTTTTTTTTTTTCGATTATTTACCCCCAGGTGAAAGGTGGCATTTTCTGGCCGAAATAGACTGAATCCCAAATCATCAAAGGTGAAACCTGCCCATCAGAGAAGCCTGTAGCTAGGAGGTTTTGCACTTTGCCCATCAATCAAGTGTTTTACATATTCTGTAAGAAGTGCAGGGTACTTCAATCCAGGAGTCAATGAAACAAAACAAATTTAAAAAATACATAAAAACACTGCTTTCAGCCGGACCCCACCGATGCAGGTGTCAGGCGTTTGTGATTTTATTGTTGTAAAAAGAAACAAATTCTGGAGAAAGAGCTGTAAGCTCGTTTTTGCCGATGGGCTGGACCTTGTGGTTGTTTTGTGCAACAGGCTGACCGACGGAGAATGTGGTGTTTTTTTGAGCTCGCACACGTCAACATACATGCAGATCTTTTATTTTCATTTCTGTCTACGTGCAACGTGTGCTAGACTTTGACGTGTCTACGCTCAGAAAAAAGATCAAAAGTAACCGTTTGTTTCGGAATATGAAATAATAAAAAGAAATTGCTCTAACATAGAAAAAGGTTCATTTTGGATTTTTCTTACAAAAAAAAAAAAATAAAAGCTCTGTGTGTGGTTTCACAGGTTCCTGAATCCCCAAACTATATTTCAAATAATCTCTCTTCATCTTAAAAATTTTACCCCAAGTATTAGCTTAATTAGTTACCTAGGTAACTTAAACACTTACTTTAAAAAAACAAAATAGGCCACATTCACCTCTCTAAATTACCTTCCCATTGAAACAGGGAGAGAGGGAAGACGAGGCAGAGCCAGGGGGAGAGGGAGAGGGAGGGGGAGCTCCAGGAGCCGTCAGAGAGGAAGATGGAGCAGAGCAGAGGCTCAATCATCTGATTATGAAAGGCTGAAGGAACTTCAACAGAGGAGAAGAGCTGACATGCTGGTTTGGGAACTATATTTACTGCGTCTTTTAATAAGAACCATGGCCACGACAACCGTTGAGTCAAGGATGAGAAATGTAGAAGCACGTAAGGTTAGCTTTCGTGTTGAAGGGGAGCTCAGACTGCCTAAAGTGGCACTCTGGGTCACATGACCCGCTCAGAGCCGACCCTCCCAAGTTACATAGGTGAGTTTTTGAGAAGGGCAGCTGCACTGACCGTCCATACGCACACAGTGCTGTATATTGACCTTAAAAAAAAATCATTTAATAGATCTCAAACTAAGCTAATACTTGAGTCGAAGCTTACTTAGTGCTCCTTTAAAACAATTAAGAATGTTTCCTTCTAAAGCTTTCAGTAAACCCGAACAGAAAATCTGATTTTTACTTTATTTTTCCCCTACCCCCTGGAACGTTTTTCACACTTACAACAAACACAAACTTCAGTGGATTTTACTTGGAGATTGTGAGCTAAACAAACACAAGTAGAAGAAGAAGAAGAAAAAGAAGAAGAATGATTTACAAATAAAAATCTCAAAAGTGAGACCCGGCTTTCTACCCAGACCCCTTTACTCTGACACCGCTAAATAAAATCTAGTCCAGTCAAACGGCTTCAGGCGTCTAATGAGTAAACAGCGTGTCCTGTGGGTAAATTAATCTCGATGCCAACAACAAAGCACGGTGGCGGCAGCACGTCTCTCATGCTTGACAACTACAGCCTAATAAGACTAATCAGCAGAGGCACAGTGGTGGCAGCACCATGAGGTGGGGACGCTTTCCTGCAGCAGGACGGAGCTAAACAGCTTTAGCCGTCCTGCAAAGAAGAACTGGTTAAAGCTGGGTAGGTTTTATCGGCTGAATAAATGAAATAATTAGTAACAAAAACCCATGTAAGAGCCAACCACTTCACAACAACAACACACACACACAGCCACGTGTTGGCTTAGCGTGGACAATGTCAATGAAATAAACCGAAGCTAGGGACAAAAGTAAAGGTAAGAGCAGATCCCAGGTGAAATGTGTGAAACTGCCCTTTAATTCACCGGTAAATCGGACGCTAGCTTCCGACCCCTTCTGTCACCGGTCCCGTTGAACTGGGGTCCTTACTCACCGTTCGGGGGCAAACTCTTGATGACTTTAACCGCGGCTTCGAACCGTTTCTGGGTCAGACGTTTCTGTTCCTCCGCGCTGACACTCTCCACCTCCATGGCGGTGTCACTCGGGGCCAGCTAACAGGAAAACCTGCCCAACAATAATAATAATAACAATAATAATAATTATTAAAGAAAAACAACAAGACACGGTTCTGGGGGGTTAGCAGGCACTGTTTTTGACCGACGGTAAAGCGGATTCAATCAGCTGAGCATGAGTATGTAGGACACGGCAACTCCCCTTCCGCGCGGCGTCAGTTACGGCCGTTATTTACGCTAAATGCCGCCGTCGCATAAAGACATTTAAAGTCTGAACTCTGAAAAAGACTTTCACTCACCGTCAGACTAACTGTTTATCTGTCGGCCAGAACGCAACTTGTCCTTAGCCCTGAGATCGACGCCATCAACAGCAGATAAAGCTAGGCACGAGCGTATCATGGGAGCTGTAGTTTTACAGCTGTAGTCCTACAAACTTCCTAACCCTCTGGTTTAAACTTAAAAATCGGATCCCCTACAAAGCTAGTTTAAGGGTTCATAGGGATTATTTACGGGTATAAAATTGATTTGTTCTGTGTAATAAAAAAAACGCGGTCCAGAATAAGATCAAGAAGTAGTTTTTTTTCCTGCGTATCGAGCCTAGAACTACACATCCCAGCATGCTTTTCACATAGTATCCCACTTTTTTCAGATGGAATCGCGATAGGTGAACTTGAAAGAAAAGACAGAGTTCTCACTCTGTATGTTCTAGAGACGTCGTAAAAAGTGGTGAAAACGGGATCACTTGGCTTGACGAGCAAAAGTAAATATGCATGTATGTTACAAGTACATTTTTTAACAATGATATCTTTAATGTTTACACGTGATTGCTCTTTTTACTTTTCTTTATTTTTCACATTTCCTGTATATTGCTCTGTTGTTTACAACACAGAACAGTGGTTGTGTAAAATAAGTTTCCTTGGAATAACCCTAGGTGTGAATGTTTGTGTACAGTTGTTTTTTCCTGTGTGTCTCTATGTTGCCCTATGACAGAATGGAGACCTGTCCAGAGTGCACAGGTCACCCAATGACTGCTGGGCAAAGGCATCAATTCCTCTTGACCCTGCAATGATAAGCAGGTATAGAAAATGGATGGTGGATCCCTTGTTTTAAGCATGATTGTAACACTTGATTTAAGAAGTTTAAATTTGGTTTATTCTTGTAGGTGTAGATTCAAACTCAATCCAACACAGTCAAGTTCAAATTCACTCAGCATTTAAAACAGTTCTAACAGTATTACAATTCAAACAGATTCAGCGAATATTGAAGAGACATTTAGCACAATGTGTCCATCAAATTAAAGAGGAAACTTAACTCTTATATAATAGTTGGGAATGTTGTTGTAGTTGTTATGTTTTTTTGGTTAATTTATTTATATATTTTTTATTTATTTATATTTATTTCTGGACAGGCACCAAATTCCTGATGCCATAAGTGTAGGAGGAGCTCTTTCTTTGTTTACTCGTTTTTTGTCCCATTTCTTTTTCACTATTGAAATAAATATAGATGAACAAAACCTTATAAATTAAACATATTCCTAAAGTCTGAACCCTTGCTAGTGTAAATTGGAGGAGATTGCAAAAATACCTCAAAACATGAAAGCTTAATTTTCATGCACAATGATTTTACGCTATTATTGTTAACAATATGAAAGTTCTACCAAATTTGAACGTGTCGTTGCTCTTTCTTTGATTTCAAAAAAGGAAAAAAATGGCTAGTATTTCAGTTTAAAGTTTTATATTTAAAAACGAAAACCAAACTGTTACTTATTTATATATTATAAATAAATGACTTATTTATAATTATATTTATATATTATAAATAAATAACGTATATTATATATATATATATATATATATATATATATATATATATATATAAGTTAATAATATAACAATTATATATATATAATTATTTATTTATATTTATTTCTGGACAGGCACCAAATTCCTGGTGCCCTAAGTGTAGGAGGAACTTTCTTTTTTGACTCATTTTTTGTCCTATTTCTTTTTCACTATATAATAAATATAGATGAACAAAACCTTATAAGTTTATATAAACATATATATATATAAACATATTCCTAAAGTTTGGAAGAGAATGCTTTTTTAGTGTTTTTATAAGTATTTTTATTGTATTGTGAGCTCATGAAGACACTCAACTCTTCGCAGGCAGTGAGGTCACAGAATAAGGTCTGAACCCTTGCTTATGTAAATTGGAGGAGATTGCGAAAATACCTCAAAACATGACAGCTTAATTTTCTTGCACAATTATTGGATGGATGGATTGTTAACAATATGAAAGTTCTACCAAATTTGAACGTGTCATTGTGCGCCTTTTGATCTCAAAAACGAAAAAAAAATGGCTCGTATTTCAGTTTAAAGTTTTATATTTTAAAACGAAAACCAACTCGTTACTTATTTTCAATAAATAGTTTCTGATGAGTTAACTAATTAGCAAAAAAAAAATACATTAACGGACTCTTCACCTTTTTTTTTCTTTACGCTTGAGTGGTACCTCCTTCTTTGTGCAGACGATCTTCGACTTGAGTTTACGCCAAATCGGGGCCAGGAATCCCACAATAGCAGGCGGAGCAGAACGGTTTCTTTTTTTTTTTCTTTCTCCGAGTCTGAGCTGTGGGCTGCTGGTTGCTTCAATCAGAGGGAAGGCAGAGAGAGGGAAGGGAGGCTCTGCTGGGAGAGATGTAAGATGGCAGAGCTACAAATGTTGTTGGAGGAAGAGATTCCGGCCGGGAAGAGAGCGCTTGTGGAGAGTTACCAAAACCTGACGAGAGTCGCCGACTACTGCGAGAGCAATTATGTCCAGGTAAATAAAAGTTTAATTCTGTTTCATTTATTACGCCAACACTTTTCGCCTCTTCTCTCAGCGGGCTGCGAGGTTGTCGGGACAGGAAATGTGGATACAGAAACTACTCCTAAGAGCAAATTCGTGTAGAAAAGCCTCGAGTTCCAATAAGGAATGTAAAGATGGTGCATTTGGAACCGTGGGACATTTAAGTTATTGTGATCTTGATAAAATATTGTCAGCTTAAACACAGGGTGTGTCTACTTTTTTTTTTTTTTTTGTAAGTCATAGAACTACCGCTCTCACCATTGATGATTGAACCCATTTGTTTTTTTCAGCAATACGTCACAGACATTTTTTATTTTTTTAAAGGATATTATTACAGTTGTGTCTGGTAGTTGTGGTTACATTTAGTGTTGTCGTCAGCAAAACGACGAGCCTGCATGTCAGCTCTTTAGGGTCATTAAACACACCATTTAATACCACAAAAACAGCTAAAGTCTCCATAGGGAGCCCATTACTGTAGGGTTGTGATAATGTCTGCCTTGCTGGACCTTGGTTGTTGCGGCATTATTTTAAATGTGCACTTAAAGCTACTTATCAGAGTTTTCTGTGAGATCGGTCAAACTTGCTTTGTCACGCGTGGATCAATATGTCGAGGCCGCTTCTTGAAATTGTTTTGCTGTTTTGTTGGAAATCGACCCCTTTAATCAAGATATATGGGCTACCCTCCCAAAGGACAAGATTCCTCTAGCACATGTTTCTGGTGACATCACAGAAGGCAGCCTATGAGAATAGCCATTGGTATTTTTGCTTTTTATTGGTAATTTTTTTTTTAAATCAAATTGGTCCTTCAGATTAGGGTTGGACGATATATAGGGGAAAAAAAACATATCGATAAAATACAAATAATATTGATTGAAATCGATAATTATCATCAAATTCATAAATTTTAAGTGCAGCCCTGGCCATTTATTGCTGTTAATTAGCGACCTATTTTTAGATACAGAACAAAGACTGAATTCAAACTCAACCCTTGATTCAACCAACTTTTTTTTACCAAAACTGCAAGTTTTTAAAAAAGAAAAAAGGATGTGTGAACTCTTTGAAGGGGGCGGAGCTTGGTGATGAAGTGTCCCTGGGTCTGCGTTGTGATTGGTTGGGAGGATGTAATGACTGTAATATTAACCTAGGCTAGAATGCAAAAGGAAGGAAAACAGTTTTTCTATTGAACTTTTTATTTATCTTTTTTTTTCTATCACCAATATAGGTCTATCGATCGATATATATAGTTATTGAATTATCGTCCAGCCCTACTTCAGATGACTTTTTTTCCTGTACTGGTGCAGTACGTCCTGCTACTAGACATGCTTGCACTGTTCATATTGTCTTACACATAACGTCTGTACATATAAAATGTATTTTTTTTTTGGTTTACTGCTACATTCCTGGGAAATGACAAAAGCTGATATTTATCATGTTTCTCTTTTCTCTAGCATGTTTTTACTCGGGGCCTTGCCACAAAATTTCGCTCAGATGTACATTGTAAATACAGCTGAATGACAAGAAAGTCTGTCTTGAGGCGCCAACCTACTCTGGCGTACTGCGAGCTGTTCCGACGGTCCGCTGATGTTTTACCCTTCGTAGTCGAGTTGTAGTTGTACTAATTGCCTACAATTCTTATTCCCACACACTTTCTGCCTCTGAGACGAAGCGGGGCAATAGACGTTAGCATGTTTGATTAGCTAGGTGAGCGCCTAGAGCTGTTTCTTCTCCTGCAGGCACCCGCCGCACACCTGTCAGTGAGGCGTGTCACAATAAGCAATAAATCAATTAATCGCACGATACATTTTAATTACGCGATTCATTAAAATAAGCTCTATATTTTGTGTATGGCGTACTTCCCCTTTGTATGTAGGAGCCTTAAGTCTAACTCGGGGTTCTCGCTAGCGCGTTTCAGCGTAACGGGTTGTTACGGTTTTCAAAATTATGCTGAAATTAGACCGTGTCGCTAATTTTTAATGACTGTCAGTACCACGCGGGAACATTATGGTACGGATGTCTGAGAGCAAAAAAAAGGTCTTGAACGTGCAGCTATAAACCTCTCGGGCAACATAAGCTAACGCTAGCCGTTATTAGCTTGACGAACAGCCCTCTTCGAGCTGCGCTACACAACGCTCCGCTGCAAGAAAGCATACCGGAGCAGCGAAACAACAGACCAGGACCCCCACCCCGGCGCCGCAAGCCTTCCCCCGTTAAGCTGAAAAAACATCCTGGTAAGGACCAAGTAGCTAGTGACCGTAATTAGCCTAGCGGACGGTTAGCTGTTGGCCTAAATCCAGCCTCACCCCACCTCTAAGGCGCCCTGTATCCAGGATCTCGTTCTTTCGGTCCCGATCCCCGTTGTCGTAGCTTAGCGTTGCAACGTAGACGGACCAGTACATTGAGGGCTTTGATGTTTCTCGGCTCCTTCACCACAACGGACCAGAGCAGCGGCCGCATTACGGCGGATGTAGGCCAGATCCGTCGGTCCATCTCCCGCTCCGTCCTGTCATCACCGAGGGAATCAAGACACCAAGATGCTTGAACTCCTCCACCTGACGACGAGACTGACCCCCGACCCAGAGGGGGAGGCCACTTTGTTATTGTGGTATAGGAGTTGCTGTTAATTTGGCTTTTATTAGTTGAAAGGTGGGAAATTTAAGGAATCTGGGTGGACGTTTGTCAGGGTTTCATCTTGGCTTGTGTGAAACAGGAAGGAATGTAAAAACGTTTCAAGTTGTTCAATAAAAGCTCCTTTCTTCCTTCGTTTATCCACACCAACACCAGCTGTTCTTGTGGGTTTTTTTTTTGGCTTTTTATTTGAAGGCAAACCTGAAGCCATAATGTGTTGATTTTAATGTTGATTCCGCACATTTCTTTCTAATCTACCTAAACAGTTGTCTGGCTGCCCTTTGGTGCTGCATTGGGGTTTTCTCTCCAAACAGGAACCCAACATATCAGCTACAGAGGGTGCGTCCATTCCAGCGGTACTCCCCAAGGACTCCCTGTAATTTAGCTTCCTTCCTCGTTCTCAAACCGTGTGCTTTTTTTTTTTTTTTTTTTGCCCTTTGTGCCCAATCCACGGCTTCCAGGACAGCTCTGTTAGGACAACGCCGTTCTCTCAACACCGTCTGTCGTACAGCAGAGTAACTTGCTGCCCAGGAGCTTAACGTGGGAGGCTTCCTAGTTGTGGATTCACCACAGCTGACTGTAACAGGAAACCGAGACGCTGCGATCTGAATTTCTCACAATTACGACACGACCGTGGGAGAATTGAGTCTGTTGTGACTCCTGGTTAGTAACTGCCATGCTTACTGTTTAACCGGGCGGAGGGAGGGAGGGAGGGAGGG
The DNA here is from genome assembly GCA_037039145.1 of Fundulus diaphanus. NCBI lineage: Eukaryota > Metazoa > Chordata > Actinopteri > Cyprinodontiformes > Fundulidae > Fundulus > Fundulus diaphanus. Next base: position 12,566,052 of record CM073137.1, on the reverse strand, counting down.
AGGGGGGTTGCGTAAATAATCTGCGGATTTCCCACATATTTGCAATTTTTTCCCTTCTGACTAGAGTGCTGAAAGTTTCAAAATGTCAGAGTTGCTTATCAGATCTGCACAAACCTCTTGTTGTTTTTAAAGTTATTCACAAAGTCCCGAAAAGGGTGGCTTTCAATAAGATTGAGAGAGTTTGGTCCTTTTGCGATTTTTATCGATTTAATTTTAATTTGCGACTCCTGAAGATTTAAATTTGGAAAATCAGGTGTTTTTTGCATATGCACTCTCCTGGGCTTCCTTAAAACTAAGCACTGTATAATTCCCAAAAGGGTAAACCGTTTTGGTAATAGCATGGTGTTGAATATATGTTTAGAAAAACTATATTGTCAAAATACTCCAAAGAGCAAACCTTTATACCCCAGGACGAGGCATTTTAATTCATTCATTTACTTCTTTTTAAGTTGGTGTGGAGTTACACAGGTGAAGCCTGTTCTTAGATGTGTAATACAGCTAGCAGCAAACATTTTGTTATATTTTCATTGTTTTACTATAGCGTAAGCGTAATAATCTCCCACGTGAGATTATTAAAATAAAAGTACGTTTAAAAAAATATTTCAGCAATTTGTTTTTAATAAAACAAAAGGGAAGAAAATCGATGAATCGCAATAAAATCTGAGATTTTATTTTTAAGCCATATCACCTAGCCCTATTTTCTGTATGTTTAAAAGTAAAAAAAAATAAAAAAAATTAATCTGTTCGTTACAGTAATCTCACACACAAATTGTAAAAAGGAAAATCTCACCCTTTTTAAAGGTGCATTTCTATTCAGAGGGTTAAAATCATTTTTATTTCACAAATGTGTAACAATCCTTAAAATAAATTAATACTTTATTGCAGTACCTTTAATTTCACACAAACACGAAAAAGAACCTGACTTTTAATTTCAGTCCCTTGTAGAAAACGAAACAATTTTTTTTCTTTTAGAAAAAATCTACGAAATAATGATTTGAACCCATTAAAATTCAAATATAAGTGAAGGATGTTTTTGTTCATACCTTCCATTTCTCAGTTCATTAGAGCATCACTGCACAAAGGGAACTAAAAGTAAGTAAAACTTTCCTGAAATGAGCGTATTTGTCCTTGATTTGAGCTGGTAAATAAGACAATCTGCCAATAGAATGAGTATTTTTACCTAAAATAAGATAATTGGATATATTCACTCAAAATAAGATGATGGAGATGAGTTGTTCCCATTTTAAGTCCATTAATCTTATTCCATTGGCTGATAATCTCATTTAGCTGCTCAAATCAAGGGCAAAGACACTCATTTCAAGACAAGTTAACTTACTTTTGGTTCTCTTCTTGCAGTTTTCTCTTAGCTACTCTTCAAAACGGGAAAGACAGGAGAGCAGGCCTTTCAAATAAGTCCGATTTGTGGCATCTTGGTGCGACTGAGCCTCCGGAGGAACCCTTAGACGTCAGCTTCATGACAGCTGGTACCCTAAAAAGGACACTTTCTCTTGGCATTTCTTACTAGTGTTCGTGGCACGATGATTTTATTTGAAATAATTGGACGTTTTTAAACAGAAATCTGTAGATAATTCAAAGTTAGTCAGGTTTAAGGCCTTCCAATGGGATAATGAGCCAAAAACGTACGACTAAAGAGCTCAGGAGACAGAAATTGAACCGTCTCGGTTCCAAGGTCTAAATCATGTAGGAACGCTGTGGGACGACTGATTTTTGTTTGAACTGAAAACAAAACGCAGCTGACGTCCAGAGGGCCCGCGTGGCGAGGGCCGACTGCTCTTTTGGACAGCTGCAGGGAAGTAAGACACCATAAAGCGATAAATGCTGCGGCGCCGTCGCCGTAAAGCCGACACATCTCTTTAAATAATTGACTAAACTAAGGTTCTTGGTGTTCTGTAATAGTTCGTTCTTTATTTAGCGGTGGCACGGAGAGCCAGATGCCGGGTTTCGTTTCTGTAAATGTCGCTACGGTTTTGGTCCAGGAATAGAAACCCTGATCTGCCCCCCTGAGAGCCGCAGTCGGAGCTGAAAAATGGGCCAGGAAAAAGAAGAAGGAGGGAAAAAAAATCATCATCATCGGAGCCGAGCAGGAGCATGCAAGTTTAGCTCCCAACTTTTGATGCATTTAAAAAAAAAAAAAGCTCCGTCGGTCCTAACGGCTCGCTCTGCAGACTGAAACCCGGCGCAGACCTACATGTCTCGGCTTGCGGCGGCGCTCCTCCCTCCCGGTGTTCCCGTCCCTTCCTCTCCCGCTCTGCCTCTCCTGTCATGGAGGCCGTGTCGGTGTGGCAGCTCAAGCGCAACCCTAAAGGAGGCGCGTACCTGTGCCGCGCCTTCTCAGGCGACGGCGGTGACTTCATTTTGACCCAGAGACGGTTTACAGACCTGCGTGTGTGTGTGTTTGTGACGGCCGTATGACACACAGGCCGGTCACACTTACGTTTCCCGCTCGGCTCCGTGCAAATGCCTTCTGTCTTTGTCAGGAAGCGGTTTAATAATGGGGACAGCCGACCCCGCCTGGCTGTAGGACTCTTGCACATGGATGTTGTGATCAGCGCAGGCTTTTAGGCGTAGCTCTCCCAGCCGTGTGTGCTTCGTGCTTTTTCGGTGCGTGTTTAACCTCTACGACAAAGACGGACGGACCGCATGCAAAGTGGGCCACCTGGCTGTGTTGGCAGCACAGACCGAGGACTCGTGTTCATACTGAGAGCAGAACGTTTGTAATGAACTGCAGAGGAAGGCCGCTCCATTTCTAAGCGGCCTCTTCACCGTAAACATGCAAGGTTTTCTTAGCACGTTCTGGCTTTCCTGTTTCTGTCCTTCCTTCCTCTGGTCCCTCATGGCTTGTTCTTCCTCCCTTTTTATATTTTTCCGCCGTACCTTCCTTTTTCTCCTTACTTTCACTGCAAAAACGGAACTAAAAATAAGTAAAATGTTCTCAAAATGTGTGTTTTTGTCCTAGATTTGAGCAGGTAAATAAGATTTTGGCACTTAAAATGGGGACAACTCATCTCCATCATCGTATTTCAAGTGCAGTACATCTAATTATCTTATTTTAGGGGTCAAAATACTCCTTCCATTGGCAGATAATATTATTTACTTTCTCAAATCTAGGACAAAAACACAAATTTTAAGAACATTTTACTTATTTTTAGATCCATTTTTGCAGTGTTCTTCCCTCCTCGTCTCTCCTCCCTTGTCTCCTTTGTGTCCTACCTCCCTTCTGTCTGTCCTTCTTTTCTTCCTTGTGTCCTCCCATTTGCCTATCTTTGTTTTTTTTTTTCCATTTTCCTTCTTTATTTAAAGATTTTGACCAATTCATTTTTTTTTATTCTTCTATATAAACGTAAAAGAAAAAAAACATGTTCTCCTGTTTGTTAATAAAAAGTGTTTTGAATTCAACAGAAAGTTAAAGAAGTGCTGGATTATCCATATTTCTGCTTTATGGCATGTACCGCTAACCTGTATTGGATTTTTAAAAATTAAACACTGAAGGTGGTTCAAAGAATGGTGTGTTTTATAAATGAATAATATATATATATATTTTTTTTTTTGTTATTTTGATATATTTATTGAATTTAATTCTCGTTAGTTGACCTGCAGATTACCGATTAGGTCCCTTATGATCTCAGAGTGATTTTTCTCTAAAACGGCTTTAATTGTTCCAGGTTGCTGGCTACAGCTATGCCACGAGTTTTTTCCATCATTAAATCCTAGAATTTAGCTTATTGTGTAAGAATAACTTACTCAATAAGCTAAATTTAGCTAAGGCTAAAGAATTTATGTCTTTTTTGAATCCGTTTTTAGTTTATGATTGCATGACTTTGGTGCCTTGGTGTCGTCCCTGACGTCTTTTGTGTCTGTCTTTTTAAAATTCGAGTGTAAAAATCAGTGCGTTTTGTCTAACGTGGAATCAGTGTTTGTTGTCAGGTGGTAACTAGTAAGGCGGAGGAATGGGGAAATGGAAATGTGATGTGGTAACCAGAAAGATCATGAGATTTTGGGGCATGGCACTTTGCTGAAGCAGCAGGACGGTTTCCCTAGTTTGAGCAGAAAAATTGTGGAACCTCTGGAGTTTCTGTATTACCATGTCAGCATGGCAATGGTGCAGGTCTGATTTCTTTTCAAAGATTTTTACGTTTACAGATCCGTTGTTTAACAAGGTTGAGTTCATTGTGGAGTTTCTCAGCTCTACATGAGATCAAAATTGGGTTGGTTAAATGTCCTATTTTGAGTTGTGGAGAAACTTTATCCAACCAAACCAGGTGTGACGTGTGTTTGGGATCATTGCCTGTCAACATATAGCTTTTAATATGAAGTAGAAGAATTTGAGGGGTATTCCTCCATCTTCATGGTTCAAGCCGCATTGTGTGATGCGTCAGTAACAGGGTTTCCTCCAGGGTTTTGTAAAGCTGTGGTGGATGACGTCATCATATAATTAGCATATTTGTTCATGCATTTGTGACCGAGGCTGTTGGACAGCTTTTGCCAAGACAAAAAAAAAGTTATTAAAATAGCGATTAAGTGTCTTTGGAACTTAAAAATTACAGAGGCACACAAAGCGAACGAGGCGAATAAGTGATTGAAGCTGTGTGCGAATCAAATTCAAGGTAAGGCAAATTTATTTGTATAGCACATTTCAGTACAGAGACAATGCAAAGTGCTTTACATGATTAAAATATAGGAAAATAAAATTCAGGGAATTATTTTTAGTGGAACAGTTTCAGAGACAAAAAAAAAAAAGACGGCTTTAAAAACTGCATTTACATGACGAGGCAGCTGTGGTGTGCCTGTGAGACGGCGCTGAGGGAAATGGGAACCCTCATGGCAACTCTTGCTGCTACATCAGACTGGTGCTTTCAGTAAAGTCGCCATTAACGCAGAAAAAGTTGACAAAAAAAGTTGCTAGGGTCTGAAAAGTCGCTAAATGTAGCAACAAAGATGGTAAATGGGCAACACTGGACTGTCGTGTCTGTTCCTTTCCTCCTGGGTCCAGCGCGGCACAGTGACAGTAGCCAGACAGGAAGGAGCAGGAGGAGTTGCTTTTTCAAAATAAAGTACATTTTATTGTTTCATGATATTTAAATTAAACTCTAACTTGGATTATGGTTAATATAAGTGTGCAAATATAGGTGTTTACACAATATGGGGTAAATAAATCTCATATGCTTGACATTTTTTTTTTACCATATATTTAAAAAGAACTTCATTCTGAAGCTGTGGCAGCTTTTATTTTGGCGTGGCAATGCGCCTCGATCACGGAAACCCTAAGTGACATTGGCAGCAGAGCATCCCCACAGGAAAAAGGTGTCAGTATTACTTATAGCTCCTTTAACGCGACGCAAAGCGACAGGAAAATACAGATTGTTGAACTTGAGTGAAATGTCGCTTTGCTCCAGACGCGTCTCCATCGTTCCCATTTGCAGTTTTGTTTCGCTCTATACTTTTCACTCTATTCGCCCAATATGCACCGTTAGCAACACTGCGAAACCTGTCGTTCGCATCACGGACTGTTAATTTGCTTCTGAACGCACCTCTTCAGCGTGAACTTACCTTTAGACATAGTCTTACATACATTAATTTGAGCAGCGCCCTTAAAGACTTCCCCTACTTGAAGAAATCTGCACATCTTCACGGAGTTCCTTGGAATTTCTCATTGATCGGCGCATTGGTGAATCCAGAGAGCGCTGTGCAAGTGTTTGCAATTACAAACCATTTATGTGCTTAATGCTATTACAAAGCTTTATTATACCCGTGTGTGTTTAGCTCTAAGTGTGGAATAGTGTTGACCCTGTTTTTGGCTGTTTTCCTTGTAAAATTCATTCAGGTTTCATTTTCCTCTGCTTGGACATGTGTCTCGGTTTCCTAAACGTGATAAATGTAATTTCTTAATTGTTTTTTCTCTTTAGAACATTGCTCTGCTTGTCTTTTTTTGCCTTTTAGCTTGTTTTGTCCTTCGTCTTTTTTTGCACTGTGACCTGTTTTCCCTTGAGGGCCCTGCGGCTGTCGTCCCATCGTTCAGACCTATCTGTCCTTTGAACCCTCCCAGCTGACCACAGTTGGTCTGGTCCGAGCTGATCCTAGTTAAAGGGTACCGGTATGAGCTCGTAGCTGGTTCAGTACTACTCAGCTGAGTGGAAATCCACCGCCGCTTTGAACCAATTACCAACTCCTTTAGTCGGGGTTAACGAGCTCGCGCCGTGTCCAAACTTCCCCTTTGTGTGTCCTTCCTGACACAATGAAGGAATTTTTAATGGCGTCAGGTTGAGCTGGACCTTATGGCCTTTCGCTGAGCCGCCATCTGCCCTGCTGAGACATTCTAAGAAGGGACTTCTGGATAAACTTGTCGTATTCAGGCCAAGGTTAAACCGAAGGCGTCTCATCTCTACAGAGTAACTTTTTACTATCTCACCCCTTCAAGCAGCTTGTGTGGGTGTCCACAGGGAGGATGTGTTTTTGGTCAGCGCCACCTTGCCTCTCTTCAGGAGGAAGAAGGTGGACTGAAAAGCTGCAGCAGAGGTGCTCCAGGGAACGCGTCTGGTCCTCTTAAACCTTGAGACTAAATTACACAAAGCAAAGGAATATTATTCAGCAGCAAGAGGAAAATAACAATAAAAACAATGTCTGTTTTCCTTTGGTGGGGCGGGGGGCTTGAGATAACAGTGAAATATCAGGAATCCAAACAGTTAGTTGGTTTAATAGAACATAGATCAGGAATTAATCTAAAAAATAAACATAAGTAGTTACATTTTCACAAAAAAAAATGATTGGCACCTATAGAGATCCTAAGGTATATATTAATTAATTAAAATTAGAAATATTTCATAAATATTAAATAAGTGTTTAGGAAAATGTTAAATTCAGATAAATATTTTATTTACAAACATCTCCTGTAATTTGAATATTCTTCAGGTTATTTCATGGTCACAAGCGTCAGCCGGTCATCAGCCGATATATTTTTGATAGAAGTGGACTGTTTGTTCAGGTTTAACCAATATGATGTAGAGTATTATTGGATGTTCCACAGCTTAAATTATTTCATGGTGCACTGCAGCACAGGGAGCTCAAAACTAATAATCAAAAAATTTATAAATAATTATACCACATTGTGACCGATTTAATTATTTATGGATTTTATAAATTATTGACTGGCTTAGTCAGGGGTGCATTTATTTATTTACTAAATCTCTTCTTCGCTATTGCATGTGTTTATTTAATAGTGATAATCCTGCTGGGTTTCCTTAGATAGAAAACTTTTTAATCAATCTGTCTTATTTGTAAAGTGCCTTAATAGGACGTGTTGTGAATTGGTGCTACATACATGAAACTGAACTGAATACATATTTCATCATCCTTTTTTATTCCATTTGAATAGTATATTTGTTCCATGTTATTTTTATTTTTATTTTTTCACCGTTGGTCAAAACGTTGCCAATTGCTTTTAGTTTTATGGCTAAAGAACATCAGTTTTCAGAAATAACTGCCAGCCTGATTTACCAGCAGGACAATTAAATGGCCTCCCTTTTAAGGTCTAACCCTAAAAAGGTCCTCACACTTTGGAAAATACAATGTGAACACTGTGTAGGTCACAGACTATCACTAGTCTTGTTCAGCTTTCCCAGCTCTCCACACCGAAGCAATGCAAGAATGGCTAGTTATGACCTTGAGACGCCTGGTGGCTCGTGATAAATAAGTTGTAAAACATTGACACATGGCATCTCGTAAGCACCACTAGCTGTCCAAACAACACCACGCAATTTATTTTAATTTTAATATCGTGAGAGGTTCTACAATGGAGTTCATTTCAGATAAAGTTATGGACAAATTGAGGCAAACATTTCTTGTCGTTTTGTACCGTTTTCATACCTTTTTAGATGGAGCGTTTTAAAACGGTTTGAAGGGGAAATTAATTAATTTGCAGGGATAGTATTGAGAACACACTTTGACTTATTATCCACAGCAACAGAAGAAAACGTCTTAGTTACAGACATCAAATAGGTAAAGGACGCCAAAAGTAGAGTCCCTAAGGTGTAGGGAGATCGTCGTTGTAGTTTACCCTTCAGTGTTCTGGAGCTAGACGATCAGTAAATAGCTCGTCCAGCACTTGGCCAGATCTTAAACACGTCCGTCTTGTAATCTTATTACTTGGCTCCACCTCACAGCCTGGCAGATGGGGGGAATATTTGACATCCACGCTCTCTGCCGCCTGCCGTCTCACTTAGCCACCCCCACCCCACCGTAGAACACCAACCAATCGTCCTTCCAGTCAGGATCGATGAGCTTTGCTACCTTCCAGCGGGATTTACGCTCGGTTTGAAGCTGCCCGCTACAACACCGTCAGCTCCCTATGAGGCGGCTTTTTATCCGACTCCTCTTCTATCCGTACTGTCAGTGGATCTGTGCCGGGGGTTCCTTCAACAGCTCTGGGGAGTTTTATTCGAACATCATGTTACAGAATTCCAGACATTCCCGAACCTCTTTTTTTTGTGTGTGTTCCTGAGTGTCGTTCCCCCTTTTTCAGAAATGGGAGCACATAAACGTGTTAAACACCTGTAGTCTGAGTAGGTTGAAGAGTTTAACTTGTGACTTTTTTCCCTTTTGATTTGGTTTCCTTTCAAACAAAGAAAACTCCAAGCGAACTAAGTCGGCGATCAGTCTGTTTACCGGGCCGGCGCAGGAGAACCAAATGCAAATACAGGCAGCAGATGTGTGTTCTTAGCTAGTAGAACCGAGGCGTCCAAAGTGCAGCCACCCTATATACCACGTTTCATTAGCGTTAGATTTCTCCCACTTGTGGTTTATTACTTATTGGGCAAAAAGTTCGGCCCCCAACCTTTTTTTTTTTGCGCCACAAACCGGCTTAATGTCAGACAGCATATTTGTAGACCAGCCTTTAAAGTGTAGCATATAAATACAATAAAATGATTCGAGCCGCATAAGAAAACAAAATATTAGCTTGTAAATGGTCGCATGAAAAATCGCCATAGCGCTGACTCTGTGGGAGCCAGAAGCTTGTTTCTTTGCGACGAGGCCCCCCAATTAGGGTTAATGCGAGACAGATGCTACGCTTACATGGACAAAAGTAATCGCAATAAAGGGCCGTTCAGAAAAATAAACACATGCATCAATGCAAGGGACAGAATATGGCTATTTTTCAAAATAAAGCATAGTTTAGACTCAGATAGTAGATAAAACGTAAAATAATGCTAATTATTCTTTGTGTGCGGCCCGGTATCAAGTTACCCTCGGACCGGTTTCAGCCTGCGCCCCGTGGGTTGGGGACCACTGCCCTACATGGCTTGGCTGTAAACAGGATGTCTTCTGCTTTTCTTTTAGCAATAGTTTTCTTCTGAAGTTTATTTTGGGACGTCAGATTAAAGACGGCCAAAACCAAATGCGAGTCATACTTTTCGGTTTTGTAGCTGTAGATTTTTATATATATACAAATATTTATCATCTTCCCTCCACTACACATTTATGCACTGCTATGTGTTGCTCAGTGTAACAAAAACTTCCCCAAATTCATTAAAGTTGCTTGTACCATTATGTGATAAATATGAAGGAGTGTGAAGTGACAGTGTATGCAGGTTTTGGTTTCAGTATATTCCTTTTCTGTTCTCATATTTCTGCCCCCTCCTCTTTTTGATGTGACCCTTGGACGCTAATCGTCCTCAGGGAGAACTTCTTCTGCGGTGTCTCAGTCTAACAGGTCGGTCCTGACTGTGAAGCAATGCGCCGCCTTGCCTTAAGAAGCATGGCTGCACATCTGTGGCTGTTTTCTCACCAGACTGGATGGATGACAGCCCGTGGCGACTGCCACTCCCTTTTTTTGTTGTGGAGAAATTCATTAGCCGACTGATTTTCGAGAAACTTTTTGTTCTCTCACATTGCGCCCGAATGTTTGCTGTTTTCGTGCTGACGTTTGCCTGCATCAGCTCCCAGCTGCGTGTTTGTTGTGGATCGCATTGCTCTGTGCATTCCTCTGCACTCTTCTGCTCCTGCCTGGGTACTATGTAGACTCCCTTGCTCTGTCATTACTCAGCTCTGAAATATGAGATAAAGTGCCCCAGGAGCACTGAAGCTCTCCAAGAGCTCACCTCATTCTCTGCCTCTCCTGCTGTTTTTTTTTTTCTCTAACCAAGCAGACACTTTATTGTTTTTCTTTGCCAGTATTGCATGCTCTGCTCTGTCTCTTTTGCTTCACTCCCGACGTTGTTTTGCAGGGATGGACGTTGGTTAACTCACCAGCAAAGCTGGTTAATCAGAGGATTTGGAGTGGCGAATAGGCGACCGGGGGTTGAATGAAACTAGGATGCAATCAAGTGTCACATCTGTCCTCTCAACGCCCACAGCGGACCTCGCCTCACATTACTGAAGGCAGCTTAGAGGCGTTTATTCACGACTGCAAAAAGGAACCATGATAAAAACTGCAGAAATGCACCCGTCTTCTTCTATCTGCATATCACAGAACATGATTAGGGAGTTAACCGGAGTCCTGCAGGTGAAGCTCGGGTTGAATCAGTCCGAGTTTATTTGGTTCGTGCTTCAGATTTAAAACCGATCACACTGCAAAAAGGGAACTAAAAGTAACATTTTCTTCAAATTTGTATATTTCGCCTTGATTTGAGCAGCTAAATAAGACCATTTGCCAATGGAATGAGAATTTCTACCCCTAAAATAAGATAATTAGACATCCTGCACTTGAAATAAGATGATGGAGATGAACTGTTCTTATTTGAAGTGCAAAAATCGTATTCCATTGGCAAATAGTCTGATTTACCAGCTCAAATCAATGAAAAATACACTAATTTCAAGAGAATTTTACCTACTTTTAGTTCCCCTCTTGCAGTGTACATCACAGAAGGCCAGATATTGTCTTCAAAACGTTGAATAAATGTCTGTCTTTACATCCCATGGTTCATCAGCTTGTAGAAACAACTTTAGTAGGGAGAACTGTTTCTTTTTGACTTAATCAGCCTCTCTTCAGTTCATTGAGGTATGCGTCGTGGTACCTGACGATCTCTGTTATCGTCTTACCGCCGCGTTTCAACGAGAACATGAGGTCTGGGCCATTGCAGCACCTTCTTGTCTTTGTCAGCCATCATGGTGTCTACTTGCTGCTGTCTTAGGGATCGCTTTCCTGGTGATGACCTGGTTTGGTCAAACGTTCGGCTGCAGGACAGATCGCCATACATTTGGCCCTAAAATACTTTGGCATGCTGGGAGTTGGTTTTCATGGCTCAGCCAATGAGAGCAAGGTGCCGAGATCTCCTGGCTGCAAAGCAAGTCCCCATCATCATCCCTCTACCACCATGCTTCACAGTTGGTATGAGGTGTTTATGCTGTCTTCTGCATTTTTATGTTACATTGTTTACTTTACCAGATGCAGCTTTGCACACCTGAGCTGTGCCGCCATATTTGTTTTTATAGGAGATGCCTTGCAATCTGTCCACACAACCCATGCTTGTTCCGTCTGTTTCTTGTGCTGTCACAAACCTTTACTGCTGACTGGGGCCTGAAGAGTCTGAGGTGGAGCGCTTGGTTTTTTTTGGTTTTGCAATTTCTCTGAACATTGATTTATTTAACTTTTTGTGTATTTTGACGAGCCCTTATTGCTTCAATCCCTTTAAAACCTTATGCAAGCAGCAATAGTAGGGTGCACTTAAGTAGCCTGTTGCTGTATTGACAATCATTGGATATCTTCTACAGCTGTAACACGTAAGATCAAAGAAACAAAGAGTTTTTCTGTGTTTCACCATCAAGTTCCCCACTACATACTTTTAATTCTTTTCCACAATAACACAATTGTTTCTGCAATAGAAAAAGATCTAAGATCTCTAATCCGGAATAATAAACATGATCTAATCTGCAGTGTATATGTTAGGTTGTAAGTTTTGCTCAGACTGGCATGAGTTGTTCAGGAAATCTCCCTGCGCAGCAGAGAACGGCTTCCTCTCATGCAGGGTAGATATTTCCACGGGGATATGACATTGTTTGTCTCTTTTTAATCTGTCTTCATCCAGCTGTTGCAGCATCTAGGACATTGCACTTCTCCTGTAGCAGCAGTAGGTGTTGTGTGCATGTCGAGTGGTGATTACGTGATTTCGACATGATGGCCTTTGGAACCGAGCCCTGAGGAGGAACCCCCTCTCTCCTCTCAACCCGTCTGCGGTGCTCCGGTTCCCACCAAAAGGAGCGCAGCTGATGTTGTCACCTCCTCATCCGGCAGAGGCTTGCTTGAAAAGCAGCTCTCGCATTGGATTGGTTCTGGATTAGTGATGCCATATTGAGTGAATCACTTATTGAATCTGGTTGTGACGTGATTGTTTTCTTCTTTTCGTGACCATTTTTTTTTTTCTTTTGACCCCTAACCACCACTACTAGTAATTTGCTCTTGAGCCTCTGCTGGCACCGCCCACCTCCTGCTACAGCAGCCTGTTATCAAAGCCCAGTGTTGCCCCTCCAGGCAATGCTTTTTGGACTCGGCTTTATGAGCATGGAGCAGAGGCCAGAGTACAAAGAGATCAAACGTCACAGCTCAGTTGGAGCTTGGCTTCTAGCTTCAGCGCCGTTGAAATACAGCACATGTTTGGATGGGTGCCATTCTATGCGTGTTAATGGACAGAATTGATAAGCTTGAAATAACTCGTCATACCACTTTGTTCCTGGTGAATTTTTGGCTTGTATGACTTCTGAAGTTTATTTTTGTACGCCAACCTACCCTCCTTAAGCTTAACCGTTTCTGAATGCTATCATAAGCCTTCTTGACAATATAAATATTTCTGAAAGTGTTCTTAAAAAAATTTAGCTTTTTTTTAACCCCTGTCTTTTTAAACACATAACAGCTGCTAGCCATCAAGCAAGCTAATTGTGTTTTATTATGGTGCTACTGTTAGCATAAGTTCCTGTAATATATTTTGATCTTTCAATAACTATTGAGTGTCTTGGACAAGTTTTTAAACATTAAAATATCTCTATGAAAGTTCACATGCACAGTCAGAGAGTAGCACTCAGGGAGGATGAAACATTAATGTTTTACTAGGCGGTTAAATATGTGGCAAATCAGGTGTTAGCTAGGAAGCTTACTGTTAAAGCATGTTTAATCATAATGCTGTTGGCATATTTTTACTGTGTACTAATTTGGCCTTTTACAAAATAATTAAAATTTGTAACAAAAAAGCTTTTTCTATGCTATTTTGGCTAGTTAAGTGTGTAGCAAATAAGGTGCACAACAGCTAGGCAGCTAACCGTCCAGCAAGCTAACCGTCCAGCAAGCTAACCGTCCAGCAAGCTAATTTGTATATGTAGGAAGCTATTAGCCTACATTGCTGTATAATAATTTCATCTTTAACTAAATGAGCAGCATATCTGATAAAGGTTTTGACATTATAACGCTCTTCTCTGCATTATATATTATACGAACGAGGACCTCGGGTAGAACGGGACTCTTTATTAGAAGACTGCTGTGGGCCACAGCCACGCGATACAGGGATGAACGATCCTCACAAAACAAAATTCCCTCCAACAAAACAAACTTGGAAACAGACCTCAACATGGCAATGTCGTAAATGGCAATGTCAAAGGTTAAATTAGACACTCAGGTAGTATTGGGCTGCTTCAAGGGCAAAACATTTCTCTTGTTTTGCCCTTGTTAAATAAAGATCTGGCAATAAAGGCGTTACACTGCTAGACAGCTCACTATTTAAGCATGTTTAATCATGATGCTACTAGCGTACCTTTCCTGTGTACTAATCTGGGCGTCTACTTTTAAATGAGCATTTTAGCATAAGACATTTGTTACTTTTGTCATTCTTTTTCGGAGGCATGTTAAACATGTGGCAAATAAGGCATAAGCGAGGGGACCATTCAGCAAGCTAATTTAATGCTGCTTGTATACATTTACTCTTTCAATTTCCATTCAATTCAAAAGAAGGCTATCCTATAAACCATGTTTGAAAAGTTTCTAAATGCCCGTTTTAAATGAATGAGATGTTTTTTTTTCTCGTGGTTTATTGGGAACATGATGCTAACTGCTGACACGGCATTCTCATTTTAGCCAAGCAGCCCTAATTTTAAGATCCAATATGGCCACCACACATGCAGAATATCACAAAAGTTAGACATTTATTAGCACTCCTGTTTATGTTCTATTCACCCAGTGTCCCAAGTAGTACTGTTCAAATTTGTGAATATGTTTCTTTTTAGTGCTTGAACACATAAGATATAGAATAAAACATTGTTGGCTTGCATTGCTAATTGCTGTTAGCACTAAAACAAATTGGAAATCTTGCAGTTTTCCTACTTTGAGCTGAAACATGCTTGGCTCTGGTTTGACTTAATTCCCAGTTCTGACTTTTGAGATAAACCTGAATGGAGCGTAGCCGGCTTTTTTTTTAGACTGCTAAATATCTTTTTTTTTAATCATGATGTAGCTGTTAACATACAGGTACTGTTTTTAAATTTCACCATTTACTAAGTAATCTGAAGATCATTTAAGCATGAAGACCATATTGCTTAGCTTTATTTCTGTGTGTTTGACTTTTTATTACAACCAAAGAATCACTGAATGTCAATTTGACCTCGCAATGGATTTTAAAGACAAATAAATATTGGGCTGGGCCAGAAAACGATTACAAAAATTGACTCTCAAAAATACTTATATTATTTTCAAAGGTTCAGTTGGGCCTTTGCAGGATGTTTCATCTAAATTTCTTTAAAAGGAGAGTGGCATGTGTGAAATGAGAGCCTTAGAGACAGCCGCATGGCATGAACTGTTGACCTCCATGCGGCTGCAAAACCAAAATACCAGCTCCAAAAATATCTTAGAATTATAATGATAATAATTATTATAGGATTAAACTAATTTATCTAGTCTCTTTGTATTAATTGGTTTGTCTCGTTTTTGTTACAGGCCCAAGACAAGAGGAAAGCACTGGAGGAGACCAAAGCCTACACCACCCAGTCCCTGGCTAGCGTGGCCTACCAGATCAATGCCTTAGCCAACAATGTCCTGCAGCTGCTGGACATCCAGGCCTCGCAGCTGCGCCGCATGGAGTCCTCCATCAACCACATCTCTCAGGTCAGAAAGATCACTGCAGACCAAACAGCTGTGAAAAGCCGTGCCCCACCGTTCCTTGTTACCTACTTTTTCACGCAGACGTTGCTGTTTTTAAATCACAGCGTGTGGCCATCTGAATGAGGCATGGTTCCTCTTACTGGTGTATCACTCTTATTCAAGCTCTGTCTGGATGTGCGTATAGCTCAGAGGAAATGGTGGGCTGTTTTTCCCTTTTTCTAGTGCCGTTTTTAACCTGCGGCTCTAAAACATTTTAATTTACAATAATCAGGCATTTAATGTATTGTTTTCTGTTGTAGTAGCTGTAGATTTACAGTCTCTTAAAGATCTGAAATGTAGTGCATTCACCAAATCCTGAGCGCACTCCAGAATCCAAACGTCTAAAACAACAAGTTAAGTAGTAGGGATTTTGGTGGGAGGAATTGGGTTTTTTCCCCTTATAGCTTCGGCTGAGATTGTAAGGAAATAATTCCAGGTGCATTTGAAGTTTGATTTTCAACTCAATTCAGTTTTATTTATACAGTTCCAATTCACAACACACGTCATCTCAAGGCACTTTACAACGTCAAACTCGATTAAATCATCCAGACAGATTGGTCAAAAAGTTTCCTCTCTAAGGAAACTCAGCAGATGGCGTTGAGTCTTGACAAGCAGCATTCACTCCTCCTGACAGAGCGTAGAGCTACTGGGCGTCATGCATGCTCATACTGATCATGCACAAAGCAACAGTGGGGAGGAAAACTTTAACAAGAAGGCAAAACCTCCAGCAGAACCAGGCTCAGTGTGAACAGTCGTCTGCCTCGACCAGGTTAGAGAAGAAAGAACAGAGACACAAAAACACAGAAGCACACATTGATCCACTAATCTGTTCTACATTAGATGGTAATAGCGGATTATCTGTCTCTCCTGGATGATGACACAGCTAACAGAACGCCAGACCAGGTGTACCTACTATGAAGAGAAAAAAGACGGAGAACATAAAGTTCAAAATTGAAGTAACAACTAACCATGCAAACTGGAGAACATAGGAGAACTCAACAGGGTGAGAAAAATAGACAACAGGGTGAGAAAAATAGACAATGATGTCCACAAGCAGCCTAAGCCTATAGCAGCATAACTATAGAGGTAGCTCAGGGTAACCTAAGCCACTCTAACTAGAAGCTTTGTCAAAAAGAAAAGTTTTAAGCCTAGTCTTAGAAGTAGATGGGGTGTCTGCCTCACAGACCAAAACTCGCAAGCAGGCTAAAGGCGAGCTTAATCATAGTTAAGTAATGATGAGTTGTTGATGGAGGATTGCAAGTAGCAGATATTACAAGCAGATCAGAAAGGACATATTTATTGCTCCCCAAGTTTCAAGGCGGTTTCCTATCAGATTCCCATTTAGCAGACAGCGAAGTCACCATAATGCCATTTCCTGCATCAGTTTCCATGTCAACTACTTAATCAAAATTGGGAAAAGATATATGACAGTTTAAACGTGGTACCTTAGCACAGCAAAGAAACCCAAACAGAGAATTACCAGCCTAGTTTACAATGTTGCATTTTTCTCTCCTGGTCAATATGAATGGGAAATTGCATACCTCCTTTGCCATTTTTAAACCCATTCTTCCATCATTCATAGCTCTTGTAAAATGTTAATAGATGTGTTTCCATTAATGTTTTAAATGCACATTTTGAAGTATCGCATTAGAAAATGTTGATGGAAACTGCAAAATAATCGCTTGATGTGGTTTTGTTGGCTTTTCCGAAAAAGAGCTAATGGGCAAAGCGGGAGATGAAAACGCATTTGCCGAAGAAGTTCTGACGTAGCGAACATCGGCCTCACATGATCGGCTGTTTCCGCTGGCGCCGTTTTCCCCGTATATTCCCATAACTCGCATTGAATTGCATTTCTTCCTCTACGTCTCCGGACAGCAACATCGCCAATACTAGTTGACATGACAGAACAATTACAACTTTCCGGATAGCAACACATTCCTGAAAACCTCTCTCCATGTTTCTCAGATGTGTGGTTCATGCTAGTTTGCGACCTCTACTTCCTGTTTATTACAGTCATGTGTAACGTCAGCTTCTGACAAAAGTACTCTTTGCATATCCTGGGTAATTTACTCCAAACCAGTAGGTGGAAACATGCCTAATATTTATTTATTTTTTGCGATATTTTAAAGATTTGCTCAAAAATTGCACGACAAGTGTATGGAAACACAGCTAGTGACCAACTAGTATATCTTTTAGACAGCTGAATGTTGTCTTACGTTTCCTTTTTCTTTGTATTAAGTCTAGGCATTCAAAAACTATAATCACTTAGAAGCTACAGTGAAAGCACATGTTCTTTCTTCACATCGTTTCCCTTTATAACATCATTCTCTTGTTTGTTTCTGGGTGGGCATGAGCAGAGTTCTCCATTTCTTCAAAGCACATCTTTGCTTGAATGACTGCAGCCAGGCTGTGAGCTTCGCAGGATGCGAGCCATTATTATGTTTCCCTTTGCTGCTCTTGGAAATGGAATTAGCAGAAGGCCTGAAGGCCAGTGTTGCGTTCTGTGTAATGGGTAGTTGAGAGGGAAGCTTGCCGCTTTAAGGGTTTTGTTTTGTCAGGTTAATTACAAAGAAATTACATGACTATGGTGTAACTTTACACAAAAAATCATTGTTGACGTTTCTGTAGGTGTCTTTAGAAAAAAACTCATAATAGTAAGGCTGAATGTGAACATTTTGATAGTTATGATAAGGGTCTACATTCCCATTGTTGATTTTGGGTAATAAAGACACAAGCTTTGCTGCTGTTGTAATTCTAACAGTGCTCACAGCTATCAGGATTTTGTCATTGTTTTGAACAACGTACATTGCTGTACAATGTCATGACCTTGCCTCTGTTCAATAATTAATGGAAGCTCACAGCAAGGCTAAAAACGCTATTTTAAATGCCGTTCTTATATCATTAAGGTTGGTCTCAGCGAGTTAAATAACCAACCTCATAGATCTTGTCTATGCACTAGAAATTACTTTATGACCCCCTGAAATATCATAGAAACTTCTCTTTAATTTGAACAGCCTCAGAATTTACTAGATGATATAAAAATAATTCCATGTGCTTTTACATATTTAATCCTTGACATTATCTGGCTGTAGGGTTGTCACAATACTAAAATTTGAAACTCGATATCGATACCCAGGAAAATATTCAATATTCAATACAATTTTCGATACCACAGGGAGTAAAAATAAAATTTAAAAAAAAATAATTAAAGCTAGGGGCGGCGATTTTTCCTGAAGTTTCCCCAAGTCCATTTTTGAATAACTGCGCATGCGCAAGACCGGCTTACTTTGCTTCTTCAGGGGGATCGCCTCTTAAAAATCTCCCAAATCCGCTCATCTTATTGCTTTCTACTGAGGCCTTCCTCTTGTTCTCATAAACATGAACGCGGTTTGCTTGTTGTGACTCTCAGCCATGTTCAAAGTCTACATCGAGTGCGCTACAATGAACGGCTAACCGCTAACTTAGCCGCTAACCTAACTGGATACATAAACACTAGAAGTGCGCATTTGTAACCAGCAAGCGGAAACTAGGAAGGAAAGAGCACGAACACTGGCGTTACATGAGCGCGTCAGAATGACTGGCATGTGGGACAACCAATAGATAAGGTGATACACGTGGAACTTGAGGGACAGAGGGGGTGAGAGCAGGAATAAAACTCTAAACCAATAACTGCCCTTCGGACCGGACGGCAGTGATTGGTCAGAGTTTTTACAGGCCTGCAGCTCCCACAGAAAATTATTCTTTTTAACCTCCTTTTGTGAATACATAATGTATTTACTACTTTCAGGAGGGAAGGACCGTTTTACCCAGTATAATAAAAAGTGTTTATGAATAGGATTACCAACTATAGCTTTAAAGGCCTAAAAAATGTTTTTCTTAATTTTAAAAACTCACCTTTTTCAATCTCAACATGGAACATGCTTTCTCAACAGAATCACAGATGCTAGTTAAATAGGTTTGCAAATAAATGCTAAATAAATAATCCAAATATAACACATGCCTAGCAGCATGCTAGCCACAGCTAATCACACAACCGGACCACCGGTCGTGATAACATCAGTAATACGTTCAATGTATTAAATTCAATTATGAACGGGAAGATCTTTGGGTTTTATTTCTTCTCTTTATTTATTATCGATACCGTGCTAAATTAGTATTATATCTTGATACAGCGTTTGAGTATCGATACTTTTCAGAGTATTGATATTTTTGATAACCCTATCTGCCTGTGGCGTCAACACCCAACTGTCTGTGCGGAGATGTGGGCTTCACAGGCTCCTGTGATGACATCTCCATGAGTCAAGAACAGCCATTTGTTAGCGGTTCTTGTTGTATTGGGTTCAGATTAGATGATATTGTAATGGGAAAAGCCTGGGTAGAGAGTCATGGAGCATCCCCTGTGGTGAAACGTGCCGGTTAATGCCACATCTGGTGCCTCTCTGGATATCATGTGATAGAGTCAGCAATCCCATCTATCCCATTGTCTAAAGGTTGGATCTGTCCATCCATCTATGTGTGTTTTTGTTCATCCCACCATTTGTCAACTTTCATCATCTCAACATCCATCCTTCACGCTGTCCGTCCATATAATAACCTTTTTATCCCAGGGCTGGACGAAACTGCCAAAACTTATCACGATATATTTCTTGATTTCAGCCGATAAAATATAATTACGATATTGATATAAACAAAATAAAAGCCCCTGAAAGACTGCCAAGAATGTCCACAACAGACGCCTGTACAAACTTCATAGCATTTTAGGAATATTTGGTTTTCAAAAATAAAACACATTAAACTACAGAAAACCCGGAACGTCAGTGACAAATGCTGTAATCATAGACTGTAATGTATATTGAAATATCGGAAGAGTCATCATTATTGAATAAAGGTATATTGTGACATATATTGATATTGAATTATAGTCCACCCCTAATGTAGCTGTTATCAAATGATTTATTCATTAGATTATCGTTCATCCATGCATCTACCTATCCCTCCCATTTGTCAATGATCTGTCCATCTATTCGCCCGTCAATCCAATCTATTCATTACTGCCCAAATTTAGCATCTTTTCTGTCGTGTCTGTCCCATTTTCCCTCTTCAGTAAATCCAGAAATGAGAAAAAAAAGTTATTCTTTATAAAAAGAAGTTGTTTGTCATGGTAATTGTCCAAAGTAAGACAGACATAGTGTGACGGATGGATTCCGATTTATAAGGCAACACATCAGGTCAGTCTTTAACTTAATTTCCAGATGACTTCAGCATCCCACAAAAAAAAAAAAAAAAAAATGACGTCATTTATAAACCCACACACCCATAGTGCAAGGCATGGTTGCATACCCCTGCACATGCATCAGCTGCTGCATGCGTGCTCCATGGCGTTAGTTTTGTTGTCACCTTCCTGTCTGTCGTTACCCCTCAGGGTCTCTGCAGCGCGGAGGCAGGAAGTGCTGGGAGCTAAACAGAGCAGCCAGCAGGGGCTTCCACCTTGAGCTGTGTGTGAAGTGGCTGCTAAAACGCTGGGAACAGGGAGCTCTTTGTAATGTCCCTGTAATGCCCCAGATAGAGAGGGAAGACGGGATGTTGGGGGTGTCTGTGGTGGTGGGGTTTCAACAGTGGTTTCTTCCCCCCACCCCTCCATTTCCTGCAGCTCATGTTGCTCTGCCGAAGTAAACATGCGGTCATACGTGACGAGTTGTCAACCTGTTGCTGATAAAATTATGAGATGCAAAGGAGCATCTGAGCAAACCCCTTTGGGATTTGGGCCTTTTTTCGTGTTTGTCAAGCTTTCAAGTTTCATGTTTTTCAAGCGTCATGCCAATGATTGGGGCTATGCGACCCAAACTTTCTCCCCCGGATGAAAGGAAATGGGTTTTTATGGCAGAGGAACAAACCGAGAACCACCAAGGGTGGAACCACGAGCTTTGGTCGGACGAGAATAAGGGAATAAGCAGAGAAGGCCCACTGTGGAGTACGGCGGAGGATCTGTGATGCTGTGGGCATAGTCCACCACGAATGGTTGAAAATACCCGGGTGTTAAAACTTTGGTGGCCTCATTTGTTAGACTGAAAACGGTCCTAAACATTTCCAGTGTGAGACGTTGTTGCTGCAACACGTTTCCAAATGAATTTATGTGAGGAACCGTTACACGTCTTTGGCCAGGGAGCCAATCCAACGTGGCCGGCATCGCTTTTATGGCGTCTTAGGAAATTCCCTTCCCGTCTGGTGGAGCACTGAGTCATGACAGTAAGCCAGAAAGGGGGAAAATGATTCAGACTGTTAATTATGTCAGAGTCCTGCTCATCGGCGCGTCATAGGAGACAACAGGACTGTCAAATTCAAAGGAGACGGGGTTCCTACGTACTCTGATACTGAAATCTATGCTGCGTCCTTCCAGACTCTTCCAATCAGCTCTGCTTAAGAATCACCAGGCATATCTACACTTTAGCCCTTATGTCATAAATATTTGCCTGCCTTCCTTCCTTCCTTCCTTCCTTCCTTCCTTCCTTCCTTCCTTCCTTCCTTCCTTCCTTCCTTCCTTCCTTCCTTCCTTCCTTCCTTCCTTCCTTCCTTCCTTCCTTCCTTCCTTCCTTCCTTTCCTTTCTTTCTATCCTTTCTTCCTTCCTGCCTTCATATTATCCTTCCTTCCTTCCTTCCTGGGTTGCTTCCTGCCTTGCTTCGTTCTCTCTTTCTGACCTTACTTCCTTACTTCCTTCCTTCCTTCCTTCCTTCCTTCCTTCCTTCCTTCCTTCTTGCCTTCCTACTATCCTTTCGTCCTTCCTTCACGACTTCTTAGTGTCCTTCCTTCTTACTATCCTTCCTTCCTTCCTGCCTTGCTTCCTCCTTCTTTCTCACCTTCCTTCCTTGTTTCCTCATGTCTTGCCATCTTTCTATCCTTCCTTCCTCGTGTCCTATGTATTCTTTGTGTTCTTAGTTCCTCTTTTTTTTGTACCTCCTTCCTCGATTATGTACTTCCTGTTTCCCTTCCCTTCTTGCTTACATCCTTGTTTTCCTTCATTCCTTCCTCCCTATCTGACTACGGGGTCTTCCAGGTTCCACATTTAAAGCCCTCCTTCACTCTGTAGCAATATCTATGACAAATTCATCGTAAAATATTACATTTTAGATTTAACATTTGGATAAAAAGCTTGAAACTCTGAAAAGTTCAGCCTGGAAGTTTTACATCACTGTGCTTTTAGTGTGCCGATAAAAGCTCTTCCTTTCAACTGAAATCTAAGTTTATTTACATATAAATCCAGTAATTTCAAATGGTAAAAGTAAAGAGCAATTGAACGATTTCGGCATGAAACCCCGAGAACGCCTCCAACAGCACCTGTTTTTTATCAGTGCAGATCCATTTAGGGTGTTGTAAATCACTCCCAGTTGCATCTGGATCTGGCCGGCGTTCGTATTGAACCCGCTGACCAGACTGATGGAGCGGCAGAACAACAGGACGGATGCAGAAAACAGCTGACGCACACACAAACACACACCTACTGGATGGTTCCCACAGCCACCAGGTTCACAGAGTTGCACGCAGCTCTTATCTGGCCCGTCAGGAGTTTGATTTACTCTGAACGCAGGAGCTCAGCGCCGCCCTTTCTCTTATTCCTCTTTCCAGTGTGCGCTGCTGGGAGGTGCAGCTCCCCGCAGCCCGTGGGTTTTGCTTCTGCAGCGTTTTGACAAAAAGCGCCTCTCGCACATCAGAAGGGCTTGTTAAAGCTGCATCTGTTTGCTGCAGAGATGACTTGCTGACCTCCTCTTGAGGAAAAATGGCACGCACCCAAACAGGATATGGAGCGTTATGGCTTTTTCACAGACTGTGTGTTTCCTGCTGATTCCTCTGCTTGTGGGCTGTTTTGGTCTCTCCCGCTTCCTGTAGCTGGAAGATATCGAGCTTGTCTTTCTTTACATCAGTTTATGAAAGTGGGGCATCTCTGTGAACGGATCTTTTTTTGAGCTCTCCTGCTTCCAGGCAGAAGCCCATTAATAAATGATGGCTTGTGTTCAATAATCTGGATTTAGCCAGAGTCTGGGAACATTTTTAAACTGTGGGAAAGTTTCTTCTAAAACAAAATCGAGGGATTGTTGGCTCAATTATTCAAATACTTATTTTCTCTCATATTACTGTTGAAAAATACAAATAGGTTGGCATAATTTTACAAAAATTGAATAGAAGACGATTGTAAGTGAAATAGTGACAGTAAAACTTGATGTTTAAAGTTGTTTTTACTCATACTGACGTGAGTTTTAGCATTAAAAAGTGGGGGGGTTTAGTGTTAGTTTTATAAAATATAATTAATTGTCCAGATGTGAAAGCAGCTGCTTGGAATTTGGGTTTGCTGAATTTAAACTAACAGAAACTTTTTATATCAAAGTTTCTGTTGTTCCTCTGAAGTAATTTTAATTTCCTCGGCACTAATAATTAAAGATATAATTACTACTGGGAAAATGTATTTTGCTTTAGCCAGGATTGACATTATTTAACTATGATTTTTTTTTTCTCTTTTGCTCTGGTTTTCTTACCTAAACAAGCTGCTTGTTTGTACTTAACATGATCGCTGACAATCTGCCTATAATCATTTAAGTCGTTTTTCCCTGAGGTTCCACATTTAATAAAGGTAGAAATATCTCCCACAAGTTCAAAGCAAATGTTTATAATTATAAAAAAAGATGCTAAAAGACTGAGAACTATGGAAATATAAGTTTAAAAAAGTTTATCATAATATAAAAATTTTTAGAAACCCTGTATTTAAAAGTTTTTAGGCATCTTTTTTTTGTCAGAATAAAAATCTGTCCCTTTGATCGTCTGTCCTTCCATCCAGCTGTTCGTTTCTCTGTGGCCGTTTTTCCATCCATCCATCCATCCAGCTGTGTTTAGTTCGTCCGTCCGTCAGTCAGTCAACATTTTTATCCATCCGTCCATCTATCTATCTAGTTGACCTCTATTAGATTTCTGCTGCTTCATAATCCAGAGCCACTGTAAAAACATCCGTCTTTTATTTATTGCCCCAGAAAGACCTGCCAACTCTGGACAACAGCAGAATCGTGAGGTGAAAAATGTGTTGGAAACCCGAAACCAGCCGCTGGCTTTCAGAAGACTCAGAGATCAATGTCGTCTCTGCCATTAGCAGGTCTGAGTTTCTTTGTGCCGTCCCACCTTTAGCGTCTAAGATTTGGCCGCCGACGCACAGTGACACTCATGCTCCATCTGTGCAGCATGACCAAAGGTTACGGACGGACTGAATCACCAGCGTGTCGTCTCAGCAGTTACTTCCTCTCCTGCCCTGCATCATCATTGGCAATCCCCCCCTGCAGCTACATCTGAGCAGTTCTCTGCACTTTTGTTAAAACCCTCCCCGGGTTTTCTTAAACTTCTTCACAGTAGATGTGTTTTGTTGCTGAGGTTTTGCTGGTTTTTGTTCTTTTAGTTTTTGTCCGGCTCTGAGAATGAGAATGATTAACGTTTATTTCCAAGCATGTTTGCAAACCTTCAGGACTCGGGACGGAGGCTGGATTGGCCGAGGCCCAAAGTGAGATTGGGAAAGTCAGCCAAGGTGTTTCCATATGTGCTGTGTAAGCAAACGCGGCTCTGACCTTGGCACGCTGTCCTGACTCTAAGTTTTCTCTTCTTACTCCCGTGCAAGTGGTAGAGATTATCTCTCCAGGGTTTCACACCTCCTCTGTTGGCTTCATCATCCCTCACAAAGGATGAGGGATCCGGTTTTTGGAGACGCTTGACAGGAGGCGCCCTACCGGCCAGCCGACCTTCCTCCAACATGCTCAGTGTAGCACGGAAAGCTGTGAGAAGCAGTTGCAGACGATGATGCGGTGATGCTGAGAGTCGGAGCAGATAAAGAGGCATTTGTTGTCTGTGTTAGCAGCCGTCTTGGCCCAGCGAAGAGCGGAGAGTCTTGGCTGTTCAGATCTGTTACAGATGAGGATGAAGACCGTGAGAAACGGAGGACGACGAAGCGTCACGCAGGCGTGAACTGCTGTTCTTGGTTCAAATATGAGATTGTGTACTCGTGGGTGGTTTGTCCTCAAGGTTTGTGTCATAATTAGAAGATCGACTAAAACGGCCATGATTAAATACGTTGCAAATAAACCCTTCTGCTAAAAATTGGAGTCCAACTAACCTCATAATCATGTTCGTATGTTGAGGCCACCGGAACCTGCAAAGAAGGGTTAGTTGAACTACAAGCTGCTTTTTTACTAATACCTTGCTGAGATGGAAATATTATAATTTTTTCCGTTAGTTGCACAGACGTTTGCAGCGAGCATAAAACAGAAAAACATTAACACCGTTGAGGTATTTCACATGATTTCTTGATCTTTTGCAGCCCTAATCAGAGCCACGACGGACTGGTTCAGATCAAGGCACGTTCAGCCGTCTGAATGGCCTAGTCAAAGTCCGGACCTATAACCAAATCAGAAGTATACCTAGGCTCTCCATCTATTCCAGATGAGTTTTAGTCGTTTAGCAAAGAGGAGTGGGCTGAAATGTGCAAAGCGCCGGTAGAGACCTACCCAAAACAGACTTGCAGCCGGGTCAGGGTCAGTCGCCACGCTTTTTATTTTATTTTATTTATTCATTTATTTTGCTGTAAAAAAAATTTAACTGAAAACTATGCAGCCTTTTGCATCCACTTCAGAGTTTTTCAGTACTTTGTGTTCCTTCCTCCTCCTCAATAAAAAGGATTGCAGTTTGTGGTTCCAATATGACAAAATGTGGGCAAGTAGCAGCAGAATCGGTACATTTATAGGGAGCCGTATTCACCAGAGGATCTCTGCTCGCCTCCTTCCCCTCCAAATGGTTTAGTTTGCAGTGGAGCTGAGCTTTTTGTTGAGACTTTTCATGTCTTCATCTTACAGTGTCCGGTATTGAGCTCTTCGTTTGTTTGGATTTGCTTGAGTTGCCGGTATTTCTCCTTGTCTAACAAACAGCCGGACAATCTTTCATATCCACAGTAAAGATGCCATCCAGCCTTATCTGGGCTTTTTTGTGCCAACCCGGCATTTTTCTGTGGATATTCTTCCACAGCAGCTCTCTAAAGGAGCCAAAAAATGATTTTAGTATCAGTTCTTCACATGGAGTACTAATAAAGATGTTTTCTGGCCTTAATTATTGGCAGTGACTCCAGACTGATATCTCACGGCTTGTAAGGCCCCCTTTGTCTGGGCCGTACAGAATAAAGCGATTTGCTGATGATTGCTTGAGAGCGCCTAGTGGACCTCCAGAGAAGATTGTGACATGTTTCAGTTAGGTTTTTGTTTTTCAGAAGAGGAGACACCCCTGTAACAGTTTCTAACAGGAAGTAGGAAGCCTAATTATAGTTTGAGCATTTCGGTCCATTTATAGGTCATCATGCACATGTACATTTTTTTTATCACCCCACTCAGTTGCACGTTTGTTTGAATCTGAGCATGTTTTTTTTTTTTTTTTTTCCTATGCTGTAAATTTTTTTTTTTTTTTATATTTTCATCTTTGTACGGGTTTGCTTTCCTTCATTCTCTTTCATCCTGCTGCTGATTTTTCAACACTAATATACAGTAAAGTTTATTTCTATTTTATTCTATTTCTAAAATACAGAAGATTTAAATCAAACAACAAAAAGACAACATTTAGGAGTTGATAGATATATCCTTGTAGGTGTTGGAAAATATTACAGTGCTTTAAAACCAAAGTCATATGATGAGAAACTATCTACAAAAAGATTAAATCAATAAGTACAAGAAATTCATTTTTAAGTAAAAATAGGTCTTTCTTACTTACTTTATGAAAGTTGTGCATTTACCTTCCACTTTAAAAAAGTCTTTTATTTTATCACTTTACAGTTACTAATTTATTTATTTAGTTATGTGCATAGAATATAATTCTTAATCCTGGTCCTTCTGTCACTTTGCAATTTCAGAATATTTTTAAATATTAAGCATTTCCTTATATTGCAGTGTATTTAGTATGTACTGTGACCATCTTAGTTATCCTTATAACATCTTGTTGGCTCTACAACAACCAACCAAAAGGTAAAGTAAAAGAAAAAGATTAAAAGAGGTGGCAAATGGTGTATGTTAAATACATTCTTAGTTAACATATATAGGTAACTTGTTATGTGTTGCACTTTTACACATTTGTCTAATCAATGCCAGGTGTTAATGACGTGGTTAATGACGTTCCTCTGTTATGCTTAGGATTAATCTTTGGTGCTGCGCTATAGGCAAGGTCTTGTGCACATGACAAGGTTTTGTGGCGGGAACGGTAAGGTTTTGTTGCATTTCCTGTACGTTTAAAACGGAACAACGTGCGTTTTCTCTGGCAGCTGCACGAAAAAGCATCCCGGTCTCTGTTGACGCGTACACAGGAAAAACAAGATCTGCCTCAATGGTGGCGCCTTGGCAATGCGTCATATCCCTGCAATCAGTGGAAAGTAATGCGCAGTTGAACCTCGTCGTCTGTCCTTTTAAACATTTTAAGTCCCTGCTATTCTTAAAGATTTATTTAGCGTTGATGCTTTTTTTTAAGCAGTGATTGTTTGTACACATGTGCATTGCGTTTGGTTTCAGGGAACATACTGCCTACTAGTGGCCTGGCAGGGAAATTACACCATTGCTAGCGTTCCTGCGTCGCAATTCAAATGTTTTCATGTAGACGTGTTACCGGAAACTTAAAAACAATCCCATGTTTAATGGGTCTTTGTTTAAACTTAGAGGTTGGAAGGCCTCCCTGCCATTACCCTAATCATCGATTCATGTCGGGAATCTGGCTTGACCACTCCAAAAAAAATTAAGGTTACTTGTTAGAAGAAACATGGTCGCAAAATTGACTTTATTTTAAACTTAATTCTGCCAGGAATATGAATAATTTTGGCCTTAACTGTAGTTTTAAAACGGTATTGTCTTAATAGGAGTAAAGGGTGGTGCTCCTTAAGTTTTTGTCTGTTCTTCAGAACTGGAAATATTTCTTTTAGCTTAACTGTTTTCATAGAAAAATTGACAGACTTTTTTTTTTTTTTTTATTACCGTAGCTTTCTTTCAGCCAGCTGACCAGCAACATACAGTGGAGGGACAACACTTTGTCACGCTGCGGTTTGTACAGCCAAAGAGAACTCGATGCACTCCTGTCCCGTCTTTAGACCGTAGCAATGGTGTGATGGAAAACCTCAAAGTAGGGCTGGACGATAATTCAATAACGATATATATCGATCGATAGACGTATATTGATGGTAGAAAAAAAGGGTCAATAAAAAGTTCAATAGAATAAAAGTTGTCCTTCCTTATGCATTTTAGCCATGTAGGTTAATATTACATCCTTAGGTCATTACATCCTTCCAACCAATCACAAACACAGACCCAAGAACGCTCCATCACCAAGCCCCGCCCCCTTCAAAGGGTTCAGAGAGCAGGTGTTTTTACTTTTTTGGTAAAAAGTTGGTTGAATAAAGGGTTGGGTTTGAATTCAGTGTTTGTGTGTTCTGTATCTAAAAATATGTCACTAAGCAACGGCATAAAATGCACTTAAAATATATGTTTTGAATCTGTTGATAATTATCGATATCGATCAATATGATTTCTATTTTACCGATATGCTTTTTTCCTATATCGTCCAGCCCTACCTCAAAGGGCTTCATTCACTGCAAGTCTGTAGGAATGTTTTTTTGTTTTGAGTGAAATTCAATGGAGAGAAACTTGAAACCGCATCATGCTGGGTATTACAGGGTTCCCACTAAATCTGGGAAGGTTGTAATTTTCTAAATGAAAAATGCGAAGGAACCCTGAAATGGCCCTTTGAAGCACCGGTGAATCCTTTCCAGGCATAAGCAGTACGTCACCATTTTTTTTATGTAGTTGAAGCTTTAACACCAGCCGTCAGTTTCTCACACTACAAGCAGCGAAGTTTCCAGGCAGACCCTTGAAAGTGGTGGGAAGATCCCGGCTTAATATTTAGGTTCTTGTAACCACTGACAACACAACAATCGGCCGCAGCGCTGACTCACTCGTATCCCAAAACGACGAACCCCAAAGATCTTTTTAAGCCGCGTTCATGACTCAAACATGCAGTCAAACATCTTGGCAGCCACGTCTTCTTAAAGGCGGGCTGTATTTCTACTGGGAAAGGGGGGGGGGGGGGACTCAAAAGTGAGAACTTTGAACCTGGAAAGTCTGTATCTGGTGAGTAAGACTAACACCAGAAGCAGGATGTTCTGGAAAACTAGCCACCAGTGTGGAACATATGGGTGTCATTTGTTGAGAGCACATATGAATCACCAGCCTTTGAGGGTTCTGTCTCTTTTCAGTCCAAGAGTTGGACCTCTGGGTTTGTGTAAGCACCTTTATAGTGCCAGCCAGGGACGAGGGGAAACGATGTTTCTCTGCTTTAACGTTGGATCTGTTTAACTTTGCCTGGGTAGCAGCCAATGGACCTCGATGCAGTCTCAAAAAGGTCCAACTTCTTGCTCTGCGGAAGTGGTTTTGTTCTGACCCGTCTGTTGAGTAATGTGAGCTGGAGCTGTGAAAGCCGCAGCTGTTTTTTTTTTTTTTTTTTTTTTTTTTTTTTTTTTTATATGCAGGAAGGAGATGAGCTCGCTCCGTGCCACCTTCTCACTTCCCTCCCTCTGCCAGCTGCGTTGTTTGGTAGCTTAAGCTAATTCAGTTTTTCTGTAGACCTTGTTTGAGTTTTCACTGTACACTGCAAAAACGGAACTAAAAGTGAGTCAAAATTTCTTGAAATGAGTCTATTTGTTCTTAGATTGTGCAGGTAGATAAGAGGATCAGCCAATGGAATGAGTATTTGACTCCTAAAATAAGATAATTAGATAATTACTGCACTTGAAATAAGATGATGGATTAGTTGTTCCTATTTCAAGCGCAAAAATCTTATTCCATTGGCAGATCATTTAAACCTCTCTGCTCAAATCAAAGACACATACACTAATACTTGTTCCCTTTATGCTGAGTAAACAGCTGCTTCTGCATGGTGTCACAAACCTTTGGCTCTGCTTTTTTTTAAAAAGGTCCTCATCAGAAGAGGTGGAGTCCTCCCTGTGGTCTGCAGAAGTATCTTGGTAGCTTGTTAATAGGTGATGGTGGGATAAACCAAGATTTTAATAGGTGGATCGGAGCTAACAGAACAAGCTCTTGGTCCCTGGAAATTTAAAAGAATTGTTTAAGTGCAGCTCATAAATTTAAAATCTCAATTTCAAACCTTTATTGGCTGGATGATGAAGGCTTGAAAATAATGAAAACCCAACTTTCAGCATCTCAGAATATTGAGAAACGGTAAGAGCATATTCACAGAAAGTTTGGTGGAAGGATAAAGTGTGGTAGAAAAAGGTGCAACAGGGACAATCATAGTCTGGAGAGTATTTTCAAGACGAATACTAGACTTGGGCTATGAATCTCGTGTTCCTCGTGTCTAGCCACTCCTGAACCAGAGATGATGTCAGAAGCGTCTTACCTGGGCCTAGGAGAAACAGAACCGAAATGTTACTCAGTGGTCCAAAATAATTTTTTTCAAATGACGTAAAGTTTGTATTTTATTTGGAAATCAAAGTCTCATAGTCTTAGTAGTGAGTCAGGGTGAAATTTCTACAATCAGTGATGGTTTGGGGTACCACCTCATCAGCTGGTTCTGGTCCACTGGGTTTTCTGCAGTCTGTGGTCAACGCGGTCAGCTACCAGGACATTTTAAAGCTTTTCAAGCTTCCTTCTGCTGCTGCTTATTTAATTTCTTAACATTGCCAAAGGTACCAAAAAGCCGATTCAGTTACCATCGTTTTGCTGTTCTTTATTGGCTAGAAACTGGCCTGACCAGAAACCTGCAGAGAATCTGTGAAGTACTGTCAAGAGGAAAGCCAAGCCCAACAATGCAGATGACCTGAAGGAAAAAAATTACAGCAGGTTTAAAAAAAAAGTTATTACATTACAGCATCTTCAGAACAGATGCGCTCCACAACCAAAAATCTGTTTAATAGCTTCAAAGTAGCTACTTATCATAATCATCCAAATTACAAGAAATAAAGTCTTGATATATTTCAAACTTTTTTTTAATTAACATATATAATAACTTACATGTGTTTTGCTTTCTGAAATGAGTAACAAAAAATATTGACCTTTCTCCTGGTATGGAAATAGTTTGAGCTGTATTTGTAGAAATGGATTCAGGTAGGGGGAGTTGACTCAATTCTCTCCTACATGTAGCAGTTCATGCTTTATACAGTGTATTGTCTGTTTTTTTTTTCTTTGTTCCTTTTTGCCTACATGATCAAATATTGATCTGTTTTCTGTGAATAGCCTGATGTGATTTAGGCTCGGTTGTTTTTCATTCAGAAATGATAGATATGGAGATACTTTTCAAGCTGTCCGAGGTCTCAGCTCGGTGGAGCAATCATTCCTTCAGATAAAATGTCTCTCATCAATATTAAAGTCCTCCTGTTCTGATACAGCGATACATCTGAGGTTGGAGAAAATGACTGCCGTTGATTCTCCGTTGTCTCCCCTAATCCAAAAAAGATTCAAAGGAGAAACGTTTCTCTCTTTTTAGGGGAACTCTCTGTGGGAGCAATTACACAGGACCTTCTCTGCCTGTAATGAAATATTAATTGTTCAGGTTGGCTTTTCATCCCCAGGATATGCTGCAGATTTCTGTTTTACATTTTCCTTCATAGATATTTAATGCTTAAATATGATTATATTTACACTAGGCTTAAAAATCCCCCATTAATTACTCATGTATAATGTTGTTGTTGTGGACCTAATTTTAGCCAACCAGGGTAACCCTAATAAGATGGTGTTTTCTTGGGCTTTCTTTAAAAATAATGGACAGCTTTTCTCTAGATCAGTTCTGATCAGTTGATTGGGATTCCTATGTTTGCTCTGTGATGTTTTGTAGTAAATTAATCAATAAAGAAAACACTATTCACTGGATTAATAGAAGGCTGAGGCCAACATAATTTTGGTGTCCATGTAAAAAGATGTCATGGAAAACAAAGATTTCCACCCTGAAACATGGTGTTGGCAGCGTTATGGAGTGGATATACTTTTCTCCTGTAATGACAGGGAAGCTTGTGAGTTGATATGGAAATGTATGGAGCTAAATACATTGGATTACTAGAAGAAAGCATGTAATATGAGTTGTTAAAGCCTAGATGCTGGTGTAGACGCTCATCTTCCAGCAGGACAGCAACCCTAAACATACAGCCTTAGTTACGATGTGATCAAATCTCCCAAAGTCCAGACCTAAATCCAGTAGAGACTTCTCCTTGGTGTGGCAAATACACCACTACATGCAGCACTGTTCATTTTTTTAATTGTAAAATGTTAATACCATTTTCCTTCCACGTCCAAATTATGCAGCACTTTTTGAGACCAATCTGCAGTCACAGGGCTGTCATTTATCCAGTCCACCATGGAAAGTCCACAAAGGAACATGCCTGTGCAAATTCTCAGTTATCCGGGTCATCGCAACGTCGATTTAAGCCTGTTTGCTGTCCACAAAGGAAGTTTCTCATAATTATTTTTCGTGTGATGTTTTGCGTAGTCATAGCCAATACGACTAAGCACATAATACAGAGAGACCAAGAGAAAGTTACAAAAATAGCATTTTAATTGTACCAATGGGTGTGGTATAGTCTCTAAGATGTGTGCTATATTATAAACACGCTGAATAAATACTATTGTATCGTAAAGTCTGGTTTCAGCTTGACTAGATGGTCCTGGCTAAAGTTAGCTTAGTGTTAGCTTAGCTTTAGCTTAGCATTAGCTTAGGAATAACTTTTTTTTTTTTTCTGACCTTAACTGGTAAGTAAAAGTCAAGTAAACAAATAACAGTATACAGATCATCCTTAAAACAGCAGCCAGGGTTAATTTACATCAAAGAAAAAGGTTTGAATGGCAAATAAAGTAATTTAACAAAAAAAGGTTAAACAATTTGAATGTTTAGGACAACTTCACTAACTTCTGGTGTGAACCTCCGGTATTCATTTGTGATATGGCGGCGCCCAGTGACTGCAGGAAGGTACTCTTGCTTTTTTTTTTGATATATCACCTATAAACGCAGTTTAAGAAAAGGTTTTATCTCTAAAGTGACAAACTGTTGAAAAAGTTCAAGTACTAAAAATTATTTTGCAAGGGATTGTCAACTACCAAGTTGAGAAATTCTACTAGTGATTAAAATTTAATTTCTGTGACCAAAAAAATCTCACAATGTTGCAATATCAATAGGAAAACAATGTTGTCTCCTTGAGCATTAACCATCTATTTGTCCCTTTTGCTGTAAAAGAAACCACTCACAAAATAGAAATGAAAACTGATTTAAATCTTTGCACTGCGGATACTGTAGATTTATTTTAATTGAACCATTAATCTCACCCCCTCCTACTTTCTTTGCCATTTTCAGACTGTGGACATCCACAAGGAGAAGGTAGCCAGGCGGGAGATCGGGATCCTGACCACCAACAAAAACACGGCAAGGACTCATAAGATCATTGCTCCGGGCAACATGGAACGGCCCGTCAGGTACATCAGGAAGCCGATTGACTACAATGTCCTGGACGATGTTGGCCACGGGGTGAAGGTGAGCACGTTTTGGGTTTTCTTTTAACTTTGAACATCTCTTGGACTCTTTAAAATGTAAGATTTCTCAGCAGTTTGTCTGTTAGTCCAGGTCTGCCTCTTCCTTCCCCTCTTTTATATTGCTGAAAAAACTTGCTCCACTCTCCTTTGCAGAGTTGTTTTAATTCAGCCACATTGGAGGGTTTTTATTTAGCATGAATGGCTATGTCTAGCAGTTTTATGCCGGATCCTTGGCTTGCAAAGATTTCGTTGTTGTTGTTTTTTTTTGAGACATTCAGTGGTGGACTTCTAGTTGTACGTTGGATCATTGCTCTGCTGGATAACCCAAGTGCAGTTGGGCTTAAGTTCCTGAACTGACCGTCACAACCCTTCTGGAGTTTCTGCCAGAGTGCAAAATTGATCAATTTGGACAAGTCATCTTGGTACCAAAGAAGCACAGTAGCTCCAGACCATCACACTACCACCTCCATGTTTGACTGTGGGTATGATGTTCTTTTTGGAAATGCCAGACGGTCAATTTTCTTTTCACATTGAACCCTCCCATGGAGGCCATTTTTACTCAGTCTCCTTCATGAACTCTGACCTTACCTAAGGCAAGTGAGACCTGCTGTTCTTTAGACGTTCTGGGTTCTTTGTGACCTCCAGGATGAGTTGTTGATGTGCTTTGGAGCAATTGTCTATAGGTTACAAAGGTTTCCCAGTGTTCCATCTTTTACACCAACTGTGGATAAGAGTGCTCACTGTGGTTCACTGCAGTCTCAAACCCTTAGAAATGTCTTTGGAACCCTTTCCAGACCGATTAGATATCACCGATTTTGTCTCTGTTCTTAAATTTCTTTAGAATGGGGTGTGATGCATTGCTTTTTGAGATCTGTACTTCATTTTGTCAGACAGGTTCTGTTAAAGTATTTTCTTGATTTTACAGGTTATGTTTTCTTTTCTTACCTGGAATTGTCATTGCAATATTTAAATGTGACAAAAAAGCAAAAAGAGAAGAAGCCTTTTAAGGGGGTAAATAATCTTTCATAGCCCCGTTTCTCTTCTTCCCCTTTCACCTTCTTGACACTCTTCTCTCTTTTACTTTCTCTTTTATTTTCTGAAAGCCCTCCTCCCCCGAGGACAATCTTTTTGCATGTGGGTTGGTGGGAATCGTGCGGGGGTGGAGAAGGACTGTAAAGGGATTACATCATCCAGCTTTCAGAAAACGGCTCTGCACTCAGAGCTTTGTGAAAATGGCAATAGAGACAAATTTGTGAGATTTTTAATAGCACTTATGCCCTCATAATCTTGTTGTACAGTTATTTGGATATCAGTCAGCTTGATCTAAACGGTGGGCAAGAAGCTTTTTGATGCGATAAACCTCTCTCCCATTAGGACGGACTATAGGGTCATGAGGGTGTCCCGGCAGTGACATAATTCCCTGTTCAACCCCCCCCCCCCCCGCGACCATCTCATCTCTTGAGTGTCGTCTGCCCCATCAGTCAGACAATCAATGGCAGCTGTCAAATGAATTCGATTAGCAGCCGGCCACAGTTTTCGTCCTCGGGATACAGGATTACTCACGTCTGATGAAGAACAAAATCACGAAGATGAGAGATGTTAACAACTCTGTGATCCTGAAAGTGCCGTCATTTTAACATTTTCTGTAAATGTTCTGCTTCTCTTTTAATGAAGGACAGAACTTAAGAAAGATTGAATGGCTGATGTTTAGTGACATGTAGGTTTTAGAAAGCAGGATGTACAATTGCTTCCCAAAAATGTAGACGTTCAAATTAACCAGTTGTTATTAAAATGAGGAGATGGCTACAAGTTTAAATCCTCCAAGCCAGGAGGTGGCGCACTCACGCTCGCTCACTCTTGTTCCAGCCTACAATTGTACTCATAGACATCATATACGTAGACGCGTCGTTGGGCGGGTTCTGCCTATGCTGCGATGCGTCAGAGCGTCCGCCATCTTAAATGTGGCAAATCTGCAGTTACTCAGTCACTTAAACAGAATCAGAGGGACTTTAATCTCAGAATATACTTTGTATTCGTAATATTTTTATTTTTGTAATATTACAAGT
Source organism: Fundulus diaphanus (assembly GCA_037039145.1). Lineage (NCBI taxonomy): Eukaryota > Metazoa > Chordata > Actinopteri > Cyprinodontiformes > Fundulidae > Fundulus > Fundulus diaphanus. The sequence goes on along the minus strand of CM073137.1, from coordinate 12,530,286 downwards.
TTATTTTCGTATCCCTTTAGCTTCATTCTCCTGAATTTATTCTCGTAAAAAAGAATAAAAATAATTAAAATAATCTAACCTGGCCCTATTACTCCAGGAGTGAAATAATTCTGCAAACTGTGACTATTCTGGAAATGTTCCTTCTTAATTCTCATATGACGTTTTTCTCATAACATTACCACTTTTATGTTTTTTTTGTTTTTTGTTTTTATTGTCCTAGGTCTTTTTTTCCTCATATTAGTAATTTTACCTCTTTAATACTCTCCCAAAAAGTCTGTTCCTAAAGTTTCACATGTGACACGGTTTTATGAAATAATGAAGACCACAATGTTTAGATTTAACAAATTGATCCTTATATTCATAAGACATACACATATATACACACACAAATAAAAAAATAAAAAAATATATATATATCACACAGCTATTTATTTGGCTTATTTATAACTTTAAAAAGAATGGTCTTGCACAGCTTTTTTCTAGTGTTGCCACTCTGCAGCTTTAGTGTGTCCAGTTTTGCAACATGGTGCAGCCTTAGTTTATAGAAGGCAGATACAAGTAGTGAAATCAGCCCGAATACATTTCCATGCAGCACAGGAATGAGGCATCTTCTCTGATCCACGTTCAATACAACAGAACTTAACTTTTTTCTGCCACATACAATATGGCGGTGACGTTGACGTGCGAACCTGCGCCCAACGACGCGTCTACGTATATGATGTCTATGATTGTACTGTTTACATTGGCAAAGGTTAGCATTAGCAAACATTTAACTTACTTGTCCAGAAGGAAAACAGCAATCTCCTCTTGGCTTCTGAGCCCCTTTGCTCGGCAGCAACGCTCAAAAGCTTTACCGGTGTTCACCGTCATTCTGCTTCTTTTTTGACGTGAATCTGAAAAGCGTAACTCCGAGAAGCCTTTTCTCAGCGCTGTTACAGGGCCACTACGATCTACCAACGCCCGAGCTCCGTGTCATGTGACTTCAACCCACTGCACCTATTGGTGCAGAATCCTTTTGTGTCGACGTAGGCATGATAACCAGAAGTAAATATTTATATATTCTGGACCCGTCTAAATTTATAAAACAATTATTTATGGGCTATATATTTCTTTTCCAGTAAAATAAATGCTTTTAGTCTGCATCACTCTAGATGTTCTGTGAATGTATTATTTTAGAAAAATTTATTGTTTGGATAAAAAAAAAAAAAAAAAGTTGTAGCTATGACCTTTAACAAAGCTTTGTTTTAGCTATGCACTGGTCAGTTTTCAGGCTAATATCCAGTTAATGTAGCCAGAAAATAAACACTAAGTTCACCCTTGACATTTTTGTCCTAAACAGAAAATTAGCTCTTAAACTTGTAGGATTGTTGTCGTACAAACCAGAGTAAACACACATTACACCAGGTGTAGTCATCTTGGTTTCTCTCAGAAATGTTAGATTTCATCAGTGCGTGTGGGGCAAACACCCACAGACGTTACTGCTGTTGTCTTCATGGTTAAACTCCTAATCTGTCCACGTCACTGTCCAAAGCGCCAGTCAATACATCTCGTCAATTCTCCATATAAATTCATGTTGCATGTTGGCCTTTCGGTGTCGACGCGCTTTACTTACTGACCGTAATTGATGATGGGGTGTGGCGGGGGGGGGGGGGAAATCACGTTTACAGGCGTCAGTTTACGGTTAAACTCACTGCGTTTGCCTGAGGGTGAATTATGGCCTAAAAGTTTATCTTTCTCACACGAGATCCTGCGAACAGATCCATAAATAAAAAAAGGGGGAAACGAAACGGGGACGTCAGTAGAAGGGAAGCATGAAGCAGCAGATCTGGAGTGCTGTCCATCTTTAAGGCACTCCGTTGGTGACATAATGAGATTTATGCCTCCCCGTCAGATTATGATTAATCTAGTCAGCGAGGCATTCAGGAATCCAGCTGGGATGACGTCAGGGTTTCCACGGTAGATGTCAGACGTCCCTGTAGTTACAAAACCCCTCCGGAATGAAGCGATTCAGTAGCTGTACAACGAGGTAAAACGATTACCGAGGTGACTAAAGTGTCTTTAGCATTTTATATTAGCATGGTTAGCATTGTTAAATGTAAAGGGACCAGTCTCCTGAAACTTATATCTGCGCCAACACACCTGAACCCAATAATAGGCAGGTAGCAGGATTCGGTTGACGAGGTAGTTCAGGTGTTTGATTCAGGCGGCTGGAACGGAGATGCTTGTAAAGCCATGTCCTAAACCTTAAGACTCTGAGAATGCATTGTTGCAGTTGTCGTATGCAGATCTATGCGTGCAGTGCAGTTGCAAACGACCGCTTGGATGCAATGTTTTATAGGACATTGTCTGTGCAAATTCTGCATGCCAATAACTTGTCTGCAATGTGGGACGGACTTTCACGGCCCTCGATGGTTACACTAGACGTGTGTCTTTAGTAGCTGAGATGCTAAAGTTCACAAAGACGGTTAGGTGTATTGTATCGGATGAAAAGTAGGAAAAAAAAAAAGGCTGTTATAGCTACATGTTTGGTATCGTGCAGCCCTAAAGTCCAGCACTTTTCATGTTTCATTAAAAGCTCAAAAGGACAAAACAGATTTGCTGTATTCCTTGCGGCCTTCTTGTTATCTGCTCTCAGTCTAGCTCTCGCAGCCTGAACTTTATACGTCATAGAAAACCAGATTCTTCTTAAACTGCTTCCTCCACCCTTTGTCCCTCCTCTGGGTTCATCTTTAAAACACCTTGCTGATACTGAGGAGTGTAGCTGTTGTTTTGGAGCATCCATTGATCGAAAAAGGATCAGATTTTTGATATTTCTGGTCAACAGCTGACCGACCGGTACGATTAGCTCGTAAACGTAGAGGATGCTAAAGGTGCTAAAGCTCATGGAGATGAATGAAAACGTCAAGATGAAAGAAAAGAAAGAGAAAAGTGAAGAAAATGGGGGTTCGTTTAAATCGGCGTAAGCATTGCGTTATTCACCTTTTTGTACTGCGATCACATGTTCAGTTTGCATCCTTTGCTTTTTGCACATTGGTGCCTATAAATGTAATCTAGGGAACAAGTATATTTAGAAACTATAAACCGGCTCCCTTCGCCTGCCTGTTCTGTTCACCCACAGCTTATCAGAAGTATAAACTCGCAAATAGACAGCCGTACTTTGGATGGATAGCAACAAGAAACAACTGAATCTGCAGACAATAGGGTCTTTTTCTGGTTGTTCTCCAAAAGTGACGCGCAGAACCGGCTGTCTTGCCTCTTATATCCCTTTAGATATCCTCTAGGCACAGTGTTTTGCTGTTTTTAGGTGGTCGGCTCTAACATATGCTTCAGAACGTGGGTTTTTTTTCTGCAACTCGAGGTTCATTTGTTGGATTATTTGGCTTAGTTGCAGCAGTCAGAAGTGTTTGGTTTGATTTAACTGTAGACTAACATTAAGAGCCACGCTGACCTTTAGGAGTGTCTATATCTCCTGCAGCTCTGTCTCCTCTCAGCTCAGAGTTTTATCCGAACTTGACGTTCTAGGTCCTTGTGAAGCTGATGGCGATCTCGGCGCGAGAACGTCTGTCCTTCGTTCTGCGCTGAAACATTTCCACACTGATTCAGCAGAGCACACGCAGCGTTTGCCTGGAAGATGCGGCATCGCGGCTTCAGCATTTCTAACATGACCTAGATAGATAGTGCATCTGAATCTGCTCCTGCGCGGATAAGAGGGATAAATCTGAATGGGAAATCTGCCGTTCACTGCTGAGTTTAAGAGCCAGAAGATGCTGCTGTTTTGCTCCGGGTTTGTCCTCTTTTTCTCACAGACTGGGGGTATTATAACGCTTCCTGCTGAGGCCACCAGGAAAGCTGCATTATAGATGAGCCACTTGACTCTGTAGCTTCCCTGCAGCTTTGGCTCTCCTTGACATCGGCCCACACACACTGATCTGAAGCTGCCAGTAGTATGATAGGATGATGTTTGGACGTTTTTTGCATTCTTAACTTAGGAATGGACAATGCAGAAGGGAAAATGCATTTATTTACACAAGCATACTGAAGCTTTTTTGGTTTTTCCCTGTTGGATGGACTTTCTCAGGTATATTTCTCATAAATCAGAGGCTAAAGTTCATGATGGGGACGTTGTGATTAAGGAACGAAAAGAACAACACCAGAAAATCTGGGTTAATTATCATTATTTTAGGAATATATTGCACGTTTTCCTGATATTGTTGAACCTTGTTAATTATCTTTAGCTTCTTTTGATAGCGAGTGACCCAATCACGCATTAATGCATATAACCGCAGAATAAGCTTTTTTTCCCTCAATGGCACTTTTTGATGAAAGAAGAAACTAATAAAACCGAGGGGCTTCTGGTAACGTATTCGCCTTCCAGTTGCTTAAAAATGGAAACCATGATCTTATATGATCTACAGAGACACTTCTAGGGCTTCCAGCTTTCTCTCTTGTAGCTCTTTTAATGCTTTATTGACATTAAAAACGCCGAACTCTGAGTCGTTTTACGCTGTAAAAACTTCCACACCAAATAGTTGCTCTGGCTGGATGCTCTCGTTGGTTTAAGTTCACAGGGTTATGGATTCTTGCATCCTGAATGTTGTTCTGATGCATGCAGTAAACGGTTTTGGTTATTATGACCTCTTGATAATCTAGTTTATTTCATTTAAGGCTTGGGATGTATTTAGAGGCTGACCTTTGGGACTGGGTATGGTTCTGAGTAAATGGACCCCTGGGGTCTAACTGCAGACCTTCCCTGGTCTAGTAAAATGTTTAAATACAATAAGGGACTTTATTTTTTTGTACTTTCTGTCCATGCAGACAAGGCTATGTTGACCTGCCCTCTCTCTGTCTCTTTTTGTGCTCATATTTTCTCCTTCCATGCTAAGTGGCTAAAAGCAAAGGTAAGTAGAGATTGTTGTATGACCCGTTTTGTTCAGTCATCTGTTTGTCCACCTCCTCCTCACTTCCGACCCCTCTAAGTGTGAGTACTGTTGTCGTTTCCCATGTTAACCAACCCGTAGAACATCCCATAGTACCCTCGCTGTCTGTTTACCAACCGTGTCACTATTTAGCCGTGACGTGGGACTTTACCACCACAGTTTCTGTGCTACGCTAGTACTGGTGCTAGAGCCTGGATGTGTAAAAACAAAAGCACAGAGTGGATATGGTTCTCTGTGGCCAGAAAGCAAACTCAAACAGGAGCTTGCGGGGTTTTGATTGGTTGTTGAACCACACCTCTAGTTAGTGCCAGGTTTTTAAAATCATGGCCTGTTGTTATTTGACCGGCTGTAGATCATTATTTTATTGCCTAAATGGAAAAACAACACCTGATATACCTGACGTTCCTCACAATGGCACTAGTCATAAATGCACACTTTCCATCCTGTTGGTTCACTTAAAAGGAAGTTGAGCCTTGCATTGATCTGATTGGTCAATATGGACAACTTGCATCAATGACCTTCAGAGTTGCTTTGCATGTTTTCCTTCTAGCCGGCCTGTAAGGCCGAGCAAGTGAATGGAGGCTTTCTGTCCGACCAGAATTGCTCTACGGTTTTCACCAATATAAAAAAAAAAAAAATATTAACTCTGATCAGGTTAACTGATTAGTCCTGTGGACGGATCCGTGAGGATGAAAATGTTCTTAAACGGCACAATTTCACGGCATCCTGATGGTATTTCAAAAGACAAAATTCCATTTTTATTTCCAGACCGGCAAACTTTTTCTTTCTTGTGAGCGAGAGAAACATTCTTGGGAGCCTCCTTTCAGCCAGCTTGACTGACAGTGTGCAGCAACAGGTGGGGGAGGGGCTGCACTGTTAAAATTCCTATGTCTAAAATAACTTTTAGACGTAGGAACGTTTTACATTAAAAAAATAATAATAATTTTGTGGTTTTGAAGCTGAACCCGTTTAAAAAAAAGCCTCGCTGTTGATACTGAGCCATGTCTCATCAATATGCATTGAAATGCTCACAGTTCTCCCAATTTGGGCAATTTGCCCTAATAAATGGTGGTGGGGGGATAGATTATGTTCCAGGGGAGCATACCTCTGATATAATTTCTGATCCAGCCGTTGACAAATCTGCTGGCGTAGAATGGAGTTGGTGCAAGGACCGAAGCCGACGCTTGTTTGACAGAATTGGATCCATGTAAGCAGGAGTACTAGTTTAGCACTGCCACTGGTTTGGTGGAGGTAAAAAAAACCCTCTAGGTCCTAAAAAAAAAAAAAAAAAAAAAGAAGTAGTTTAGTAGTAGAGTTAAATCTTACAGGCTTCTCAGACGGATGTTAAAACCGCGCTGTCACAAGCTTGGTGGGATTATGTAAGCACGGTGTGAAGCCAAGCGCCGCATGTCGTCTGAGCAGGCTGTAACGGTTCATTTCAGTCACATCAGGGAAGGAAGTTATTTCTGAAATAAAGCAAATGTTTTGTTTTTGTGTTGTTTTTTAACCACAGCAGCATGGAAACAATCAGGCGGTCAGAGCAGGAACGCTGTCCAGGACCAATCCACCAACGCAGAAGCCGCCCAGTCCGCCGATGTCGGGCCGCGGCACGATTGGGTAAGAGGCTCGCTTTAGGCTTCCTCAGAGGAGCGACTGGTTAACCAGGGTGAAGAAGAGAGATTTTGTGCCGGAATAAAGTAGATCTTTATTTATCTATAGTATTTTAGCTTTTTCGTTTTGTTTTATCTTCTGAAATTGCCAAAGCCCTACCTAGACGGTATTGAATATTTGCTTTGGTTATGCTTAAAAGATTTAATCTTTAAGACTTAAAGTCAAATATCCATCCAGAATTATGGCAAAAATATCCTGTGGTTTCTCTTTGCAACTTCTTAAGGGACATTGATCTAAATAATCTAAATATCAGTGGAGGTTCATATATTTATGCCTATTTAAACCACAATAACTTAATTATGGAGATTTAACAATCAAAGTATTCTTATTTTTTTAATTACTTACATTTTCTTGGTATTCTCACTCTACCCTCATGAAATAGCAGTTCAGATTAATAATAAAACGCAGTATGGAGAATCTGGACAGTTCCCATCATTTATTTGGTGTTTTTTTATTTATTTTTTTATCTTCCACTTTTCTGGCCGCTGCAGACGCAACACGTCTTACAAGACGCTGGAGCCGGTGAAGCCGCCTACGGTGCCCAACGACTACATGACCAGTCCGGCCCGACTGGGCGGCCCCCAGAACAGCCCCGGACGCACAGGGTCGCTCAACCAGAGGCAACGCACACACAGGTACGCCAGAGACGGGCGGGTAAAGGGAGGATGGTAGAAAAATACTCGCTAGAAACCCCCATGGATGAGCATCAGGGTGTCGGGGATCATAGGGGGCAAAAAAAGTTTAATGGTGACTCAAGACTTTCGCCCAGTCCAGATCAGGAGAGGAGATTGTTTTTGTTTTTTTCTGTAAAAGCTTGTTTTGTTTTTTGATTTCAACATTTTAAAAAATAAATTTTTTTTACGGGGTTTTTAATTCCCCTGCAACGGGTCGCTCTAGGCTGACATGCTGGATGTCAACGTCTGGGCCAAATGCTGACTGATGGTGACCCGTTCGGATTTTATTCTCAGAGGGAGTTTTTCTGGCTTCTTTTAATTCACCTGCTTTTTTTTTTAGAAATGATCACAATTTGTCAATGGAGTTCAGATCTGGCCAGTCTCCTGAACTCGGGTTCACAATTTTGTTTTTATGATCTTTGAGCCACTTTGCTCCAGTTTGTCCATCAAAGTCAGAGCATCATCAGCAAACAGGTTTAGTTGGGTTATATCGAGGGTCTGGAAGCGGTGGCTCTGAAATCCCATGTGGCTCTTTAGCCCCAGATAAAGATTATCAGATATTTATGCCTTATAGTGTAAAAGATTCCATAATTGCTTTAATAACAGGAAAAAGGAGGAGCCAGTCATGTAAAACCATTATAAATGCATGATATAAACAGCTTTCCAGCAGTTTTATTAGAATAGGCTAAATATGTCAGGTTTTAAATATTAGAACATAGAAAGATGATTAGTTTGACTACTAAATGAATAGTTTATTCATCTGCTTTCGTCTTTGATTGTCCATCCTTTAGTTGCTCTCCAAAACATGCAGAAGGGATGAAGTGTTTGAATTGTTGAAGGAAAAGCAGGAAGCAGAGCCCTGCAGACCTGTCAGTTTCCAGTTTTCTCACATCAACAAGTCATTCTGAAGAAAAAAAAAAACCTGCATGTATCTAATGAGTGCAAAATCCAGAGAAAGGGGAAAGGGAAAAAAAAGTTAACCTTATTTAGGTAATAACTGTCTTCTTTTGCTTTCTTCCTTATGTCTTAATAAATTAGAGTTATTTATGGAGCCAGTTTTTACTTTTTAAATCGTGTTTAAGCGTTTTCCTTTTATCCCCTGAAAGTTCATGAATAAAACTCTCTAAAATGCCTCAAAGAACGAGCCATGTTTTGACACAAGTGGAGTAGATGTGAGCCCAAAAACCTAAACTGTGCAGTAAAAACGTTGCCAGGGTTTCACTGGTGTGTGAAAAACATCCCCGTGTCAGAAAGTTTTAATCTCTTCATTTGCTTCAGCAGCTTAGCGTACTTTCACACCTCTTTTCTTTTTTTTTTTTTTTGTTTTCACCCCCTCTCTGCTGCACTAAATCCTGTATTTGTCTGTCGAGGCTCGGAGTGGCTTTTACCACGGCCGGGATCACTCTGATACTAATATCTGTAAAAGCCTCAGATATAAAGCGCTATTTGATATGAAGAGAGAGAGGAAAAAAAAAAACCCAATGCAGCATGGAAACCCTTGAACGCTGCAGCTCTCCCCGGAAAGGCAGCTGCGCTTTCATTAAATTTGACTTATGAGTGAATGTAGTCGCCTCATTAGCTAAAAAGCCGGTTATGCTGACTGCGACGCTAATAAATACCCCTCAACTTTTTTTTTTTTTTTAAATCCTTCTTTCCGAGTTCACATTTTTTGGAGGAAGGTTCAGCATTATTATAGCTAGACGGTGGCCGGAAGATGCTGCAGCCTCCCTGCTTCTGCTAATATAACCGTGCTATCACTATTGGATTATACTGGCGCGAGGTCAGTTGGGTTTATTCAGCTCATCAGTCTCAGTCAGTCTCAGCTGTGCTCTGATCGAATCTAAGCTCCTGTTGCACCTTAATGTGTGGCGCAGGATCCATTACCGTGCCACATATTACGGTTGTAGCGGCTTGCTTTCAACGTTTGCATACAGCGTGCATCTGGTATTTTCTGCTCTCTTTGCTTACATCCTGAATGATTAAAATACTCAGAGCGAGTAATTTAGCCACGCATCATAAATAACAAAAATATTTGAGGTTTAAATGTCAAAAATTGGCAGCAACACTTGTTCTGATAAGTTTTTTTTTTTTTTTGTGCAAAGCTGTTTGTTTCCCATACTTGCAAGCTGGTAGATTTCCAGTACATGAAAAAATATCAGATTGAAATATTTAAAAAAGCAGCCACAAAGATGTCAAATTGCATTGGAACGCATGTTTTAAAAAACAAACAACATTTAGAATTGGAGTCCATGCTGTAAGAATGTGAAAGGGACAGAGATTGGTCTGTTGAGTTTAAAAGGCATGAAGTTGAATAATTGAAATTCTTCTAAAAATTTTCAACCTGATCAATTTTATATGGTTTAGCATAAAAACAACCAAAATTGTGCAAATATAAAAACTAATGGGAAGATGGCAAGCAAGCAGTCAAGCAGGGCTGAGTCAAGATTTTGTTACTAGTTAGTGTATTTCTTAGAGCAGGTGACCAAAGTGATTGGTTCACATTTGCGGCCCCTGTGCTGATTTTGTGCCCCCCCCCCCCCCCCCCCAACTGCATTTCAAGAAATACTTGGCTGACCAGCGCTGCTGGCTTTTGCAGATGGAAACTTTTTATTCAGAAATTTGGGCAAAATTATTACAGACAAGTTGAAATCCTACAATTGAATATTGGGTAGAACACAAGACATTTCTCTCTTAATAAAACACATTTTACTTGCTTTTTAATTTCATAGTAAATAGGGCTACATCTGTCCAGTGAGTTTTAATTATTTTGTTTCTTTATTGCTGCTGCTTCTTTTTTTGTTTTGTTTTTTGGCCCTCGAGTGCATTTGACTTGACACTTCTGGCCCACAAACCAAAAAGTTTGGACACTCCTGTCTTAGAGTAAAATAAGTATGGAAGTCCTTACTAATAATGGAAGTCCTTACTATTTCTGATTTCCCCAAGAAATCACTGCTCAGCAACGTCTCTCCACCTGCCTGCGTCCGGCCTCCATCGCAACCATCTGCTATCATCCCAGCCTGTCGCTGTCGGTGCTCTCCACCGTCCCTGCATCCGATTCTGAAACGATTCTGAACCCTGGCATTTGGATCCTGAGCAGACCTGCGGCTTGAAAGGAAAGGAAATTGGTTGCAAACGGCGCTAATGAGTCCAGCTGCAGTCAAACATGTGACCATGGAGGAAGTTGCAAACGATTCATCCTCTTATTTGATTGATGAAGCTTGGCTACAAAAACAGCTCCAAGACCATCTGGCCAACCGGTCCTCTGCCCAGTCTCCATCGCCAAGCACGCCGCATTTTCTGCAGTCCATATTATCTTCTAGACAATATCAAACGTTATTAACTCCATTTTGATGAGGAAAAAAAAAAAAAGAGAAAAACTACCAGAGCACACTGGGCTAAAAATAACGTTAAATATATCAATTAGTTTTATAGACCTAATCAATAAAGCAGAGACCCGGCTAGGCCAAATGAGGAATTTGTCCTCTGAATAGTGGAAACAGGGTTTGCCTGCAGGTGGAGAATCTCTTATATTCTTCCACCCTTTTGTCCGTCATCGGTCTGTTTGTCCATCTATCCACTTAGAAATCTGTCCCTCAATCTACACTGCAAAAAGGGAACTAAAAGTAAACTTTTCTTGAAATTTTTGTATTTTTCCTTGATTTGAGCAGCTAAATAAGACCATTCGCCAATGGGATGAGTATTTTTATCCCTAAAATAAGATGATTAGATATCCTGCACTTGAAATAAGATGATGGAGACGAATTGTTCTTATTTTAAGTGCAAAACTCTTATTCCATTGGCAAATGGTCTTAGTTAACTGCTCAAATCAAGGAAAAATACAAACATTTCAAGAACATTTTACTTATTTTGAGTTCCCTTTTTGCAGTGTAGACCTGAGTCCACACATCTGTCTGTAAGTTTTATCCATCCATACCTCCGTCCGTTTGTTTGTCCATCCATACGTTGACGTGTCTGTACATATTTCTGTTCATCCGTCTTTCAAGCTTTCAGTTTTTCATCTATCTGTCTGGCCTTCCCTCCATTCACCCACCCATTATTTAACAAAATGTCTTACATTTTCCTTGCTTTTCTGTACTTAACATTACCGTGAACTCTGGGCGTTTTAGTCTGTAGAAATATGGACTTATGACACGAAATATACGTACGAAATGTGGTTAACAGATGAAGGGAAACTTGCCGTAATAGAAGCTAAAGTCCAACGTTGACAATGTTGAGCGGGGCTGACATTCATCTGTGGGGGTCTTTATCCCCTGCAGACTCTTTGCTCTCAGTGGCACAAGAGGGGGTGACCCTTTTGTCTGTGCCTAAAAAGCTGGTAGGGGGGAGCGTTGATGGGGGGGAAAAGGGGTTAAAGAGATGTAGGGGGGAGGTGGAGGAGAGCTGCAGTTCAGCGGGACGGAAAGAATCGCACGACTCGAAGGAAACGCGCTAGGAATCTCCTCGAAGACGTGGAGGACGTGAGGGAAGCGGGTCAAGCAGCGAACACAGGGGTGAGAGGCAGGGAGGGTCAGCTCAAGTGCAGCGATGAAAGGGGGACGGAGAGGTTTGGGTGTAGGGGGAAAAAAAAAAAAAAAACTAGGATCAAGGCCAGGCTGAAAGGGAGAGCGAGATGGCAGGAAGGGGATTTAGTTTGGCAGACTGCTGATCTAAAAGCCCTGAGGTCAAAGGCAGGGTGTAACGGAGCCACGCCACGGCTGACATACATACTCCAGTCACATGTCCTATAGCTGATGAAGCCAAATACCCGCCAATAAGACCTCTACTAGAACGTCGATGATGCGTTCATGACAACAACTAGTCCAGCTGTTTGCACACTTTGATGCCGGTGAATTATTTTACATGAAAACAAACATTCAGCTCAGAGTAAAGCCTCTATCTGGAGAACGGAAAGCTCAGGGTGACGGGTTCAATCTGGGTTTTCTTTTTTAGCATTTGTCATTTAAAAACCCCCTGATTAGTATTACATTTTATTCCAAAAGCAGTGTTTCTAATTTATTAAATATCTTTGAATATTCTCTAAATTGAGTCATGTGTTGCCCTCCGAGGCAGCGCTAAGCTTATGCTGTGAACGTGAATTTAATGGATTCAATTCAATTAAATTTTATTTATATAGCGGCAATTCATGAAACATGTCATCTCAAGGCACTTTACAAAGTCAAATTCGTTCAGATTATACAGATTGGTCAAAAGATTTCCTATATAAGGGAACCAGCTGATTGCATCAAAGTCCCGACAAGCAGCATTCACTCCTGGAGAAGCGTAGAGCTACAGGGAGAGTCGTCTGCATTGTTGATGGCTTTGCAGCAATCCCTCATACTGAGCAAGCATGAAGCGACAGTGGAGAGAAAAACTCCCCTTTAACAGGGAGGAAAAACCTCCAGCAGAACCAGAACCAGGCTCAGTATGAACGCTCATCTGCCTCGACCCACTGGGGGTTAGAGAAGACAGAGCAGAGACACAACAAGAGAGACAAAAAAGCACAGAAGCACACATTGATCCAGTAATCTGTTCTACCTTAGATGGTAATAGTCGGTGATCTGTCCTCCCTGGATGATGTCACAGTCAACAGAACGTCAGACCAGGTGTACCTACTATGAAGAAAAAAGAGAGAGAACAAAAAGTTAAAAGCTGAAATGACAACAGTCATTTCAATGTAAAGCAATGCAAAACTGTGAGAAAAAGTGAGAAAAATAGATCCTGATGTCCTCCAGTAGCCTAAGCCTATAGCAGCATAACTATAGAGATATCTCAGGGTAACATGAACCACTCTAACTATAAACTTTGTCAAAAAGGAAACTTTTAAGATTAGTCTTAAAAGTAGACAGGGTGTCTGCCTCACGGACCAAAACTGGTAGTCTGTTCCACAGGAGAGGAGCCTGATAGCTAAAGGATCTGCCTCCCATTCTACTTTTGCAAAGTAGAAGCCCAGAGGTAGTCCGAGCAGGTTTCCTTGAATTGAACGACTTCTCTTCTGTGTTCCTCTCCTCCCTTAGCGGAAGCAGCGGGGGCAGCGGCAGCCGGGAGAACAGCGGCGGCAGCGGGATCGGCTTTCCCATCGCCGTGCCCACTCCCTCCATCCCCAACTCTGGACCAGGTGAGCAACACGGCAGCTGCGGCTCTCAGTCGACCCCTCAGCACAGGTCACTCTCGCTCTCCCTCCTCTGCAGTGCAGCCTGAAATAAGCCGCGGCCCCGCCTAAATTCACCAGCAGCCGGCGTGTTTTCTGATATTCTGAATGTGCGATTGGGTGAAAATCGTCAGATACGTTAAAATCTGCTGTTTTTCACCACCTTGACAAGGATTTTTTTTTAACCTATAAAGGTTTCTTGAATATAACACAAAAGCTTGGGTTTAGCAGACGGGGATTATTCTGAGCCGTTATGCTCTCCATCCTAACGTGTAAATGGGCCAAGCTGTCGGAGGCCTTCTGCTTTTCGTCTAAACGGTTAAAGGTCCACGTAACTCACCGTTCAGGCTACAGATGCAGAACAGGTGCGTCCTGATAAAGTAATTTGATGAACAAGTACAATTCTGATCCATTATGCACTGAGTGGCATATTTCTGGTAATGTTGATGATTATGGCTCACATGAAAATCCAAACTTCAGATTCTCAGACATTAAGAAATTGTGGCAAATGGCTTAATACAGAAACACCAGCCTATTGAAATGATGTCCATAGAGTAAAGTTGAGGCTTGAATTATTGCATCAATGCGGCGCGGCATGAGGACGATCAGCCTGCTGCTCCACTTTAAAGAGGCCCGGGTTGCTTTAATATCCGCCTCCAGCTCATATGGATTGCTGGTTCTAGTGTCTAGTACCACCTAGATTAGGGGTTCAGATCAGGTCGTTTTGCTGGCCTGTCTGGCCCAGCGACACCATGGTGATTAAACCAGGGATTTGAACCTTTTGGCAGAGTGAGCCGGTGCCCTGATGGAAAATGAAATTGGCAGCTCCATGACTTCTCCCGGCTTCAAAGGTTCATTGCTTAAGAAGCTTGCTTGTTTCCACAGGGCATACAACGGTAAGTTTAGTGGAAGGAAAAACTGTGGTGGGAAAAGATGCGTCAAGGATTGTGAAGCAAAGCCCTTTGGAGAACTTGGTGGGATAGTGATGAGGTGCGGACTGCACCTGGAGTCAGTGCCTTAAGAGCCACTACACACAGATGTATCTAGGAAGAGGGCGAAACGAGTCTCATCACAAGCTATTCCGTAAAACCAGGCATACACTGTACGATATTTTCAATCGCTGCACTCGTATACAGCTCAAACTGTACGACTAAACCTCAGGGTTTAAAGGTTCACAGCTCTCCATGTCTGTTCTTACTGTACGGCCCGACGCTCTGACGGGACCTGACTGCTCACACAAAAACCACATGTCAGACTCAGACCCGTAGGGAGATGCTGCTTGTCGGACTCGTCTACCTGGAATGGAAATGTAAACAGTAGAAGAAGAAAAAGACGGAAGTGTCAATGCTCACTGTTAAATATGAGGCTCACTAGAACGAAACGCGCTGCCTTGGCAATTCTACCAGTTGCTCCTCCGTACCTTGACTCCATGTCACACGTACCGCCGCCATGCTTCTCTCCACTCCTATGTTTTCGTTTGAGAAGAAGAAGAAGAATTCCCTTGTTTGCACATGTGCAGTGCACAAGGTTGGGGGAAATCAGCTCGTAGCTCTGCTTCACCAGCAGGAGGCGCTCACGATCACCTCAGGAGGGCCGACTGAATTTCAAACATGTTTGATTTTCATCCGGCCGTCCGATTCCTGATCAGGAGACGGTCGTGAGAGGCGAATCGCCCCTCGTTACCCCCTGTATGCTACACGACGCAGGACGCACGATGAAACTCGGCTGAAACTCGGTCTGATCCAAAAAATTCTCACACGACTTCAGATTGGAAATTCTTTTGACCAATCTGTATAATCTGATTGAATTTTGACTTTGGAAAGTGCCTTGAGATGACATGTTTCATGAATTGCTGCTATATAAATAAAATTTTATTTAATTGACTAAAGAGTCGGCCCAAAAAGGGCAAAAAGTCGTACAGTGCACGGCCGGTTTAACCAGAGACGACATCGAACGCGTCTTTCCTCTCTAAAGAGGAAACAGTTCGGACAATCATCTCTGACTGTTAAAACTTCCCACTGGGCCTTTAACAACTTGGATTCTGCCTCTTTCCAACCCTCCTCCAGACTCTGGGGTGTTGATTCCCAAATGAAAGGCATATTTAACTTTTATCTAAAAGACCACTAAACGGCAGACCGTTTTTCTCCTTAGCCCAGGAAAGCATCTTCTGTTGTCGTGGGGTCAGGACTTTTTACTTTCTCCTTCCACTAAACTTTCCATTAAAAGGTTGGATACAGCACTCAAAGAACAGCGTTCTTCTTTAGAAATGGCCTTTTGTGGCTTACCTTCCTTGTGGATGGTCTTCCCCATGTCTGCGTACTCAGGAACATGGTCATGACATCATATTTCTGTATTAACCATCTTTTTTCCTGCGGTCTGATCTAATTTCATATGTTCGGAGGATCTTTTTATTTATTTATTTATTTATTGCCTGTGAGTGATTGTCACCAAAATTAGCATAAATACACACTTTCTGAGCTGGATTACTGAAATAAAGTGTTATTTATTGTTTATTTATCATGGAGATGCGCCTGTAGTCTTCAGTTACCCCATGGCCTGGTTTCTGCAGACAAGGCAATAGTTTGTAGGTTTCTACCGCAGCTTCAAGATCACGCCGAGCTCCACGCCATAAGAAGGTTTCCATGGAAACACTGCGTCCCCCCCCCCCCACACACACAGCGAAGCGTCCTCCTCCATTCTACAAAGGCTCCGTGGTTGTTCTGATGTTATGTAACGGGAGGTGCAGAGGTTGCTCTCTTCCTGCTCCCATTAACCATGATCCTTCTTTCAGTCTCGCCCATGTTTGCTCCTCCGGGAGCCCCTCCGCCCCCCCCTCCTCCTCCACCTCCTCCTCCTGGAGTACCTCCACCCGCTCCTCCCATGGATGGCATGGCCCCGCCATCACCGCCACCACTCCCTCCTCCTCCTCCAGCCCTAGGTGAGACTCGTGGACTCCAGGACCGCCGCCGTCGCATCACCGGTGGTGGAGCAGGGCTGCTGCGTCCCTGGAGGACGTTTCTAAATGCTGGGCGGTGCTGGTGTGGGGTCTCTTTAATCTGTGGTGAATAAACGGTAACGCTGAGGAGCGGAGGGGAGCTTAAACTCCAACGAGGTGCAGAGAAGCTTTCAACAGGCAGGAAACCTGGTGATGGCTGCTAATCAAACTTCTTCTTTTCTCTGTTAAGAATCACATTTAACCTTTATATGCAGTGATCTCTCCTGTGGTGATGGTGGTTTTAATTCCTCATTCCTTCCTGACTGAATATTATCATCATTATTATTATTATTATTATTATTATTATTATCATTGAATCAAATCAGGGCTTTGCAAAGGTCTTCACATCCGTTGTGCTGCACCTTCCTATTAAGTGTGTTTTATTGGGATTTTGTGTGACAGACCAACACAAAATATGCCTGGTTTTTAATATTATTTTAGCAAAGTTAAAAAACTGAAAGTGTGGGAAACTTTTCGTTTGTCATGGAAAAAAAAAAACTTACTCTGCACATTAGATCCAATTCACCATCCAAACCAGAGACGTGGTGCTGGCAGGATCATGCTATGGGAATGCTTTTATTTATTTTTTTACTCTCTTCAGATGTGATGGGAACCTGGATGGAGCTAAATATAAATCAGTCCTGGAAGAAAACCTGCTGGAGGCTTCAAAATATTTCATAATTGTGAACTATAACATAAAAATGTGAAAAGGTGAAATTATGGAGTTTTTTTGCAAAATAACTCCAGGTGAGGCTGGTTGGATCTGTCTGTCGCTGTCCCACAGCATGATGCTGCCACCACCGTGTTTGGCCATGGAGAGGGTGTGTTCAGGGTGACGTGCAGAGTTAGTTTTCCCTCTGACTCTGGTTATGCACAACTTTGTGTTGGCTTCTCACACAAAATCCTCTTAAAATACTTTGCAGCTCTAAGTCAATGGGTGTCAATACTTTTGTTCTGGATTGAAGAAGTCTTCGAATCTCTGAGTAAAATGACTACCATGCTTTCCTGGTTAGCATAAAGATGACAGACTTAACTTAAAACTAACCAAACTGCTGAAACTAATTTATTTGTTGGGGAGTTGTTTTTTAGAACGATGTGAATTTGACACTTTTCCCGTAGCATCTGTTGGTTTTATTTAACTTCTATCTCTGACATGGAAAAGGAATAACTTTTTCCAGACTAAAGCTGTGTTAATAAATGTCATTTACTCGTCTCTAAGCAGAGAGCAGATTTCACCCTATCATGTTAAACTGTGTGTTTGTGTTTGCAAAGGTTTTACCAAAATCTCTCCTGTCAATATGTTTTAGACCATGTCCGACAGCAACATTTAAAACCCAACATTTTCACATTTCCTCGCTACTTACAGTACCGTGTAAAATCTACCTGACCTACTGTATAAAACTGTTTGTCCTTATAGTGATATTGAAAGATTTTATTGTTTGCTGTAAGGGCCAAAGTTTTAGAAAGAAGAGGGAAAATTTTAAATATGTGTGCATGTTTGGAGTCTAATGACATAAAACAACGGAGCAAGAAGAAAGAATGTTTCTTGTACAATTAGTGCAGATCTGATGTGGTGATTCTGTGCAGATGCTGCATAAAAACCAGACGGCAGCACAATTTCTGATTGGGTAGAAGACGAATGATTTATACTAACGAGGGAACAAACTCTGCATCAACCACTTGGATGGATCTCTTTTAGTTTTCACATTTATATTTTGCTTCCAAGCTCTGGCAGAACGGCTAAAACTAGCCATCATATGGTCTTAATGCGTGAAAGCATGTGCGAGGCATTGGGAGTCTAAATGATCAGTGAAGTGTTAGATCATTTAACCCCTCTTCATTCTCTCAAATTACATCCAAGAGCCCACATGAATAATCTCATGAAGAGATTTTGTAGCCCTAATAAATCCGACAGTTGTGAATCTGATCTTGGTCCATTTTTATGGTATAATGTAGTGCAGCAGGTGACTCGATGTAGAAAGCTGGTTATTTTTCAACAGTCGCCTAAAAAGCTGTCCATTTGTAACTGAATCATCATCAAGCACGTTCATTAGAAATCTAAATGGATACTAACAGGTATTTGTACAAACTAATAAAATAGAAGTATAAAGGAGTTTATGGTTAAATTATCCCGCTCAATCAAGTAGATTTTTCTTAATTCAATAGCAAAAGGATATAAAAATTGCATAAACTAAACAAAAAAATGTTGCACCGACTTTGCTGCCTAACGCTAAGTTGATATGGAAAGATATCTGTTCACATCAATTTCTTTTTATTTCTGTTGTATACCTAATAGATAAAAAGTACAGGAAGACAGAAGGTAGCTCGCCCCATTATTGGATTATTGCAGCTGTTGTACCACATTGAGATTCAGTGCGTCATGAGGCTTTTGTGTCAAAAATAAAAGTAATGCAAATAAGAACATAGTCCGCTTAAGACCCTGAATATGTAAATTTAGCTAAAATTGTGGCATGTTTTAACTTCATATTTAAGAAAGATGTAATTCTTGGAGTCATTAGTGTTGAATTATCTGCCTGATGCGGTTTTGATCTTTCAGGAATATTGACTCCAAATCTCAGACGCCTCGGTAACTCAAACCAAACTGTGCTCAAGCACCAGCCTTTGTGCATGTGGGATTGAGGCCGTTAGTCCGATAAATAAAAACAATCTACGGCTCTGCAGTGAGACAATCACTTGAGACATCCAGGTTTTGTCCGCCCTCTTCCAGCTCTAATTACCTCGGCTGCTGACAGCACGGAGAGGTTTGTTTGTGTTCCTCCGAAGATTAACTTCCTCTGGTTCCGCCCGTTCCCAGTTTGAGAGTTTGTTCTCCTGAGAGAATTGGATATTATTTAGAAATATGAAACAGGAAATGTTTGAGATTTTCTTTTTCCACCCACACTGGAATAGAAAGTTGTTGTTTTTTCTCTCCATGACTTAAAACCCATGGGTTCAATCTTATGTGCCGCCTCTCTGCTTGTCCCTCACTTTATCTTTCCTTCTTTTGTGCCACATTTAATGAGATTATTTCTTGATGTTTGCCTCTGTAACGGCACTATTGTTCATTTATATTGTTCCCCTCGGCTCATCTTCTCGCTCTGTCTGGTTGTTGTTGTTTTAATACAATTTGGGGCTCTAATCAGTTATTGAAAATTCTTTATAACCTTCTTGGTGTTGATGATTCATGACTTTTTTTTTCTTTCCTCTTCCTCTGCCTGAACTCCCTTCCTCCCTCTCGGTTCCTTCCTGTCCTCCCTCTTCTCTCTCCTTGTCTTCTGGGTGTGTCTAGCGGTGGCCTCCGGGCCTGGTCTGGGCCCCGCTCCAATGTCCCAGTTTGGAACCATCTCGAGGCAGATTTCGCGGCACAACCCTTCCAACTCCTCTGTCTCTATGGTTTCGGCAACGGGCACCTACCGCCGGGCGCCGTCGGTCACGTCGCAGTTCTCCTTGCAGCAGCAGCAGCTACAGCTACAGCAGCAGCAACTGCAGCAGCAGCCTCAGCCTCATATTAACGGAGGCACCCCTGGCTATGTCCAAAACTCAAGTAAGGCCCTTCTGTCTCCATCTTGAACCCTAAAGCTCAGAAGCATGAAAGTTCACATTCTTTCAAATCACACAAAGTCACGGATGACAGAAAAGTAACCTCAAAATTCACAAAGTAAACCTTTATTTTTTTAAGACATGCTACTTTTTTCACAGCGGTGACATCTTCTTGCAACGGTTTCACTTCTGACTTTCAAAGGCTTTCTTGGTTTTTAATTTCAATGTATTAGGAATTCTAAAAGCACCCGATGCTTTCATAATACATATGTTTTAAAATGTGCTTAAAAAAATAAATCTGTAAGTAGGGTTGGTTTAAAGTTTTGCTGGAAGCTGACAGCTGTTCGCTAAAGCTTATTGCAAAGTATACCTTTACATGATCAGGAGTAAAGAAACCTTGGATGTTTTTCACAAGTAGATTTCAGCAAAAAAACATTTTAAGCTGTAACATTAGGAGTGAAAGTAAACATAAATCCAAAATAAAAGCTAATTAGTTTATTCTTTTCTTAATGTATAACATAATGCTAACACGTCAGCTTGGCTAACAGCTAAAGGAAATTAGAAAAGCTGCTGTTTAAAAACAAAACAAAACAATGGGATGGTTTATGACCTATTTGCTGCTTGAACTTTAAAGGAAGGCAAAATGAGGAGAAAAATAACATTTAATATGGCAGAAAGTAAATTTCCACTCTGTTCCTCTTAATGTACAAGCTAGCTTTAGCAGTGATAAATAGCTAGTAAGACGTTAACAAATTAGCAGTTTAAATCTACCCTTACACAATAGCTTCAAGAGTCATAGAACTGTTTCTCACCTATTTACTGATTAGAGAAATTCAAATTAAGGAAAAAAATAAACATTAATATAGCACAAACTGAATCTCCATGTTTTTCCTGTTAACATACAAGCTAGCCTGAGATGTGCAGCTCACTTTGCTTGCTTCTACAAGAAGTTATAGCAGTTTAAAACTCCTACTAGCCTTTGCTTCAAAAGTTGTAAGATATTTCGAGACAATTTATTTTTCTTTAGAGGAAGTGGGGCAAAAAAAAAATCTACTCAAAATTGAATCTCTCCATTCTCATAAGAGCTAATGTTAGCAATGTGGCTCAATGCAAGAAGAAGCGAATCTCCACCTGTTATTTCTGTTTAAGCACAAGCTAATGTTAGCACTGCATTATGGCTGACTGCTTCATGTAGAGGGAAAAAAAATCAGATTACAACTTCTAGAAGCCATTTCTTAAAAAAAGTGTTTTTGTTAAGGTCCATTTATCATTTATGCCAAAGTTAAAAAAAGTAAAATTAATCATAAATTCAAAACATTTGGTCTCAACAGAAGAAAATTTACTACAGCAACTGACTGACCTTTCTTTAACATTACACAATGTCCTGATGACTCTCCATGAGCTGCAGCACCTCAGCTGAGCTAGCCAAATTTAACATGAAACAGAGGTGTGTACTTTGACTTGATCACTTGAGACTTTACTTGGACTTGAGCGTCTAAGCTGCCAACATGCAAAATGTAGAGACGCACCCTGATCAAGTTCCCAGTCCATCACAGGCCAACATAGAGACATACAGGACAATCAACCATGCACACACTCCTAAGGGCCATTTGGATTGACCAATTAACCCCAACAGTCACGTTTTTGGACTGTGGGAGGAAGTCGGAGTACCTGCAGAGAACCCACACATGCAAAGGGAGAACACGCAAACTCCATGCAGAAAGATTTCTTGCTGCGCCACCATGCCGCCCCATTTATACATTTTTATTTTGTTTGGGACATTTAAACTAACACTTTTTTTTTAGTTGTGGTTGACTTGGGACTTGTAAGTCTTGATTTATGGCTTGGGAAGTAATGACTCGGGCTCACCTTTAATCCAGAGTGTGAGTGCTTTAATATTCCTTTGACCTAGAGAGGTAATTCAGATTCACGTTTGGGATCATGGATTCCAGGTGTCATGAATTCGCAACAAAATTGAGGTCAAACTTTGCTTCGAGACAGCC
The DNA here is from genome assembly GCA_037039145.1 of Fundulus diaphanus. NCBI lineage: Eukaryota > Metazoa > Chordata > Actinopteri > Cyprinodontiformes > Fundulidae > Fundulus > Fundulus diaphanus. Next base: position 12,508,318 of record CM073137.1, on the reverse strand, counting down.
TTTACCTTTCCGAGAGTCCTCGAAGTCTACTGTTGAGCTCCCTGATTTCTTAAAATCGTTTTTCCATCATTTAAATGTGTTTTCCTGATGAAAAAGGCTACCCATATTCAGATGTCGCAGATCAATACGCTCTCAACATTTATACGTGGCCTGCCGTATCACCATAGAGTATGTTGACCAGCTCAAGGCTGAGAGGAGTTCAGCTGCTGTGCTTTAGGGCAGACATGGAGAAACGGTGCCCTCTTGTGGTCATTATGCCACTGGCCTTGTGTTGTTAAAGCGTGGGAACAATCTTGACTGAATTCAGACATAATCTGCGGTTTATCCGCCAACCCTGCTTATCCTAGGATGTAATGTGAAATCCTCCTCAAAATCTGAACTTTTCAACTGTTGCTAAATGCAATCCACAGATTTAAATACACACACACACACACACGAAGTTAAATCAGAAGAGAAATCGTGAACTCCTTGTAGTGTTTCTGCTTGTTCCTGCAGCGCTTCAGTGTCTTTGGTGTCTGGACCCCTGTTCTGTATATTCTCGATGACTGATGGGATCCTGTCTTTTGGCCTTCCTGTCCTCTTTCTCTCTGCTGGCTTTCAGTGTCTGTCGCACCTCCTCCTCCCCCCATGCCCCAGCTGACTCCACAGATACCTCTCACTGGCTTTGTGGCCAGGATGCAAGAGAGCAGTAAGTGAAGAGGCTACACTCAGCTACTTTATCCTATAATTCCAGCCTTATTCTGCATGCACAGTGCATTTTGAACCCCTGTGATGACGTAATTATTGTCACGTTGCAGCAGATATGGAAGGTTTTGTCCACACTTACCCCTTCATTTAACTCATAGTTGTTAAGTGCATGCTTTGCTTTGCATTAGGAATGTTACTGCATTTCTCTAGTTTTGAATTGGAAAGATCTATCACAGCTGAGGATATGTTATGTTATGCAAACCTAGATTTTTTTATTTATTTTTTTGGTAATGAACTGTGAGGTAATTAGGTTACATTAGGGAAGCATTTGATAAAATAAAACTTGGCCAAATATTTTTATTTATAGTTCATATTTGTATAAATTATTAGCTGCTTTTTTATCTCATGATTGAAATTATGCAAACAAGTGAAAAATAATAGTTGGTAATTGAGTAATTGACATTTGTGGGAAATAACATTGTTGAATGTTGCTGTAAGTTGGATCAAAATCCAACCAATTCTCAGGTTTGCCATCGAGTCGTTCATCATGACAGAATGGAGGCTTTAGTTTATTAATATGATTAGTAAACAGCTAATCATTCCTTAAATTTCTTAAACTTGTTCAGTTGCTTGCCCTTTTTGGTTTATTCGCGAGATTCCCAAATGGATTAGTATGTTCTTTTACTTCTTTTCTCCACCTATCATTGACAAATCAATTTAAAGCTTACAGCATTTCTGTTGGACCACTGTCTTTATGCGATACTCATCAAAGACAGTAAGTAAAAAAGGGGGAAGAGTTCAATTAAAAGCTCTCCTAAAAAGTTGGGTTTTAAGGCCACGTTTAAAAGCATCCCCAGTCTGTGGGGTCCTCAGGTGGCCAGGGAGAGCGTTCCACAGCCTGGGAGCAGCTGAATAGAAAGCCCGATCTCCCATTGTACGGAGCTTCGTCCTTGGTTGTTCCTATTTTAAGTGCAAAAATCTTATTCCATTGACAGATCAGATTATTTATCCGCTCAAATCAAGGACAAATACGCTCATTTCAAGAAAGTTTTGTTATTTAAAGCAAATTTTCTGTGTGATGGCATAAAAAACTAAACATTTGAAGAGCCAAAACCTTTTGTTCGCTGTTATAGATCAGCCAGAGTTACAAAACCAATTAGTTTTTCATAGCAGCATCCAACACAAGCTGTGATTATGCAAAAACTATATTGAATATGAACTTATCGATATCGGTTGAAATTTTTAATATCGTGCATCACTAGTTTTTTTTCTTGCCACTTTTAGCTGGTGAAAAGCTAAAAAGTCACAAAAATATATTGGACTTGAACTAATAGTCTTTAACAGCTGTTCTCTATTCAATTTTCACCTAACATACCAAACCGGGTTCTTCTGTTTAGGAAGCAAATAAACTCTCGTAGAGGAGTGTGTGCATGCCGTACATTTCCGGGATGCTTGGAGCATTGAGTGTATTATTATCTTGCAGCGTGTTTACCTTCCTCTGCATGTTTCTAAATGATTCTGCATGATCCCACCGCCGCCGCCGCCCTCCTGGTCTCACTGAGAACTATGAACCAAGGTTTCATCGTGTCATCGCTCGTTTCTGATTGTCCAACAGTAGCGGACGCTCCGGCTCCACCCCCGCCCCCGCCCCCGGTGGACCTGCCCATGTTCGACGACGCCCCGCCGCCGCCGCCGCCTCCTCCGGTGGATTACGAGGAGGAGGACGCCGCCGTCGTCGAGTACGACGACCCGTATGCCGACGGAGACCCCCAGTGGGCCCCCAAGAACTACATAGAGAAAGGTTTGCTTCAGACCTCGGCTGGTTGATATCTTACCTGCAGCAGGTAACTCTGTTGGTGTCTTCGGTTTGTATGAATACGGGAGGGAGTCCTGCTCTGCCAGGAACTTAATTCCAGGTCTAGAAGCAAAGGAGAGGAAAAAACGATCAAGATATTTCCATCCATCCATCCATCCTTGTATCTGTTTATGCTTCATCCAACCATGCATCTATCCATGTGTTCGTCTATTCATCCATCCATATATCCACATATTCATCCATCCATCCTTGTATCTCTTTATGCATTTATCCATTCATGTGTTCATGCTTCATCCATCCATGCATCTATCCATGTATTTCTCTATTTATCCATCCATATATCATATATTCATTCATGCACCCATCCACCCACGCATCATTTATTCATGGATCCATCCATCCATCCAAGCATCCATATCTCTTTGCATTCATTCCAGCATCCATGCATTTGTATTCCCATGCCTCCATCTGTTGGTCCGTGCATACAACTACCCACCTCTTTTACAGGGATCCTTCCATCCATCCATCCTGCATCCATTGGTTAGTTATTACATGAAGCTACAGGTTTTTGGAGCTGTGGAAATCAGTTATTGGTAAAATATCAGGTGATTCACAGATGTGAGGAACGTGGATAAGGACAAAAAGGGGCTGATATAGGGACGGGCCAGTTATCTCGGGGCAGCATGTACACTTGGACAGTCTTGGAAGCTCCGTTATTCCACCGATCATACCCGAGTGGTGACCAGTTTCTACTGACGACAGTGGGAGGGGAGCACACCCTTGCAGGCGGCGCTTGGTTTCTATAAAGACTCATGCAACCAGCATTCAGAGCTCTCTCTTCCTTATTCTTTTGTCGATAACTGTCGAGAGAGGAGCCTCTGGCTTGTTTAGATCAAACGTGTCAAAGGATGGTTTCTGTTTCGACACTCACTCCCTTCAAACATAGTTATTTGATGTGTGATAGTCTCTCCAGGGCAAAGGGCGGGGCAGGCGCAGAGGGGTCTAACCGCCAACAGGGGGCGGTAACTTTAACACATTCATGCATTTATGCATGTATGAAATTACAGGTTGGATGAAGCAATGCATGAATCGTTACAGATGGAAAGACAGAGATGTATCTTCTTCTATTTATTGCAGAGCATAGCGTATTTAATATTGCGGAAATATTGACCATAAACTCATGGTGAACCTTTTTGTTTCTGCTTTGGAAAAAAAAAAAAGGTCTTCAGAACTCTGCATAAAAAATATTCAGTAACGAAAATGTTAAAACAGAAGTACAGAATGAGCACCTCACTTTAAAGATGGTAGGAAATCTGTTTGGATTTGGCCACACTCTCCAACTAGCCGTTTATTTTATTTTTTTTAACTCGTTGCTTCGACAGTTACCAGCTGCAGGTAGGCTGTTGACTGCTCATAACCGCTCAACTGAACCCCACATAAAAAAAATAAATAAATCAAGACTCTCCCTTTAATGTCTGGCATGTCCCCCGTCTCTCGTTGCTGTCCAACAGTGGTGGCCATCTACGACTACATCAAGGACAAAGACGACGAGCTGACGTTCATGGAGGGCGCCATCATCTACGTGGTGAAGAAGAACGACGACGGCTGGTTCGAGGGCATGTGCAACGGCGTCACCGGCCTGTTTCCCGGCAACTACGTGGAGAGCATCATGCACTACGCCGAGTGACGCCGCCTGGCAGTAACAAGTCCTATTTATTCAGTCATATCCTAACCCGGTGACAGACTGACAGCAGCAGCAGCGTAGAAATAACCGTATGAGTCCTTTTTTTAAACGAATGGCAGAATGTTTTCTCTCATCCTGAATGCAAATAATATAAAAAGTGATATCTGTGTAGGTGGTGTGCTAGGGGACGGGTGGGTGGCATTAAGACTTTTCCTTTTTTTTTTTTTATCCTGAACAAATATGGTCTAATTAAAGAGTTTAAGATGCGTTGGTTCAGAACATGAGCTCGTTCGTCGTGGGAATCGGTGAAATCAGCAGCTGTGTGAGACGGTGGCGCTCGCCGCGGCGCCCCTGTTGAGTCCAGACAGGAACACGGTTTGATTTTCAACCACTGGAAATTATATTTTAAAGAATCAGCTTTGGAAATCATGCAAATCTGATGTCATTTTAAGCTTTTGACACTTTTTTTCTTCTTCAATTATGTTGTAAATGTTTTTTCCCCCCAAATTTACCTTTTTTTTATTATTTCACTGTCGAAATCACTGAACTTTTTACTCTGAAGCCAATTTCCAAACTTTTCCATGGGGGGGGGGTCACATTTTCTTTGTACTTAATCTTAAAATAAAGGAATTGTGTTATTTTTTTTCATGAATTTGAATCTTTTTATAGATTTTACTATAAAGCATTAAAACTTCGGGCTCTGCTCGGCAGACATCATGATTGCATCTTTTAGCAGAAGTTTAAACAAAGAAGACGAACAGCTTCAGAGAACCACCAGACTTTTTATACATTTTTTTGTGTTTTTTTATGTTGAATCATTGTCATTTCGGTTGTAAAACCACAATATTTGCTGTCCTTTACAGAGAGATTACAGACCAGAGCTCTGCAACCTGCAGCCCCGGAGCCACAACGGCGCTTATTAACTTAGGCTAAAATGATAAAGAACAAAGAAATCCTTTTAAACATAGATATAATAACAAACTGAGTTTTTAATGGAATAATTATAATACATTTCCACAACAGAATGGCCCTAAATTTACCTGTAATCTGTTTTTAGATCTATTTTTCTAGTCATTTGGTTGGGAATTTTGCTTTTTTTCCCCCCTCAAACATTAACATCCCACAGAGGAAATCTATATTCCCATCCTCTTTATTTTTTTTATTTTTATTTTTGCAAACATTTTTGTTTTCTTTATTTCAAAACCTAAAAAATAGTTATATAACGGTGGTTCTTTAAAAATATGGCAAACACATTTGCCATATTCCGATGTTTCTCAAAAACTTTTCGTCTGTCTAATGGGTTCTCTGACCCGTTTATGATGACATGCAGCGCTGAAGTCTCGAGTCGTTCCCGTTTGCTTCAGTTTTCCTCCAACAGGCAGCGATAAAGTGACGATCAGGCGTGGGCCGGTCTGAGGTTCCCCTATGAGTCGAAGCACCTCTCTGCGTCATGGTTTTTACTCCAGTCTTTAAGGCAAAAACAGCAAATCAACATATAAAATGATTAAACTCTCCATACCTGCACCGTAGAGCCTAGGGTTGCACAGAATTATGGGTCTTTATGGCGCAAAGCGGGAGTATAACGAGCTGATGTTGGCTGGTTAATTAGTTCGCCTGGCTTCGTAACAGATGTGATGCTCTTAGCCTGCCGGCTGTAGTTTTAAAACAGCTTAGGTTTTTTATTTTACAAAAACAAACTGCCCTTATAAGCAAGGGAAAGCACCGGCGCCGCCTTTCATCCAGCTGGCTGGCAGTGTGCAGCATGGTGTAGGGGAGAGGAAGCGCCGTTTTTAAAGGTTCTCTTTGGACTTGAGCTGCTTTTTCACGCATTTTAACTTTTTAAACCACCTTTGTCTGAACAGAGACGCGCTGATCAACTGGCCAACCGTCCATAAATTTGACCCAAATCACTGATATGGAGGCCCCCAATTAATTATGTGCTTCAAAACCAAGGTCTTTCACCTTTTCCCTCTGTTGGCCCAACAGTATGCACATTATGTAGCGTTAGAAACTAAAAAAAAAAAACAGAAACGTATTATATAGCTCAAACCTACAACCTCTACCAAAAAAAAATTAAACATTGGCACCGTGTTTTTTCTATTCTAGTTCTAACGATAAAATACACAAAGCTCTCAAACATAAACATTAAGGGTAGCAGATAACTGATTCTATGCGCTGTTGGTGAACGGATCAACTGAAGGAGGATTCAGCTTCCTGGTTCTGTTGGGTCTTGTTTCTCTTTCAACAATTGAGCGTAAAAATGAGCGAAAAAGCAGCTAAAGTCCAACGAAAAGCTAAGAGACCTGGACAAGATCGCTTCAGACCTTTCAGCTAAAATCCTGAGTCCTTGGGTGTAAAATCTAAAGAAGCGAGCGCTTCAGACGGAAATATTTCCCTCTGCTCTCCTAGAGTTTCTGCTCGTTCTCCCTGTACATGCCTAGCTTCTCACCGGGTACTCCGGCTTCCTCCCACCGTCTAAAAACGTGGATTTTGGGTTAAATGGCCACTCTGCGGTGGCTTTGGGCGGCATAAAACATAGCAGTCGCCCCTCGTCCCCAATCAGCCCCACGCCGCTGCTTCACACACAACGCTGCTGGATCCGGCGGCCCGAGTTCATCCTGAGGTTCGGAGCGATAGATGAATCCCCGCCAGACACTGCCGTGAGACAACTCAGACGTAACAAAACCCCCGACAACTAATACCTCCTACCGCACGGTCCTCCTTGGGGAAATCCAGAATCGGGCGTCACTCAGGAATCATCTTGTTGGATCAAAACGTTTCAGGAGCGTCGCCGCCTGGGTTTTTATTTTCCAACGCTGTCATTTTTTCCAACTTAACGAGTCCAAGTACTGAAATCCACCTGTTGTCTGCTGTAGATATATATATATATATATAAAATGTTGATTGGGAAACTAATGTACAGTCTTTTATAATAAACATTCTACATTCAACAGGTGATGGTTGTGTGATTATTTGGGGAGAAGAAACAAAAACTTAAAGCAGTTGGTTTATTGAGCACATATATATATATATATATATTTTTTTTTTGCAGATGTTAAGGCCTTTTGTTGTTACAGGACACTTAGCAGTAAAGTTCACAGAGTGTAAAAGACACACAGAGTTTGGCCTTTTGCGGTTTGGACGGATCCGAAGCCGTCGACGACTCCATCACGTTTGGAAATGCAGTTGTTTTTTTTACCCCCCACCGCGGATCAGGAAGGGTCCGGCTCACCCGGTCCGAGACGCGGCGGGCTGTTGGTTACAGTACAGGACGAAGGTTTCAGTCCAAGTTGTAGTTTTCAGTGCCAGCTCCTCAGTCGCCACTTTGTGGTTCCACTTAGGAACCACAAATCCCCATTTGCCCTCTCTACACCCAGTATAAAGCAACTCTTAACGGAGGTTTTTACACGCCGCCAGCCGTCCAACCTCCCTCGAGGACTCGTGTCTCGTGTGGCAAGTTTTCTTTGAACATGTAGCTGCCAGAAGAGAGGGCAGGAGGGAAGGGGGGGGGGCTTCACTTGTCCCTGTTGAGCACGATCTCTGTGAGCCTGATGAGGGCGTCCCTCTCCGGGGACGGCCGGAGTCGGCTGATCTGTCTGATGGCTTCTTCGCAGTACCGCCGCGCCAAGTAGGTGGTCTGCTGCACGCCGTCGCTCTGAAACAGGAAACGGTTTAGCCCTTTTTAGTTTTCTCTTACAGCGTGTTGCAACCCATTAAACTTTCCCTTCGGTGCATCTTACTGACCGTGGATGGCCACTGCAGAACGGGAACTAAAGTAAGTAAAACTTTCTTGAAATGAGTGTATTTTTCCTTGATTGGAGCAGGTAAATAAGAGTATTTGCCAATGGAATAAGATTTTTGCACTTAAAATAAGAACAGTTCATCTTATTTCAAGTGCAGGATGTCTAATTATCTTATTTTAGGGATAAAAATACTCCATTGCTAAATAGTCTTATTTAGCTGTTCAAATCAAGGACAAATATACACTCATTTCAAGAAAATTTTACTTACTTTTAGTTCCCTTTTTGCAGTGGGTAAATATATTGCTTTAGGTCACGTGTGTCAAACTCAAGAGCCAAAAAAGGCATATCATGTCATGAAGTAGAGGCATATATCCTTTTAAATTGTATAAAGTGGCTAAAACTGAGCCTCCTGTAGTGACTGTTGATTTTTTTAACATCCTCCCACTAGATGTCAGTTTTCCTGCAACATGTTAAAACAAAAAGAGAAAAAGTGACGCAGAACGATGAATTTAAAGTGTAACTCACCCCAATATCAACTTTTTTGCAGATAAACTGTATAAAAATGGGCCTAATGGTGCTACTTTTATTACTGTGCGGTTTTTTTTTTACATTTTTATTTGAAGAAATGAAATTATGAAATCAAAAGTATCATCTATACACGCAACCGGCCCTTTTAATGACTTCATGATGCCAAAGTGGCCCAATATAGAAACGAGTTTGACATCCCTGCTTTAGGTAAAGGGGACGGACGACATGAGATTCTTTTTTTCTGCTCCCTTTCATTCAGGTGTTTGTTTTTATGTTTAACTGTTCTGTTTGAACAAAGTGAAATAAACATTTTAATTATTTAATAAATTATGAGTATAAAAATGCCTGTGGTGGTGAACTGGTTGCGTTGATCCAACTGGCCTCCAGATGGCGCGTGTTTACTGGGTCTTCATAGTGGAAAAAGAGACATGGAGCCACATCTTAAGAGCGAAGGACAGAGAAAATCGCCTGAATTTCAAGGCAAACCTGTTTATTTACTCTGCTCAGAGATACCATCTGCCAGGAAGGATGTGAATACAAGTCACACCTACAGCACAGAGCTAAATATGATGAGCTGTCAGCGTCAACCTTTTGTTATTACCAGAACCACGCAGGAAACTGGTTATTTTTATACATCCATTTAACCATGAAACATATCAGGTTACTGCTCTGCATGTTGCGTATTAAAGGTGGCAGTTTTGTAACATCGGGTGGAGTTTGGACCTTTGGCCAGAAAGTCGCCCATCTCTGCTATACAGCAACAAAAAGTGGGGAATACTTAAGTGGGATAACTTGTATTCAGCCCCTGAATAAAAATCAAATGGTGTAACCTTTTACCCTCATAGGTCCCTACATGTAATGAGGGCAGCGTTAATTAGCAGCAGCAGAGAGGCCTGTGGTGACTCTGGGGGAGCTGCAGAGATCCATAGCTCAGATGGGAGACTCTGCTTTTAAGGTTGCTTTTCACACCTGGCCTTAATGGCAAAGTCTCAGTTTGCTCCAAGTCGTGTAGTAAAGCCAACGCTTCACATCCACAGTGAGACATGGTGAGGGCAGCATGGTGCTGTGGGATGCTGTCCTCCTGCGGCGACAGCTGGTTCTACGAAGCATCGACTCTGGGGCCTGAATATAAACGCGCGGCATAATTTTTAGGATTACGTATTTGAAAAAATCTATTCTGCAAGTCAGATAATTTTTCTTGTCTTTTTTTTTTTTTTTGCTGTATGAAAACAAAATGGCAAAGGGTTGAAATGACCTGCAGTAGCATTTCCTGTTTACACGCGTTCAAAGAAAATCTAGATCAGCAGCAGAATCAAAGCGTTGCTGAAGTTGACCAAAAACCAGGGAGAAAAAGTTAAAACTGGGGAAGTTTATTTTGCTGCGCTGGTTAAAGTGTCTACAGGGAAGCTAAACGTCTTTGACTTGTACCTGAAGGACGTACTGCCAGGCCCGGTCCACGTCTCCTTTGGAGCTGAAGCGCCTCATGATCATGGCGTGAAGCTCGGGAAACTAGAGACACGCAGAAAAAAAAAAAACGCAGGATGTTTGCTCTGGATCAGACCGCCGTGTCTGAATAGAAACGGCGTCGTGCTGCTTTGCTTGCTGACCTGCTGACAAGCGAACAGGACCGGCCCGGTCGCCAGACCCAGCTTCAGGTCGGCGGCCGCGGGTTTCCCCAGCTGCTTGGCCCCCGACGTGAAGTCCAGGACGTCGTCCACCAGCTGCACAGACCAGAACACAACAGCAACGTTTAATTTCTGGCTCCTTCGGGACAAGAGCGGCAGGGAGCGGGTCGGTTCTTCAGGACCTGGAAGGCGATGCCGACGTTCTTCCCGTACTGGTAAGCTATTTCATGGACCTCTGGGTCGGAGTTCACCAGAATGGAGACCTGGAGGCGAACAGAAAGAGGCGGCGACGCGTGAGAAAGACGGAGGCTTCTCCCCCCCCCCGTCTCGGCGCTATTGCTGAGAAGACAGAACGTACATACTGCTTTACAGCTGTGCGCCATCAGGCTCGCCGTCTTCTTGTAGGTCTTCTCCAGGTAGTGTTTGAATCGCTCGTTCTCGTTCTCTTTGGAGCCCAGCTGCATGAACTCGCCTGGAGGGAAGACGGCAGGAAGTGGATCAAAACGTGGCGCCGCAGCCGAGAAGGAAAACGGGCCGGCGAGGTTATTATTTTATTCTTGCTACGCACCTCGCACCAGGTCCTCGATGACCTGGGAGAGAACCTTCACCACGGCGCTGTTCCCGATGCGGGCGAGGGCCTTGGTGGCCGCCGACAGGATGAAATCCCCGGCTAAGATCGCCTGAAAGGGACAAAAAGAGATCCCTCTGGGTTTTTTTCCCCCTCATGCCACAACTTTAAATTCAACTTTTATTTACTGCCGGATGGATGGAGTGAGAAAGAAAAGATAGAAGGAAATGAGAAGTAAGCAGCAAAGGAAGGAGAGGATAGCAGGGAATGAGATGGGATGGAAGGACGTAAATAAGAGAAGTGAGGTAGGAAAGGGAGGAAATAAGGGAAGGAAGAAAGGGCGCTGGGTTGCGCAGGGACCTCGACGGCGGCACTGTGGCAGCGAAGCGTCGCGTCGGAGCAGAGGAGGCCGTACCTTTCTTTCCCCCCACACCTCGTTGATGGACGTCTTCCCTCTTCGCTCGTCCGATCCGTCGATCACGTCGTCGTGCACCAAGCTGGCGGTGTGGATCATCTCAGAGATCATGGCGATCACCCTTTGCCCCGGGAGCAGATCTCTGCAGGAGACAAAAATCCAGCGTTTATGGCTCATATGGATTTATTACGACGTTGTTACGCCTCTCTTTTCATTCGATTTTCCTGCTATTAAGTCAGAAAAAAAACGCCCAGAGGAAATATTCCCAGGCCTTCAGACGTTATCTGGAGACATAAAAGGCGGCTGTTCTGGAGTGAGATGCGCTCTGTTGGGCCATTTACCCGGCTCGGTTGCTGTGGATGTTCATGGCCCGGGCCATCAGGACCACGATGATCGGCCGGATAGCTTTGCCCCGGCCGTCGAAGTAGTAATCGCAGAGGTATTTTAGCTCGGCTGTGGCCACGAACAACTCCTGCGAGACAAGAAAAGAAACGCTGTAGTTTCATCACAGCCACAAAACACCGGCATCTTCAAAACAAGACTTTATCCACTCGCTTATTGGCCACTTCTCTTAAAACTATGTAAAAACAGATAAATTATTCTAAGACATTTTTATTGCAGGAGAATAATCTCACACAGACTAATTTATCAAGTGGAGAAGTAAAATCAACAACGCCTTATTAGGATTTTAACTAAATCACTGGAGACACTGTGTTTTAACAAAATAAATTAAACTGGAGCCTTTATATTTATGTTTTTAGCAATGTTCCACATTTAAAATGCACAAATAAGAGACAACATAGGTCCATTTTTCTTTAGCCACTCTTCAAGATGGGAAAGAACTGGTTCTGCTGGAGGTTTTTACTTCCTGTTAAAGGGGAGTTTTCCTTTCCACTGTCGCCTGATACTTGCTCAGTATGAGGGATTGCTGCAATGCCTTCAACAATGCAGACGACTGTCCACTGTGGCTCTTTCAGGAGGAGTGAATGCTGCTTGTAAAGACTTGATGCAACCTGCTGGGTTTTAGAGAGGAAACTTTTTGACCAATCTGGCTGTATGATTTGATTGAATTTGACTTTAAGTACCTTGAGATGTATCATGAATTGGCGCTATATAAATAAAATTCAATTGAATTGACGCTGTGGGCTGGATGTGTTAGAACGTCTCCACTGAATAATTAACGTTTTTAAACTGTCATTCTGAGATTGTGGTACTGCAATTAGGATTTATTCATTTTATTTTTTAAACAGATCTTTAGCAGGAGTGCCCTACATGTCCTTATTTCCTCCAATTAGACGCGAAACGCAGCTCACCTTTTTGATGTCATCATATAAACTCGCCAGGTCCTTCTGGGCTAACGTGAACGGGTCTCTCGGCTTTGCGTCGCTGTGCGTCGCCCTGCAGCCGCAGGACTGCAGCGTCGGGTACAGCAAACTACCGGGGTGTCTCCTAAGAGACGAGCGTAACGACTTTACAACCAGAAACCAAACCGTTTAAAAAGGAAAGAGAAACACGAAGGAGGAAGGTGGACTCGCCTGATTACAGATGGGCCGAGGTCAGGAGCTCTGGAGTGGCTTTGTGCAGGAAACAGTCGCCTTCTCTGAAAAGTCAGCAGAGACAAAGTCAGACAACAATGATCGCACCAAGCTGGCAGACATTGACATAAAATCCACATGGGACCATTTATTATGGAGAGAAAGCAGACTCAATACGTCCCGCTTGATTTGTAGCTTTGGCTACTTGTACGTAGGGCTGGACGATAATTCAATAACAATAAATATCGATTGATTTTCTTCCTTTTGCATTCTAGCCTATCGTGTAGATTAATATTACAGCCATTACGTCCTCCCAACCAATCACAAATGCAGACCCAGGACCAAGCTCCGCCCCTCTTCAAAGGGTTTAGAGAGCACGTGTTCTTTTTCTTTTTTTAAAACTTGCAGTTTTGGTAAAAAAAAGTTGGTTGACCAAAGGGTTGAGTTTGAATTCATTGTTTCTCTGTTCTTTATCCAAAATTAGGTCACTAAGCAACAGCATAAAACGGCCAGGGCTGCGCTTAAAATATCTGTTCATAATTATCGATAAATATGATTTCTATTTTATTATTTTATCGATATGCTTTTTTTATATATATATTTTTTTTAAAAGAAAATTATACGATAAATACAGAATAAATATACATAGGCACAATTACACAAACATTAACATTCAACGTTTACCTTTAACCTCACAAAAGTGACGATTGCAAAGTAATTACTAACACAAAAAAAGGCCTGATCGTCTGCAAATCGTTAAATGCGTGTCGTCTGGTACGCGTCCTCCTGACCCAAACCAGACTTCCTCATACGACACCTCAGCTTCTCTCTTGGACATCTGCCGTGACCTCTGACCTCCTCAAAGCTAAAACTGTGCGTCTGTGGCCATTTGTGTTGGCATGAAACCACACTACAGCTCGACTTTAAGGGATCAGAGAGAAAACCAGAAACGCCTGATCGCTTCATCTTTATGTCCCTCTGCGGTTTAAGGTTCACACATATATATGGGAACAGAAAGCTGTGGTTACGCCTTGAAACCATTTTAAGAACTATTGTAGTAGTTCTACACTGTTTTTATGTTATTTTTTTCAATACTATATTTAAACAAGTCCTCCACGCGTGCCTCAATGTTAAATGAATGAATGAGAAGGTGATTATATCTGGATTAAAATTAAACAGGTTTATATCAGTCAGGCACAGATTAGTGTAAAGGCTCATTAAGGACCTGTTTATGACGTCAGAATAATAAACTAATTAATAATATCACCTGCATGAAGTCAATGTTCATTCTAGAGACCCGTGGGTGAATTAAATGGACTCTTTTAGCAAACAGGGGGCCATAAAACCCTCCAGCAAGCGGCGGTAACCCGAGAGTCCAAATCGCCACCGAGGGAGGACCGGGGCTGTCTCCGTGACCTTCCCCGGTCTGACTGCACTTCCTGTCAGGTACAAACCCACCTCGCTTCCCGGAGCGGAGCTCCAGGGCGGCCTGCCCACAGAGGACGCCGAGGAGCAGGCGGACCTTCCGCCGAAACACCGCAGGGTGTCCGGTAACCCGGAGGTCGCAAAGCCCGCACCAAACCTCCGGCAGCACATCCACCAGGACCCCGCCATGATGCTCCCACTTCCCAGTAGTCCTCCAGCACACGGCGTGCAAAGGGGAGAGTGTGAGAAGGAAGCAGTTACGTGATGCAGCGGAAGCGGAAATGAGCGAGGAGGGCATTACTTTCACAATAAGGTTCCGGGTACCGGATGGAGCTAGTTGGTAAGTAACAATCATATATATTTTTTTCGGGGGGAGCTGAATGTATAGTAACCGATTTACTTCTTTAAATTAAAGCTGTAAAACTTATTTTGTCAGAATATTTCCAGGAAATAGACTGGTGTTTGGGGTGCGACTAGTTGCTGGGCGAGTAGCCGTTAAACCAGACGTCGAGGTTAGCAAAGGCAAATTTATTTGTATAGCACATTTCAGTACAGAGACAGTGCAAAGTGCTTTACGTGATTGAAATATAGGAAAATAAAACAGAATAAAAGCAAGTTGGAATAAAATGTAGAAACAAAATAGAACATGGGAGAATAAAAACGAAAAGCAAACATTAAAAACAGTTGGACTACAAAGTTGAATTAATGATGTTTCAGTAAAACAGTTTAACTAGAACAGTCGAAGGCAATCGTGAACAAATGTGTTTTTAATCCTGATTTAAAGGAACTCAGGCTTTCAGCACTTTTACAGTTTTCTGGGAGTTTGTTCCAGATAAGTAGAGCATAGGAACTAAATGCTGCTTCTCCGTGTTTAGTTCTGGTTCTGGTTCTGCAGAGTAGAAGACCTGAGTGGTCTGGAGGGTTGATGCACTGATAACAAGTCTGTGATGTATTTAGGTGCTAAGCCATTCAGGGATTTATAGACTAACAGAAGTATTTTAAAGTCTATTCTCTGAGATCCAGGGAGCCAGTGTAAGGACTTTAGAACTGGGGTGATGTTCTCTACTTTCTTAGTCTTAGTGAGGACGCGGGCAGCAGCGTTCTGGATCAGCTGCAGCTGTCTGATCCACTTTTTAGGCAGACCTGTGAAAACACCGTTGCAGTAATCAATTCTACTAAAAATAAACGCATGGATTAGTTTTTCCAGATCCTGCTGAGACATTAGTCCTTTAACCCTGGAAATGTTCTTCAGGTGATAGAAGGCTGACCTTGTAATTGTGTTTAGATGCTTTTGGAGGTTCAGGTCTGAGTCCATCACTACTCCCAGATTTCGGGCCTAATCAGTGTCCGATTGATGATATAAAAGGTGAACCTGGACTAATTTAATCTACAATACTTACGCAGTCTTTAAAGGGCAGCTTGGGAAGCATTTGCTGTAGTTTGGAAAACGCTTTCGATATGTTTTTTCTTCGTTATTGTGGGAAATGTACCACTTTTAACAGGCTGCTGAATCAAAAGCCGTGTTAAAATCATCTGTAGGCAGTGTAAAACAATCTGTTCCAGGTTTAGCCAGGGCTGGCAGGTGTTACACCCGTTCAGATGAGTGTTTATGTACCTATCCAATTTAATACTTTGTATTTTTCCTACCTGGATTACTGCAATGCATCAGGATAGCTTCGAATGATCATTGCTTCCACGTGACTTCATCCTGGTCTCTAATTAGTTATTTAAAGACTCAACATTTCATTTTGGGGTTACTTATTTGTGTGTGTGTGTGTAAACCAGGGATCATCAACCTAATTTTGCAACTGGGATCTACTTCATTGGCACTGTGTCATATGAAGGGCTACCAGTGACCTTTGAACTAGAAGAGTCAGAGCTCATCTCACCCATCCATCCCTTTTCTAACACGTCTATCCCTGCTGGGGTACTGAGCGGTGCTGGTGTCTATCTCCAGCTGTCAATGGGCGAGAGGCGGGGTGCACCCTGGACAGGTCGCCAGTCTATCGCAGGGCAACACGAAGACAAACAGGAGGATTTAGAGAGGCCAGGTAACCTAACAGTCATGTTTTTGGACTGTGGGAGGAAGCCGGAGTACCCGGAGAGAACCCACGCTTGCACAGGGAGAACATGCAAACTCCATGCAGAAAGACCCAGGACTTGAACCCAGAACCTTCTCGTTGCAAGGCACTGTGCAGCCGAGCTCATCTCAGCTTTATGTAAAATAAACACATTTTTATTATTTATTTTTTTAGACATTGTCATTTTTCAATCTGTGTTTAAACGCAGGAAAAGGAACCGAATAAAATAACGTTTTAGACGTGAGACTCTAGAACAGGCTCCGGGGAACCACATGCGGTCCTCGGGGGCTACCTGGTGGCACCGTGTTGGTGACCCCTGGTCTAAACCATACACTTCAAAGGCAAAGTGCTGCAAACGTATGACTGTGTTTGTATCTTCTTACAACCTTTGGCTTCCATGTGACTTGGAAGTTTTCACAGCAATAAACGACACAAGCAAGGCCCACAACCTGCCGCGCTGCCTGTCTTGGACATAAGGACATTTTCTGAGACGTGATAGCTGATCCTGCATAATATCAGAGTTTTGTCTTCAGCCTGTCCTTTGACCTTCTGCTTGTAGCTGTGTGTTGACGTCCGGGGAACTAGTTGATAGTCTGAACAGGAACTAGATAAGCGCTTATCATTGTTGTAATTTCCACAGAAGGTCGGAAGGCAAGGCTGTGGCACCTCGAAGCTGATGTGGCACAACTAAGACAACTATTCTGCTTTCCCTGTCTTTTGTAGACATGCCACTGAATGGCTTTTGATTTGTTTGCCTCCACTCGTCTACAGTACAAACTGAAATCTAATGTATGCCCACTCTTTTTTTTTTTTTTTTTTTTGTAAAGCAGCTCCAGTTCAGTCAAACTAGGCGGACGACGTCTCCGGATGTAGATTTTCAGTCTTGCCACACATTCTCAACTGGATTTAGGCCCAGTTTTATGTTTAGGATTATGGCCTCTCTGGGGAATTAATTGGTGACTCAAATCCAAAGCCTTTTGCAGATTCTCAGAGGTTTTCTTTCCAGGAATTCCTTCTACGCAGCTCAGTCCGTCTTCCCTGTCTGATCCCACCACCAGCATGTTTCACTGCGCCCATGGAGGGTGTCGCTGTTAGTTTGTGCACTTTGTTTAAATCGGGTGTCAGATTAAAGAGGGGCTGACCAAAAGTGCATGCCACACTTTTAAGATTTTTGCACATTTTTCCTTTTTCCAAAAGTGGAGCAACTTTGAATATGTTTGCAAGACGATGTAAATTTGTGCTTTTTAAAAAAAATCTCCACTGGGATGATGATGATGATGATGTTTCTTATTCTCAGAACACTCCACCCTCTCCACCTGTGGAAATGTGGCGCTCCTGTGCAGCTCTGGTCTTTACGGTGGCGGCGGTATCAACCTTCACACCCGTGCACGCCCTGGAGTTTTGCCGAAGTGGCGATCCAGACTGCAGCGGACCCGCGGACGCGGAGGCTGCCCACGCTAGGTGGAACACGGATGCTGCAAATCTTACACAACATCTGGAGCTGTTCAAGTTGTCCTGCAAGAAGCTTATTGGTAGAACCATCATCTTGGTTTTGCCGAGCTGACGCTTGTGTGTGGTTTTTTTTGTCTTCCTCATGCAATCCTTCCTTTTCCTGCAGAAGCGTTGCCAGTCGACGAGATTGACGGCAACTTTGTTCGCACCGTGAAGAACTGCATATTCTCCAAATCCAATCCGACTCCGCTAAGAGGCTCTTTGAGACTGGCGGCGGTTTCCAAGGTGATAGCAGCTCATCACTGTCAGGCCTGCGATTTTTTTTTTTTTTTTTTTTTTACTGTGCAACATCCCAGAGGAATCTGTATCCGACTCTCCTAACAGGATGTCATCGAGGGGATCTTGGACGTAGACGTGGCGGTGACGCGGTCAGAAGACTTCCTGCTTTACGCAAGCGGAGCCAAACTGCTGCCTGGTTCTGTTCCACTTGCTCACAGATATGGAGGTCATCAGGTAAAAAAAACAAAATCCACCTCGCTCACATTTTCTTGCCACAGCGGTTTGGCAAAAGAAGTCTTGTTGCAAATTTAATTGCATTTTATTCAGGTTTAATGTGATAAACAAAACAACGTAGTGGTTAATTGGAGGGAAATTATACATGGCTTTTACGTTTTATTTACAAATAAGAATCGGAAAACAGTGGTACTCATTCCAGAGAGGTTTTTTTTTTTTTTTGACAACTGTAGTTAGCAAACAGTATCACGGAGACCCAGAGTGAGATCAGGCAGGTCCAGGTTGAAGACATGGACATGTTTAAAACAGAGCGAGGTTATGAAGTAATCTCCCAAGCTTTGAAAACGTCGCTAAACTCTGTTCAGTGCATCGACTGAAAATGGAAAGCAGATGGCACGCATGCCATGTGTGGATGAAAACACACCAATCCCCATTTTAAAACATGGTGGTGGCAGTATCATGGCTTAGGGAAGCTTTCCATAAAGCAGGAACAGGAGAGCGGGTCCATGGGAATATGGCTGGAGCTAAAAACAGCAGGATACTGAAAGAAAACCTGTTGGAGGCGACAAAATATCATTCGGTAGATCAAGGCATGTTTCTGTGTTGGAATGGCCTAGTCAAAGTCCAGACCCAAATCTGTCTGATGAATCATGGACACTAAACGACAACGGGTAGAAATTTCAGTTTCTGGATGTTAAAAGCTGGTGGGAGATCCGCCCCAAATCACCACCACACGGTGGTTCTAAAGAGATCTAAGTCAGGGGAAAATAAATGCATGCCGCACTTTTCAGATTTATGTGTTTAAAAGAATTTGTAAGAAACGTATTTGTGTCCCTCGACTGCACAATTATGCACCTCTGTGTGCCGATCCAGCACATAAAATCCCAGTAAAATCCATTGAAGTTTGCGGTTTTATTGAGGCAAATCACGCAGGATGAAAAATTTACCAAGGCGATGCATTTACGTGTTAAAAACCTCTAGTAAAGATGTGGAAAAAGCCTTAAAATAAACTCACCTTTGATTGCAGACGCGTCATCTCACTGTTATAAAAGCCAAACTTTTAATTTGACCGCCTCTGTTTCGAGTGGAATAAAATTCAATGAGAGGACATGTAGCACACTAACCACTGCATCCCTCACAGTTACCATGTAATAAACATAACTGACCTGTTTTTACTTTATTTAAGTGGATCTGAGTGTCTAGGAGCTTTTATTATGCAACCTATTGCTTCTTGTGTTCCTGTTATAATTAAGGCTACCCTTAGAAATGGGAAAGACAAGAGAACATGCTGTTATAAGTAGGGCAGATGTAAGACGAGGACTGGCTTAAAGTAGGCAGCTGTAGCAGAGAGCGGCCTCCTGCGGTCACCAAGTCTCCATAACAGGCATTCATTTAAAGGCACGTAGTGTTTATATCTGTGTACAGTTTAAAACTCAAACATCTGATATGTGATATTTATGAAATATTCTCATCTGCCCCTGTCCAAGTTTGGCTACTGGGCTGGACAGCTTGGCGACGGTCGGGCACATTTACTCGGGCAGTATTTAAACAGGTGAGGTGATTGTTTGCTTTGTTGAAGTTGGAAGTGTTTCTCTGTCTATTTCATTTTTAATACAAATCTAAATGTACAGGAAAGGGGAAACCTGGGAACTGCAGCTCAAAGGCTCTGGGAAAACTCCATATTCAAGGTTAGTTTCACTATATATTATGTTCTGTTTCTTGCCAAAGACTTTAAAATGATCTTGCTGATTATTTGACAAAATTGGATGTTTGTATAAGAAGCTACCATAAAACTATGGAAAATAATTTTATTTAGATGTTTTCTGCAACGTTGGAGGAAACCTTGCAAACATTGCCCTTCAGCTTTAACTCGACACTATTTATTTTTGTTAGCTTTAGAAATGATGAACCCTTGAATTTGAGTTTCGACAGCAGTTTTAGGTTTGAAAAATCAAGTATTTCTCACCATCATGTGAAAAAAAAAAAAAAAAAGAAAAGCCGACAACAGCCTTTGTATTTTTCTACGTTATTTATGAGTACGGCTATTTAATTTAGTTAGGTTTAATAAATATTTCACAGCACCAAGAAATTCCAGCAGCTTTTCAAACTTTCTGCTAAATGTTAAGAATAAAAACCAGGACTGCCCCACATTTATTCCTATTAAAACGGCCAAAAATCCCACCAGATGGACATGATGAGAACGACGTCACTCAGTACTTTGAAGGAGGTTTGTCTCGTTTCAACCTCAGACCTTTAGTTCAGTGCGCCTGACTGGCGAAGTTGATGAGTCCTATTAGGCACGAGACAAACTCGAGGCCCGCAGGCCGAGTCCGGCCCGTCAAGGCAATTTATCCGGCCCTCAAGAGCCAAAAAAGGTATATCATGTCATAAAAATAGATGCATATAGACTGTTAAATTGTATAAAGTGGCTAAACTATGCCTTCTGTAGCGAATGTTGTTTTTTAAAATGTGCAGTAACAGCATCCTGCCACTACAGATCAGCTTTTAACACATTAAAACAACCCAGAAATGTCCAAAAAGAGAAAAACTGATGCAGAATGATGAGAGATTAAAGTGTAACTCACCCCAATATACATTTTTTTTTGCAGATAAACTGTATAAACTGGGCGTAAGGGTGCTAATTATGTTACTGTGAAACTTTTTTATATTTCTATGTGAACTGAAAGGCCCTTTTAATGACTTCATGATGCCAAATATGCCCAATATGGAAATGAGTTTGACAGCCCTGCTATAAGGGATTTAAAGAGGTCCAGAAAGAAGAATGTAGTCAGCTGTTTTCCATCAATGATTGTAAAATCTCATGTCTTGTATTATTTTATTGCTATTGTTGAAACTGCGTGTCTGCACAATCAGAAAGAGAAACAGCAAAAGTTAAAATTTCATCTCTATTGTGCACGTAGGAAGCTTTTGCTCTCTAAGAAAAACACAAAAGGTTAGATTGATGTTTGCCAGAGAGAACAAAGGCACAGACCAGGATGTCTGGAATAATGTTCTCTGAAGGTTGAATTATGTGGACGCCAGAACAGACGGCATGTTTAGTGTTAACCAGATGAAGCACTGTAGGAAAAATATCCCCTACCAGCTGTGAAACATGGAGGTGGGAGTGCCATGGTTTGGGATTCTTTCCTGCAGCAGGATCTGTCTGGCTAAGAATCCACCATTTGTTCCACCGTGTAGAAGAATTTAGTACCGTATAACGAAAAAAAAAAGATATTAAAGCTGAAGCAGAACTGAACCCAGGAACATGACAATGACCCCAAACATTCAATTCAATTAAATTTTATTTATATAGCGCCAATTTATGAAAAACGTCATCTCAAGGCACTTTCCAGACTCTAATTCAATCAGATCATACAGATTAGTAAAAAAAAAAATTCCTATCTAAGGAAGCGTAGAGCCACAGTGGACAGTCGTCTGCATTGTTGATGGCTTTGCAGCAATCCCTCATACTGAGCAAGCATGAAGCGACAGTGGAAAGAAAAATCCCCTTTAACGGGAAGGAAAAACCAAAACATACCATCGAGTTCTGAGTGAAGGCCAAGCCCAGATCTTGGTCTCTTTGAGATGCTGGGAAGTGACTTAAAATGAGCTGAACATCCAGGAAACCCCTCAAACATGTCACAGCTGAAAAGATAAGTGAGCAAAACCGTATTTCTATAGCACAAAAATCACAAAGTGCTTTACAACAGAACATTAAAAAAAAACAAAAACTAAAGAAAATTAAACAAAAGCAAAAAAAAAAAAAAAAAAAAAGGAGATCTGGGGCAAACCTTCCTCAGAGTCTGGTGGATTGGCTTCAAGAAGGATCTGACTGCGATGGTTAGAATTAGCCGGTGACGAAGGCCGTTTGGATTCCCTTGCAGGTCTGGAGACGGCCGAGCTGTGATCCGCTCCTCAGTCAGGGAGTTCCTGTGCAGCGAGGCCATGCACTTCCTGGGAGTCCCCACAAGCAGGGCCGCCAGGTGAGAACCACCAGCCAGTCCCTTCAGATCGTCCAGCCTTTAAAAAAGTTTTCTAACTCTTGATTTTATTGCCTTAAGCGTCTTTCATTGCCTCTAGTAAAAGCTGTTTATAACTGGCTGTGCCGTTCCAACAAAAACAAACCGTTCCACCTTTACGCCACTAGGGGGCTCTCACGTCAGCTAATGGACTCAGATACTAACTGATCAATTATCGTGTCTTTGCCCCCTTATTCAGGAAGAGATATGCCAACCCCCATACGGGCCGACCCGTTTGTTATCTCCGGGTGTCGGATCGTTGCCCTGATTCCCCGTTATTTGCTTTCTTTCAGCCTGATTGTGAGCGAGGAGCCGGTGCTGAGAGATCGGTTCTATAACGGAACCGTGGCAACAGAGAGAGGTACGGTGATGAGAGAGGTCATCTCTGATTCCTTCTTCTTCCTGACCTTTGTGCTTTGTGGGTTTTTTTTTTTCCTGCTCTGATCAGGAGCGGTCGTGCTCCGACTGGCCAGGTCCTGGTTCCGGTTCGGATCCTTGGAAATTCTGGCTGAAAATGGCGAGACGGAGCTTTTAAAGTGAGGCGGACCCCTCGATCGTGTTGGTTGTCTCCGTCGTTTTTTCCCCCTCTGTCGCCTCATCTGTCGAACGTCTTAACCCGCAGAACGCTGCTGAACTTCGTCGTTCGGGAACATTTTCCTCCGATCCGTCCGGACGACCCGGATAGATATCTGGTGAGCCGTCGGACAGCTCTGCTCTGCGGTGATCCTCTCTAGGACTCCAACATTGAACTCTTCTGTCCTTTCAGGCCTTTTACTCCACGGTTGTCAGTGAAACGGCACGGCTGGTCGCTCGGTGGATGTCGGTGGGCTTCGCTCACGGTGAGGAACCTTTACGGCCCAAACCGTCTTGACGCAGCTCGCCTCGGCTAACCGTGTGCCTCCGTTACAGGCGTGTGCAACACGGACAACTTCAGCCTTCTGTCCGTCACCATTGACTACGGACCGTTCGGCTTCGTGGACTCCTACGACCCCGGTGCGTACACGCCGCCGGGTCCCTTTGCCAGGAAACGTGGGCGCGTCCAGGTCCTGACGAGGTGTTTGTGCCACAGGTTTTGTCCCCAACTCGTCTGACGATGAAGGCAGATACAGGATGGGAGCGCAGGCTGAAGCCGGCTTCTTCAACCTGGAGAGGCTCCTGGTGGCCCTGGGCCCCGTGCTCACGCATGGGCAGAGGAGACAGTAAGGATGGCAGAAACGATGTCGTCATTAATGTCTGGCTTTTCTTCACACCTCGAATCAAAGAGAAAAATGAAAACGTGCACAAATGCGAGAAGTTCTGCTATAAAGTGGAGTTAGGAAACTAAATCTGTTCATTTATTATCTTCAATAAAAAGACAGAGAACTGATTCTCACCAAGTTAGAAAAAAAAGTGTGATTTTTATATATGTTGTTTATTTTTATTTTTTTTGCTTTTTGGACATAAAATTGTGTTTAATTAAATTGTTTACTTCCTTTTCTTTTTATCCGTTTAGGGCAAAGATAATTTTAAAAGGCTACCTCGATATTTACCAGAGGAGGTGAGCTCTATTTCCAGGCTAATATTGTATTTTTAATAAACTCTATACAACATATGTCCGTTGATGATTTGTGATCACAAGTTTATGTAATTTTTAATTGTATTTTTTTGTATGTGCTTTGTTGTCTTTCGGGTTTCTACATTTTAATGTGTTAATTGATTTAATCAGTTTTGGTGTTGTTTTATTTATTTTACTTCTTTTTTTTTCAATATATTTTGATCATTTGCATTATTCTTATTTCTTTATTTTTGTTTTATTCAGGGTTTTTTCTTTCACTCTTTTGTTTTTTCTTCTATTTTTTTAATTTAAAAAATTATTATTGTGTTTCTTTTCTTTTCGTTTCATTTTGTTTTATTTTTCCCTTCACCGTCTCACTCCATTGTTTCTTCTATTTTGTTTTATTTTAGATTTTATGTGGATCAAAATCTGCATTTAAATGTTTTTTGGGGGATTTTTGTTTTGTCTTACTCTTAGAACTGCCCCTTGTTGTATTTTCAACATATCCACCTTCATTTAACGTCTAAGACGCGACGACGTAAATAACGCGTCCCGGTTCACTTTATCCCGTTTTAATCGTTTGATCAGGATTCGCCGGCTCTTTGGAGCCAAGCTGGGGCTTCTTGGTGAGGAGGAGGAAGATGACCAGCTGGTAGCCTTGCTGCTTGAGGCAGGTCATTTAGAAACTTGCCCCGTGTGACGATCCCAAACATGTGTTTTTACTTCTTTAATACTTTGCATGCCTCTTCAGATGATGGAGGACACGCGGTCAGACTTCACCATGACGTTCAGGCAGCTCAGCGAGGCTTCATCCGACCAGCTCCGCAGCAGGAACCTCACAGAGGTGCGGCCGAGGAGGAAATCTGGAGGAACATCGCTGCTGTTCTCCTCTTTAGATAAAGAACTGAGCTGGAAACATTCGAAGCAGTCGAGAACCTGCGTCCCTCCTAATGTTTCTCTAACCTGTTTTCTCCTGTGTTAGATGTGGGCTCTTGAAGACCTGTCGTCACACAGGCTGTTTTCTGACTGGCTCGTCGTGTACTTGCAGCGGCTCAGCAGGTAAGTGTGGCATCCAAGGTTTTGGTTAAAAATAAAAAAATAAAAACGAGTCAGAAAGCTAAAGAGAAGCTGCTCCTATGTTTCTGTCCAGGCCGCAGAGTGAAGACGACCTGCGTCGTCAGCAGAGGATGAAACGTGAGTCACGAAACGCTCGCGCTGAACTTAGACCGACGCAGGGTAGAAACGCGCCGCTTTGTCTTACAGGTGTGAATCCCAGGTATGTGCTGAGGAACTGGATGGCGGAGTCTGCCATCAGGAAGGCTGAGCGCGGCGACTTTTCAGAGGTAAGCATCTGAAGCTGTTCTCTAGGGTCAGCCCAGCTGCAGCGGCCTCATCTCTGTCCTGCTCTGGTTTGCCACCAGGTGGAGCTGCTGCACCGCGTCCTGACGGCTCCCTTTGTTACGCAAGACTCCGCAGAGGAGGCGGGCTATGCAGCAAGACCTCCTCTGTGGGCCAAGGGGTTAAAGGTCAGCTGTTCTTCATGAGGAAAATCAAGAAATAGACGCGCTCCCTAACAAATTAGAATAATATTTAAAGGCGTTTCATGTCAGCAGCGGCTCAATAGGTGAAACCAATGCTGAATAATTACACAGTACACAGTTATTCTAATTCATGTGATGATTGTGGCTTGTAGCTAGAATACAAGAATACCACATTAGAACAACAAAATATGGATCCTCTATACAGAATTCTTACAAAAATGGGGAAGAATGCTGACTTGACAGTTTTTGCCAGCAGACAGTCACTAAAGACCCTCCACAAGGAGGATAAGCCACAGCAGGCCACGTTAATGTAGCTAGCTGCTCATAGACGGTTTGATCCAATAATAGTAACAAAGGGTTTAGTGTTAGATAAAAATAATGAAAGAAGAAGAGAGACACTAGACCCAGCAGTGCAGATGTGCCGAAGGCCTCCTCAAAGCGTCCTTTAACGCCTCAGCAGAGGCGCAGGTTGGGTCGCCTCCATGTGAAGCCGTATTGATGCAGTTAGTCGTGCAAGAGGAGCCCCGACCCAGCAACTGAGAAACTGGACCTGACGTTTTCGACAGCCGTAATTATCAAAATGATCCAAATAAAGACAGAAGCATCTGTAGCGGCCTCTCTACTCATCTTTATGTAACATTACCTCAGAATGTTTTATGAGAAGCATAAAGGAAATTACATCTTGGATCCAACTTTACATTTTTTTTGGTCTTCATTGATCTTCAAAGAGCCTGTAAGGTTGTTCTGTAAGTAAAATATTTTATGTAAATAATTTATAGATATGTCAGTAATTAGTCTATAAATTAGTGTTTATTATTCACTACTTTAGGGGCGAGTAAGAGACTAAAATGGCTGGTTTGTTGTCTAATAGTGAGCTTAATCTGCTCAACTATATATTTCATATAGAGTTACTTATATTAATCATTTCAGACTAAGTTACTACCTTGTTAAAACAAACCAGTCATTGTTGTCGCTTGCTCGCCCTTAATGCATAATAAACACAAATGTGTTTACAGATTAATAACATATCTATAAACTATTATTAGCTAGCTATAAGGGGAGCCTTGTTGTAAAGTGGTACCAAACTAAAAAAAAAAGACACATTTCTTCTTTTTTTTTCAAACTGTCGGCTTATGTCACAATATTTTCCCTCCAGATTATCATAAAATTTAACCAAAGGAACATGTTTCTGGAAATGAGGGTAAACCCCACAAATGGAGGGTATTCAGGTTCTTCCCTGCTGGCTCAGGGATAATAGTGATAATAACTTCAACGCACTCCAGACGTCTCACCTTGACGCTCCTGATGGTCCAGAAACCGTCTTTTTTAATATCCCCAGCAGCAGTTTCCTTCCAGGTGGGCCCATTTTGACTCAAAGGGATGATGGCTGGCAACTTTCCATGGGAGCAACCATTGCTTACGCAGGGAAACAACGATTTCTTCCTCATTCGCTCCCCTTTTGTAGCCCTCAGTCTGTTACTTGGAATGTTGTTGTGATTTCATCTGGACTCTTGCACAAATTTAACCAAGTTTCATAGTTTTTATGCTAAAGCACAGAGCAAAAAAAAAAAAAAAAGCTGTTTTTTTTGTTACCACCTTTTTAATTTAATAAAGCTTTTAGCAGGGATTCGTTGCGCTCCTGCCATCCCTCTGCACAACAATGTGGATAACAGCGAACCGTCAACGCAGACACTCACATTGCGAAGTTTGCCAAACACACTTGTACCAAAGGCTGTAACAACATCACCCCTAAAAGAGACAGAAGCAGCGTCCTGTTGCAGTATTTACAGTCCTGTGATGCAAACATATGTACACTTCTTTACACAAAAGGTTCTGTAAAGCACGAGGACAGCTTTATTGCTTTTACTGTGCTCTGTTAAAACAAGCTTTTCATGGGTTTACTTCAAATGATTATTCGTAAAATAATGTTCGGGGAAAATCAGAGTGAATGGAGGATTTTTCTGCAGAGACGAATCCGTTTTAACGTGGACTGAAGGAGTCTGAATTAGTTTCCTATTCAGACTCCCGTCTTTCCGCTGAAGCTACTGATCGGTGCGCTTCTTCATAGCGGACATCAGTTCTGACATGAAGTCCCCGCCGCCGCCTCCTGGCAGCGCTGGGGTAGTCCTCTTTGGAGGAGCTGGAGGCATCTTTCTTGGCTGCGCTGCAGGTCGCTGAGTGGCAACGGGAGCAGGAGGGGGTGGAGGAGGTGGCGGTGCGGGAGGCGCACCCGGTGCCAAGATCACCGGATCAGGAGGAGGCGGCGGTAAAAACTCTGGTTCTGGAGGGGGAGGAGGAAGGGACTGGTTAGGGTTTCGACCGAAACCGGCCACTGGGGGCGGAGGTGGAGGCAGCGAACTGTAGCTGGCAGGCGGAGGAGGGGGAGGGAGGAAGTCTGGAGGGTCTTCTAAGGAGTTTTCCATGGGCGGAGGCGGTGGCGGAGGAGGGAGGCTGTCCATGGAGAGCGGAGGTGGAGGCAAGTCGCTGGGCTGTTGTCGCTGGGGAGCAGGCTTGGAGGCCAGCGAAGGTGCCGGAGGAGGAAGGACTGGGTCGGGAGGCGGCGGAGGGAGGAAGTCGTTCAGCGGTGGAGGTGGGAGGTTACCGATGCCCTGAGAAAACAGAATGAAATGATCATAGACGATACGCAGGAGGGAGACATACTTTTAGTAACAGAGAGATGCTTCGTGTAGTTCTGGGACACCAAGGATCCTGTGAGCTCAGCTCAGGATGCACTTCAACCTCAATGTGGATCATTTTATACTAAAAACATAGTCTACCCTGCAAACACTGAGCTTGAAGCCTCTGTTGAGGAAACTGCAACTGCATCCTATTCACAAAGCAAAAAGCACTAATGATATGCTGGCCTGTGAATGGCTGGCGAAGGAAGGTAGGAGGGAAGGAAGGAAGGACACAAACGATAAAGAAATAAAGACCATCAGGAAGGAAGGAAGATCTTGTTCCTTTATTAAAAATCAATGATTTAATTGTTGAAAAAGCAAAGAAAGCATCATTTTAAGGGTTTCTAATGGTTGATTACCTGCAGAGGAGGTCCTGCTTGGGGTTTCGGAGCATGGCCGTTGGCCTGAGCCGGTGCTTTGGCTGCAGGAGACATAGAAAAGCGAAACAACATTCAGAACAATGGCAGACGAACGTTTAAACTGGTTCATCCCGAGTAAATGCAGGAGAGGGTTGTGTGCCGTCTCACCTTTGATGGTTGGTGACGGCGTTGAAGAGCTGGAGCTGGATGGAGTGCTGCGGTTCGTCCACAGGGCAGAGCCGACAGCAGCCTTCTTCTCCGCTGTTTTGTAGTTTTCGTACAGCGACGCGCCGTACTGGAAAAGAGCGACGAACCATTGCAGGGTTTGGCTGCCAAGCGTCTGAGCGGAAAAACTAAACCGCGTTTTCAAAGGTGGAGGTCGTCGGGTTTTACCTTGGCGATCCTTATCCCGGTCACCCACAGGTTCATGGTCCAAGCGTCATCGCAGCAAAGGTATTTGATGTACTGAGACTCTTTCTGGATCTGAGGATGCTGCAGAGACAAGCCCACGTTAAATCCGTTCACTTACTGGACAGAACGTGTTTGTTGGACATCTTTGCAGCTCCTGCATACCGAACCCTTCTAGCATAAAGCTTGAGCACCAGTCCGGACCCTCAAGAGGAGAAGGATCCCAAACAGCAGCATATTTATAGCAGCATGATTAAAACAGAGAGGAATCATTTTGTAATAATTTCTGCATTCAGCCATCAAACAGCCGGACGCCTTAAGCCCAAATTTCTCCATTCTGACAGAGTGGAAACGTCTCTCTCTCCCTCTCTGACTTCCTCCTTTTTAGGGTTCCTCTTCTTGCTAAGCAAACACTCTGCCTGACGTGTTACGAGAAAGAAATTTCTAAATGAATGCAGGTTTCTGAGGGGGAACCACTAGAGGGCGCCGTGGGTCTAGAAGCAAGGAGCCCAACGTGGATCTTCTTCAACACAATCAGAGGCCCTTTAAAGCCGTACGAGCAGGAAATGTTAAAACACCAGAATAAAGCCAGAATTCATGCTCTCTCTGCATCTGTCGCCACACATGGTCACAATAATCACGCAGTGGAGCCGTTTTCCCCCAGAAGAGGAAGTTAAAATTCCCTGTAATGGCTCAGTTTCAGTGATGCATCATGGGGGTGGTGTTGGAGATCATCCCCCTCCTCCCCCTCCTCCGGCAGCCTCACCCCAGCTCACACCAGCTGTGAGGAAGCTCAATTGTTTTGCTGTTGCAGGTTCTGCGATCTGTCAGATCACACCCTCGTTTACCACTCAGAGCGCTAAAGTTAGCTCCACTGATTGTCACTTCATTTCATCTGTGGTGACGGACGAAGCTTTGAGCGGAGCTAGCAGCCCAAGTGGCCCGCTCTTCCCTGTGCTGTTGACTCAGAACCGTCGTCTTTCTCAGACCTTGAAGAGTTTCTCGTTTGCTTGATGGTAATTCGTAGAAAATTCCCCAAATTATTGTCTCTCCTGGATGCAGCAGCAGAATCTCGCCATTAGTATATTAGCAAAAAAAAAAAACAACAACCCTTTTTTAGTATGTTTATTCATTGGGGACAAATGTTAGATATTTGTGTTGCTCACACTTTTTCAGTCTCAGGGATAGTTCCCGGAGCTTTTTGGAAGAGAACCCGGCCCGCAGCATCACGGATCCTCCACCAGACGTAACAGCGAGCATTATTTGCCGTTTATCCAACTGGATATTTCTGCCGCTCAATCTTAGAGTCTTTCTTTACATCTGAGGTTTTCAGTCTGCTTAAAGCGAACTCTGGTTTGTTTGCCCCCCCCCCCCCCCCCCCCCCCAACTTGGTGTGGCTTTTTTGTTTAGACGTGAACTCCGCCCTCGCACTAGGGTGTGGACCAAGACAACCGTACCGTGACCATTTGGAGGAGGTGGCCTCACGGCTACAAACGAGCTCGTTCATGCCGTGAACGAGATCCGACACAGCTACCAGGTGAACGCTGTGGGCTTGGGCTAAACGCCTTCCCGTAGCTAGGTATGCTTTGCATTGTGGGATGCGGTAAATGAACTAACAATCTCATGTCTTTTTCTTAAAGCATGAAGCCCCATACAACTTTTAAAACGTGGTATGCTCAGATAATTTTGCATAAAATAGCATCCACTAATAAAAGAATAACATTCCCTGTGTTTCCTACTAGCACAGTATCAGCTTCCTGTGATCACCCCCCCCCCCCTCCTCCCGCGGCAAATCTGACCAATAAACACGTTCTCGCCCAGATTTTAGTGAACCTGGTTCTGCTCCTGTAGGAGCTTTCTCTGTGTAAAAAGAAACCGAATCAACCGTAAAACTCATCAACACATAAGCCCCATTTACACTACCCTTGTTAAACCGATCCACGCCGAGTTCGGACCGAGCTTGGATCAGTTAACCGTGCCGAGCTTGGTTCTGACGACCGTTTACACATCACGCTAGCACTGTTCCTCGCCTCCTAGTGACGATCTACGGTACTACTGCTCTCTAGGATTGAAGGAGGGATTCAAGCAAATCAAAATGGCAGCGCCCGTGACATTCAGGAAGTTATGCTTGGTTATAATTGCTTTTTGCGGAGAGTCAGGCGAAGAAGGCAACCTTTGGTGAATTTACTTCACGGAGTCGGCTTTTGGGAAGTGGATAAGACAAACGAACGTCTAATCAGGACTTACAGACGCAGGAAACAACAACAGACGTTGAGGTTCATCACACTGCTAAGCAGAATCATCACTGGAAACTGTGTGTCACGGTAGGGAAGCTAGTATTTTTATGAATGTCTAAAACCGTGAAATTAGTCAACTGGCTGTAAGGAGATGACGCGGTCTGCTCATGCGCTCTTTGTTATCAGAGAACCGAGCAACTGAAAAACCGTGCCGAGCCCTACTATTGAACTGGTGTAGATTTAGCGTGGTCCGGTTGTGTCTGGCACGGTTCAGTTCAGTTTGCGTTCCATTTACACTCGATAGTTATCTCGGTTACCGAGCTCGGACCGTTCTGGGCACGGTTAAAAAAGGGTAGTGTAAACGGGGGCTTTATACTGATTCAGACCAAACTAAAGATAAAAGTTTAGGTGTAAAAACACCTCACATCTCACCTGACCAAATGTGGTTTCCTTATCTTCCTTAAGTGTGAAATCTTAGATAAAACACAAAGTACTAGTGCTAGTGCAAAGTGCCATCTTTGTTGCTTTCCGGTGTTGGTGAGTTTCTCATAAGCAGACTGACCCATTGGCCAAATGAAGCAAGCTTTTTCCAAGAAGCAGTGAGCAGATGCTGGTCTTGTTGGTGAAAAGGCACCGAAACTTAGTAGAAAAATAGAGGAACAAAAAAAATAATAATTATGGGACTTTTGAAGGCAATTGGTTGCACCAGAACCTTTTAGGGGCTTCATAGCAAAAGGGTCGAATACATATGAACATGCCAATTGTATTTATTTTTTTGTATTTTCTTAATGCATTGTATATATTTTTCTCATTTCACTTTAAATTTCACTACCTGTGATTTTTCAATAAATCACAGGTAGAAAGCCTGAAAAAAAAAATAATACTTTGAACTTGACGATTTTTGCCCGTGTGGGAAAACGTTTGTGCATCTCTGACCTACGTTGGTCTAATTCTGGTGTTTCGCAGATAAGAATGGGGAAAAGAAAGAAAGCAGACTTTCACATCCCCTTAAACTGTTACCAAAACGTCATCAAACTGCCTTGTATCAGCATGTTTCTGTCCACTGTCTGTGTCTCCTCACTGCTGCTGTCCTTACTTTAATCTGTTTAGATGCATTTGGTTGATGATAATAAAAATAACAAGAAGAAGAAGAAGAAGAAAAAAAACAAGGAAGTGCTTTATGAAAATCAACCCATTGTTACAGCTTTCAGCTAAATTGGGTGAAAATGTCTCCTTTCACTTCTTCAAATGTAATTGTTGCATCTGCCGTATGTTTCTCCAAGAAGCAAACAGCTGCAAAGCCTCAAATCATAAAAAAAACAAACAGTGTCATGTTTGTTGGTGCTGCTAAACCCACCGAGATCAACTCACCTTTAGAACAAAGCAGAAGTCAGTCGGGGCCTTGTATCTGTTCTTGACGTCTTTCCCGTAGTAAACGTTCACGTTGTCGAACTGGATGAAGCAGATGAGATCACGGGACGACTGGAGAGAAGAAACAAGAAGGTGTTCAGGGCCGGCAGGTCAACATTGTCATTTTCACTGGTTTCTCACGTCCTCAATGCCATTTTCACTTTTCAGAAATACTGTACTGCCAAGAGATTGGTGGCTCTGTGAGGTGTTTTGAATTTATTATTATTATTAAACCTTTATTTAACCAGGAAAGTCACCGTTAAGATCTCTTTTTCAAGGGAGACCTGGGAAAAATGGAAACTAAATAATAATAAAAAAAAATGAAAACTGCAAAATGTTACATCAGACAAAATTTAAAACACTGACAATTTAAAGAAGTCATCTCTAAGACCATCGATGTAGCTTTAAAATCACTCAGGGAGGTCCAGCTGCAAGACATTTTGCTCCATGCTGTGGGGCGAAGTAGCCAAAAGCCTTTTGTCCAAGTTCAGTGCGAACATTTTGGACAGAGAGCAAGTATCGGTCACTGGAACGCAAAGAGCTTGGTGCTCTTTTGTATTATCATTTCACACGCATAGAATATACTTATACATAAAAGTATATCAATGATGGAGCCTGTGGGTAGTCAAAGGCCATCCAACCCGAGAATATAAGTCGCAATGACGGGTCAAATAGAGGCCGTTTGTTATAGATCTTAGGGCAGAATTATAAACTGTGTGAAAGATTGAGTGGAAGGACAAAAATACACGCGTCTGATGTGTACACCTCTCCAGGGTGTAAAGAAAAGTGACATGATTAATTCTGTGGATTCTTTTTTGACATACAGTATGATGTTTATCTTGGAAAATTGTAATAAAATAAAGTAAAGCCTCTTTTGATTCAGCTGCAGCATTCAGTCTCCTTAGGAAGCAACCAATCAGCATCCCACATCTGGATATTGTGATATTTGCCAAGTCCGCCTCGTAAATTCCCTCAGATTGTGAGAAAACTTCTTGCCCACAGACCTCTCCAGGTAATCCCATGAGTCTTCTGTCAGATTTAATTATGGACTTTGACTAGGCCGTTCCAACACTTACATTTTCCTCTTGTGGAGTCATTCTTTTGTTGGTGTGGTTTCACTGTGACGCTGAAACAAGAATCCTGCTTCATCTTCAGCTTTCCAGACCCACCTTGAGCAAAACACCCAGTTCCCGCAGCTCCTTTAGTTTTTCTGCAAGCCTCCTTGGTTCATTTCTGCCTCGTTTTTCTTTTCATTCTTGTTGGAGAAACCTCCAGCTTTTGTAATATTAAATTATTGCTGTCTGCCTTTTAAAATTCAACCATTCAAAATTGTTGATTTGTTTGTGCTTTTCTCCTGACTGGTAGTGAAATCCTTTTGATTAAGTGTAACTTCTCTGCAAACTACGACTTTAGTTAAAGTATGGACAGCTGAATTTTAACTCAGCTTATCTGATCAGATTAACTGTAATCGATCGTTCGTTGTGACCACAAGAAGACTGAAAGCTCAAATTAACTCAAAAGCTCCTGGTGCAAACTTTTGATTTAAGGTTGTGCACATTGATGCAATTGGGTTTTTGCAGCTTTTTTGTGGCTTACATATTTTTTCTCCTAACAGATTTGTTTCTTTTCTGAAGAAAATGTCAAATCAAAAAGGCTCGAAATGGGTGCATATGGAGAGCCACAATAGCTACCATTTCCACTCAGCAGAGCGTGAAAGCAGCTGTAACCGAGAGCTGTAAGACCAATCAGAACCACTAAAATATGGCGAAACTGAAAAGAAAAAGAACTGGCAAAAGATTTCATAAGATGCCTTTGTATCCTGGTCCCTTCACCTTGGTTTTTCCTTTGGGAACGTAATAAATTCCTGAAGCTCGGAGCTGAAAGAGCCGCTGCTTCCACGCCTTCTTGCCATCTTCTTTGAGGAACAGCACCCCTTCCAGATCGGGTACGATGATGGATGTTCCACAGAAGTTCTCCTGCACGAGTAAAACCATTATGAAGAGATAGCAGGCAAGGAAACGATGTTTCGCCAACAGCAGGTGCACACATCTTGTTTATTTACCTGCACCAACAACTCCTTGTCTTTGTCTTTCATGTCCTTGAGAGTTTTCTTGTCCTTTTTCCAAAGATAAAAGTTCTGCAAATGAAGATTGAAAAAGAGAGTTACTGATAACAAAGAAAGCTGGTTTATTAATTTGTATGTATATATTTACCATATTTGCTATTTTTTTTTTTCAAATGCTTGTGTGGTTAGACACCACAGCTGATTATTTCAGTTTGTTTGCTGCTCTTCCTCTAAAGAAAGAGCAAGAAATTGTGTGCAGATGTTCACTGGACACAATCTTTTGACAAATCTGAACCAAACTGCAAATCTGCTTTGACCCTGAGGGTGGAAGTGCTCAAGGTTCGGCACAGAAACCCCCTTCATCTGCATCCTTTCATGGTGCTGGAAGCCTAATTATTGAAGAGGAGCTCATCAGATTTAAAAAGGCTACTGGTGTTTCTTCCTTCAAACCAAGGCTGTAACTGATTGTGGAGGTTCAGAAACCTCTCATACACAGAGGCATAAATAAGTATTTGTCCCCTTACAGATCTCGCCTCTTTTTTTGCCTTGTTGATGCACTTAAATGTTTTAAATCACCAAACAAAAATTTTAACATCCAACAAAAAAATATCCAGAGTAAAGGTTTACCAAATCTTGCCAAGGTTGCATGTTAAACTAAGGCTAAAGATAGGCTTTTAGCTCAACTTCCTGGACTGTAAACATATCCATAAATTATATATTAAATACATCTATATCTATTTAAATATCTATCTGTATCTCTCTCTCTCTCTCTCTCTCTCTCTCTCTCTCTCTCTCTCTCTCTCTCTCTCTCTCTCTCTATATATATATATATAATATATATATATATAGAGAGAGAGATGTATACATATCTCTCTCTAGATATATAGATATAGATATATAGATAGATTTTTCTGTTAGCATCCCCAAAAGAAAACACACTTCCCTACTGAGTTTGTCTGTTACTAGAATATTTAGACTTCCTTTCATAGTCCTTCTATTACTCTCTGGAAAAGCTATTTGGACATACTTGTCAAAAGGTAAAACAATGTAAATGAACAGAGATGTTCTGTCTTTTGTTGGAGTGAATGATGGGGTGCTTCAGCGCCGTTCCAGCCAAGCTATTTGTCTCTGCCAACAGACCGAAGCCATTAAAATCTCTCAGATTGTTAAGTGTCCCATTATAACAACAAACATGCCAAGATCTTTTTGGCCTCAAGCTGTTGTGGCTGATGTATTGCAGCTACAGCTTTAAAGAAAAGGGCCAGCCTGCATAGAAGAGAGATATCTCATAATTGAAAGAAAAGAGCCCGTTTTCTTTTTAGGGGGGGATTCTCACAAACTTTCTGGACTTGTATATCAGGCGGCTAAGTTCAAAGAGCTGGATCTGGTCTCTTTTAAAGCAATGACAGGACCAACCTGTGGGTTTTTGAAAACCTCAAATTTATCTTTTCTCTCCTTGAAGAGGACTTTGTTTTCGCTGTCCCTTGTCCATGCTAGGAGCGGCTCCACCAGGTTCTCATGGTCCTCAAACGTACGTTCTGTTAAAAGAAAAGCGGAGTTAGGAATCAAAAGAACAACATGATCAGATCATGTACATATAAAACCTTTATATCATTACACAGAAGGAGGTTTAAAATGACTGATTAAAGTTAAATGCAATTATACCTCTAAAAATGTGAGGGCTCTTTTAAAGCTTACAATTCTATAAAAATATACTTTAGTTAGCTTAGGAATACTCTAATTATATAACAATGATAACCCCATAAACAGTTAATATTATTAGGTGGTTGTCTTATTTGGCTTTCATTTGGGGGGTTGGTGGCCTAATGGCTAAAGCAGAGTTGGGTGCTTGTGCCTGGGGAGTCTGCAAGTTCAATGGTTCGAATCCCACAGACTGCTACTCTGGGTCTCTGAGCCTAATACTCAGAATGCTCCCTGGGCTGTAATGCAGTGTGATACATGGATCTTAACTGGCTCCTTTTGCACCTGCTTTGATAAGATCAAAGCATTTTTACTCATCTAAAACTAAATTAAAATGTAATATCAAAATTAGCATCTCACAATATGAAACCAAAAATAGAACGGGAGGAAGATGTGTGTGAAATAAAAAAGTAAGAAACATGAGAGGAAAACAGAACAAATACCACAAAGGGAGAAGAGCTAAGAGGAACTAAAATTTTTACTTATGAAGTAAAACTGTAATTTCATATGGGAAACTTCAAACCTACAAAACATTTGCCAACAGACCGAAGCTTTGTCCTGTTTTTGGTAAATCAGAATCTGCAAATAACTGTGTTCAGGCTTTACTGTAAAGCTTTAAAGGTTACATTTTGTCACCTTCCTAAAATAATGTCCTATGTCATTTTTCCTCTTTTTTCTTTAGAAAACACACAAAATAATAAGATAATAAATTATAAAAAATAAAAAAAATATTTTTTGGCAAAACATTACTTCAGCCATTATTTTAGGAAGGTGACGATTTATTTAAAAATGTCATTAAAACCTAAATAAGCTGTTTAAGTTAAAAACATCACAGGCGGTTTGATTGGATGAACCTGATGCTAAACTATGCTGATCATGAAAGCTACATCAAAGCTAAGCTACAGCTAATTCAAGCTAAGCCCATGCTTGGCCACAGCTCGACAACTAGTCCCTGCTAAACTACTAGGCTACAGTTAGGCCGCAGCTGACATTGCTGGACCACTGATAGTGATAGCTACAGCTATTACCTAGCTAGCTATGCCACTACCAGGCAACAGCTAAAGCACTGCTAAACCAAAGCTAAAGCTCAAGCTAAGACAGTGTTAGGACCTTGCTAAAATACAGCTACGACAATTTTAGACCACAGCTTAGGCTCAGCTAAGCAGCAGCTTAGTTCTAGGCTACAGCTAAACCACCATTAACCTACAGCTACTCTACAACTACGGCACAGCAAGGTTACATTAATCTAAAGCTACATATAAGCAACTGTTACAATTGCCAGTTGCCTACAGTCCCTGACTAGGGTATACCGCTGCTCTGAGAGCACGGATAAGATACTGCTTAGCTACAGCTAAGCTACACCTAAGCCACCATTGGCTTACAGATACTCTACAACTAAGCTAACACTAGGCTACAGCTAATTTAAAGCTAGGCTGCTGTTGGAATCCAGCTGCCTGAGCCACAGCCAAGTCACTGCTAGGTAACAGATATGCTAAAATTAAGGGACTGCCTGGAACGGCAGGTCACACCCCGGGTTGCCAGATCTGACCGACAGTTTCACGCCCAAACGCAATGTAAAACCCACCCAACTCAAAAAAGACCAGCCCAAATCTCTCTTGAACTTATCTTAATAGCGTAGAACTATTACACACATAATAAAGAAACACTGTTAGCATACAACTACATTAAAAAAAATACTTGCACATACAGACTCTCCAAAAAACGTGCAATCACGCAACCAAATGACATACACACAGAGATCACTTTCTTAATCCTGTTATTATAGCTTCCCCAAAAAATGTATCATTAGCCTACCAACTAGTGTCTGTTTGCACACGGTTAGCTTCTCAGGGAGCGTTGTTTGGACATCCATGCAAATTACACAGTTCTTTAACTTGAAGATTAACATCTTTGCTAATGACTTGTTTCCACACTTTTTTAACTTTTCCGGGAATGTTTGTCTGATACATTAATGCAATTGGACAGTATTTTAAATCATCCTGTAAACTGACTGCTGCATGTCTTTTTGACTTGAACATCAATTAACTTAAACATTCAATTTCTGCTACTGACTATTTTAACACTTTTTAACTTCTCCAGGAATGTTTGTCTGAGACAGTCATTCAATTGCACAGTAATTCACAGTTATTTACATTACTATCTAAAGTGACTGCTATCTGTGTTATTTGACTCGGACATTTACATCTTATCAGATGCTAAGGACTATTTAAATGCTTTTAACTTCTCAGAGGTGTGGTTGGGGCATTCATCTTGAACATTATATCTTGATTTGTGTCTGTGTTTTGTGTGTGTGTGAATTCTGAGCCGGAGTTTCACTAAGGTCTCTTTATGGTTACATAATGACAATAAAGGCTCATGGTTCTTGATTTTTGGTATTGCTACAGCACAATAATACTAAGGAGAGGCCGTTTTTGACCAAATGTGCTCAAACGTTTATATAAATAAACAACAGCACGGTGTGACAAATTGGTTCAACTCTATTTTGGAGTCAGTTTTGAACTTTTTAAATGGAAAAAGAAATTCTCAATTTGGCCTATGACCACAATTAGCCACACATTACTAAATAAAGTATTTTTTCCACTAACACACAACCACTCTTGAACATAAGATTGGTTGTAGGTATTCAACTGTTATAGAAATTAGCCTATATTGCAAACTTAGCCTAACTCCTGTTAGATAATTTAACACAGCCTATTTAAATTCTTACAGTCACTTAACAGTACTTCAAACATGTTTTTACAAATTCTTTAAATCAGCTCTAATTGCTGCTGTTTTAAATTGCCCAAAATAAGGATAAAATACAGAGGTGTTTTTATTTTCTTCCGTTTTGTTGGAGGACTTTTAATGGTATAAAATTTTAAAAGCACATGCACTTCCTTTTTCCCCTTCTGGCCACCCACCAACTTTAGTTTTTCAGATCTCCAGCGCACAGTGGGCATTTGAACACAGTTTTGCCACCGTCTCCGATTACAGGTTACCAGCGGTGGGGGGGGGGAGGGAAGACTAGGCGTTGCATTAAATTGTTGCCACGATTCCAGGCTACAGCTTGGCTGCTGCAATCATTAAATTAGCTGCTGGAAATGACCTGTATGGAGTAGAAATCCCTTTGAACTTCATTTCAGTAGTGGGCATGGTGAGCAGATGGGAAAGTTTTACAGCAGCAAAGATTTGTTTGAAGATGTGTTGCTGTTGAGCTCTGTGGGTGTTTATTGGACCTGACTCGGCTCGACTTTATCTCGATAAAGAATAAAGGTGCTTACAGTCAGAACGTACGTAACAAACCCGGGGAGGTTTGCAGACCTTTAAAAATTATTTTACTCACTTTTTTTTACCAAGAGGCTGTCGTGGTGCATAGATTAGTCAACGATGACATAAGACACAATTCACCTCCTTGTGCTTCTGAGTCACAGGAGCTAAAAAGGATTTTTTTTTTTTGCATAGACAGCATGCTGGTAATAGTAATCTGTGTGTCAGACAGCTTACTTAAACATGGAAGAAGGAGTAAATGTTTGTGGATGTAATAGCAGCACAGAGGTTGTCACTTTATACCTGCAGCACAAATTAATTCGGTGCAAAAGAGAAACAAGTTCAGCTCTGACCCAGAAAAACGTTGATAGAAAGGCTTTTTCTACTGACAGCTACAGCGTACCCTTTTCGATAATGACCAAAGAAACTTAACATAAAGGCGCTGTCGCTCAGCTCGTTCAACAAGGGAAGCTGAATTTGAGTTCTGCGTTATCTTTTCAGCAACCCACATCATGCCCTCAAAGCAGTTAATATCAGCATAATTCATGCGTCAGTCCGCTGCTGAAAATGGTTCCCCCTGAAATTCAATACTGCATTGTGTTGCAGTGTTTGCCTCATACTCCACTGCGAACTGGGTTTTGGGAACTACTAAAATAAAGCTGCAGTCGACATTTCCTGGAGGACCTAAAGTAACATCGTGGCACATGGCTAGATAATCTGGTGTTGGTGAGCTACAATACATATATATATATATATATATATATATATATATATATATATATATATATATACACTCACCGGCCACTTTATTAGGTACACCTGTCCAACTGCTCGTTAACACTTAATTTCTAAGCAGCCAATCACATGGCGGCAACTCAGTGCATTTAGGCATGTAGACATGGTCAAGAGAATCTCCTGCAGTTCAAACCGAGCATCAGTATGGGGAAGAAAGGTGATTTGAGTGACTTTGAAGGAGTGGCATGATTGTTGGTGCCAGAAGGGCTGGTCTGAGTATTTCAGAAACTGCTAATCTACTGGGATTTTCACGCACAACCATCTCTAGGGTTTACAGAGAATGGTCCGAAAAAGAAAAAACATCCAGTGAGCGGCAGTTCTGTGGGCGGAAATGCCTTGTTGATGCCAGAGGTCAGAGGAGAATGGCCAGACTGGTTCGAGCTGATAGAAGGGCAACAGTGACTCAAATAACCACCCGTTACAACCAAGGTGGGCAGAAGAGCATCTCTGAACGCACAGTACGTCGAACTTTGAGGCAGATGGGCTACAGCAGCAGAAGACCACATCGGGTGCCACTCCTTTCAGCTAAGAACAGGAAACTGAGGCTACAATTTGCACAAGCTCATCGAAATTGGACAATAGAAGATTGGAAAAACGTTGCCTGGTCTGATGAGTCTCGATTTCTGCTGCGACATTCGGATGGTAGGGTCAGAATTTGGCGTCTACAACATGAAAGCATGGATCCATCCTGCCTTGTATCAACGGTTCAGGCTGGTGGTGGTGGTGTCATGGTGTGGGGAATATTTTCTTGGCACTCTTTGGGCCCCTTGGTACCAATTGAGCATCGATGCAACGCCACAGCCTACCTGAGTATTGTTGCTGACCATGTCCATCCCTTTATGACCACAATGTACCCAACCCATGATGGCTACTTTCAGCAGGATAATGCGCCATGTCATAAAGCTGGAATCATCTCAGACTGGTTTCTTGAACATGACAATGAGTTCGCTGTACTCAAATGGCCTCCACAGTCACCAGATCTCGCATGTTAGAGTATAAGCAGAAAATGAGTTGGAGTGGGTATGGGAAAAAGGGAATTGGGCTCTTAGAAGCAAGTAAAAGGAAATAAAAGTGGGTGTGTTAAAATAAAAAAGAACTCATGTCCAGATATTCAGATAATCTGATGACTTTGGGGAACTTTCTCATTTGACAGCCAAATAGTCAGTGGTATTTTCCCGCTGCATTTTTTGATATATAGTTGATATAGCCTTGGGGTGCCACAAGGCAAAAAACAAAGGACTTGCCCCTGAACAAGTTTTTTGATAGCGTATT
The DNA here is from genome assembly GCA_037039145.1 of Fundulus diaphanus. NCBI lineage: Eukaryota > Metazoa > Chordata > Actinopteri > Cyprinodontiformes > Fundulidae > Fundulus > Fundulus diaphanus. Next base: position 12,466,960 of record CM073137.1, on the reverse strand, counting down.
TCAGTGTCCAGTTTACGAGAATAAGTGTGACCTGTGTGTTTATAAAATGTAAGAACTGTGAAAAAAAATGGCTGTATGGCGGGGGCCTAATGAAACTGGAAGTAACAGCTTTGCAGGAGTGTGTTTTTTTAAGGAGCCTGGGCTATTTTTGTGCATTCAGTGTAAAATATCTAAAGAATTTCTGCTGCTCAACACTTAACTGGATGGTCAAAAATATTCAATGTTTTCTCTTTTTTTTTTTTGGCTTTTGGAACGCCTCAGATTGAAACAAGCACGAAAAGCAAAATATATTGACTGTATGTTGGTATTTGCTCGCTGTTGTCTCTGACGTGATGATCCTAAGTGCTTAAATGCAAGGAAACTTGACTTCTTTTCTTTCTTGTGGATGTTTAACCTCTCATCCAGTCTAGGCTAAGTAGACCTGGACTGAATTATTCTACACTGATTACAAATGCTTTAAAACAAAGCCTGTGAAATGTGAAACATTTACTTCAAATGTAATTAGGGGGATTTCCGAATATTGCTGAAATTTCAATAGATATATGTAATATTTCTCTCTCTCTCTCTCTCTCTCTCTCTCTCTCTCTCTCTCTCTCTCTCTCTCTCTCTCTATATATATATATTTATATATATATATATATATATATATATATATATATATATTTATATATATATATATATATATATATATATATATATATATATATATATATATATATATATATATATATATATATACCTCAAGAATAATTCCAAACAAAGCCAAACATTTGTTTCTCTATATTATTGACCTGATTTCATTGAGGCGCCAGAGGGAGGAGCTTTCCCACTGACAATCATACTTCATAAACAGCACAAATAAAGCAGGTCTATATGCTGCTGAATGTTGAGTCACTAAAAGGTCACAACTCTCTGCTTCCGTTTACACCTTGGTGTGTGATTAGGACATATTGCAATGATGATGCACAACTTCATGCAGCCACGCTTCTAGAATCTAAATGACATAGGCGATATTTTTATGCAGGAAACAAATGCTGTAAATTGGTTTGTAGCTTAACAACAAAAATTTTGTTGTTTAAGGCTTGGAGGGAGAGTAAAATGTCGGTGTTTGGGAGTAATCTCAGCCAAGAAATAAAGAAATTTATACATAGTCATCGCTTGCTCGTCTGCTATTTTTATAAAAGAAATTAGATTAAAATCATTCATATTTTTTAAATGACTAAAATTACTAAACTTGTCTCTGTTTTCACCGTTTGAAGAGTTTTTGTGATCAAGTAATGAAGTCAAACTTTGATTTAACACTTATGCTTACTGCGTACCAGTTCACTGCTCGTTTTAAGCACTTTATCACATCCGGTTGGTTTACTTTTGCCACTCCCATCCTCCACGTCTTTGCGATAGCGTTGTGACATCACTCGATGGTGGCCGTTTAGGAACTCACCGAGTTGCAGCTCGTAGTTGGTCTCGCACAGACTCCAGTCTACGTTGCCGTCACAGTGTGTCTTCTCAAACAGGTTGTCCAGGACCTCCCTCACAGTTTGCCTCTCGTCAACCATCAGTGTCTTGGAGCTGCCGTCATTCATGAGCACTCTCACCACCAGCTGTCGGAGACACACCCAAAGAAGGTCAACTCACTCAATCCACAACAGTAGCTTCAAACAGAGATAAACTGAGTTACCAACAAGCAACACCGTGTTTTACTGTTGTTTGTGAACTTTTATTTTACATTTTTACCAGTCCTTTTACTACAACATACTGTTCCTAGAGATGGACTGATACGGGGTGTTTATGTCTGACACGATTTTTCTGATATCAGTCTAACCCAGGGTTCACCAGCATGGTGCCTGCGTCACCTGGTAGCCCCCAAAGACCACATGTGGTGCCCTCAAGCCCGTTCTAAAACTAGCCCAACTATTCAGTGAGCTGCATCTGAAATGTTATTTTAGTCTGTTGCCCTACTTTTGTAATCACACTTGCATTTATATAGATTTAAAAATTACAATATTACAAATTACAATAAAAAAAAGACAATTGCAAATGTGTTTATTGGGTGAGCGCTGACTCTTCTAGTTCAAAGGTCAGTACTGGTAGCCCTTCGTGAGACACAGTACCGATGAAGTAGCTCTCAGTTTAAAAAAGGTTGCTGATCCCTGGTCTAACCGATACCTGGTATGTGCTGTCGCTATTACTTTTTCTTTCTCCATTTGCATGATACAAAAATGACACAATGACAACAAAAGTCTCAAAAGCTGCGTTTAAACCAGCTAATATTAATAATCAGCGTCAGACCGCAGTTTAAAAGGTCCATGCGTCTTACGGCAGCGCTTAATGAACGTGTCGCAGCGAGAGAAAAGAGCTTCTTTAGTTCAGTGGGGAGAAGGAGGAGAAAGATCACTGACCACCGCTGCAGTGTATGGACGTTATTTTATGTAAAGTCAGATGCTGTACGCGTAGTGGTTGGTAATTGTTTTCATGTGCGTACCATGATTCTCCATGGGAACAAACACGCGCACGGCAGCGGCAGCTCGCCAGCTGGAGATCAGACGTGGGGTTTTTAGACAGAGAAACAGACACACACTGCTGTTCCCTCCCGCTCACAGTGAGACAGGCAGACCTTCAAAGGCCAGCTGCAGCTAAATTAGACAGTTAAAACTACATTAAGAGTTGAAAAACGTATGCTTGTTGTTGTTGGCACCCAGTTTCACAACATTACCAGCCGCTCTCTGCCAGGGAGGGAGCAGCAACGTATGCGCTTCACGGGATCTCACAGCACGGCTGCTGATATGATACATGAAAACAAAAAACCCCGCAAATATCGGCCAAAGATATCCGGCGGCCGATGTGTCGGTCGACCTCTGACTGTTACCAATAACAACCAGGTGACTAATATTAGCTCACAGAGTTTTGCTGTTGCATCATTCAAAGTTAGCCGCACCAGCACCAGACATGCTGACCAGTCAAAGAAAAATAATCAGCATCTGAAATAAACACAATTTCTTAAACACACGTTGCATATTCAAGCCATGACTAAACAAGATGTTTATTAACTGCCCACATGCATTTACAGATTGGTCTTTTCTGTATGTTGATATGTTCATCTTCCTCTGGTTTATTAGGGAATAAAACCCTGTGCTAAATCTAATGTAACTGAACACACAGGGAAGCTGTGTAATAAAAGTCCTTGCTGAATAAATTTAAAATACAGAAAAGAAAGTGATATCTGATCTAACTTCTACTACTACGCTGCCCACATATAATATGATGTGGACAGCAGTGGGCTCCCTGAGTCAGACTAAATCCAGCCTTTAAGTGCATGCAGCTTATTTGTTTGCCGGTTTAATAACATGTTCTGCGCACAAAATGATTGTTTCTGCTTCGTACTTTAATGAAATAGCTGAGAACATCAGCAGTTCAGTAATTCATTTCAAATGTCCGTATGTAATTTTAGGTCCTCAGCCAGAGCTCTGACTGAGATTTACTTTTATCTAGGCCCAGAATATTCACACTTCCTGTCATGTGGAAGCAAGTCCGGTTTTGGAACGCCGAGGACTTTTCATTAAGTCCGTTGCCTTGCTGCCGTCATAAACACATGTTTTTTTGTTTTTTTTTTTTGTAGATCTTATCAAGGCTGAGTAAGACTAATTAGATCCCAGTTTGCTCAGCTTTGTCTGTCTCTAAAGAAGAATCCCATTTCTGGCTTCTCAGTACTTTGTTGTGCAACATCTGTAGTCCAAACATCCTCAGAAACCAGGGCGTATGTCTAAAAATAACAAAGGACCCGATCCCAGAAAGATCTGCTGAAACATTTAGAGACATGTGTCTGGATTTCTGCATTTCTTATGTTCATGCAAAAGTGGCAGCACCTGGTTTCTTTGGCTTCTTCCTGGACACCATTGTTTACATATTCCTGGGAAGTTTCAACCACTGGACTCAACAGATCACCCTCAGATAAAAGAACATTTTGTTAGAACGATGGATTTGCATGCAGGAACCAGCTATGGTTAAGCCTGCGCTGAAGTGGAAGCTGCTGGGAACACCAAGGACCAGGGAGGAGCCAATATAGAAAGAAATCAAAAAGTGGCAAAATGGACACTTTCAGGTTGGGCTGAAATTTACCGCTATGCAGGTTGGCAAACCAAATGACTTCTTTGAAAAGGTTTTGCAGATGAGACAAAACAAATTGAGCTATTTGCCCACAACGATGAGAGGCATATTTGGATGAATTATCTCTCAGCCATAAGAAAATTAAACCGTTTGTACCATCAAGATACCTGCATTTGTGCGTGTCAAAACCCTGGCACATGACGTATGTTCTTGCAAAAGTGGCCATGCTGGGTCTCTTTAGTTTCTTTGGCAATGAGAATATTGCTAAGTAGTATAATCCGTCACGTGATACTGGACAAAGTTATTGCATGCCATCCGACTCAGAATGGTGAGCCTTTATTTTTGGCCCGTGCACAGCTTTGCCTGCAGGACTAAGTTTAGGTGCTTCTGTGCCACTTTGAAGATGAGTAAGTGACCGTGTATCACCCAGAGAGGAAACCTTGGCATTCTGCAGGATGTTGGCTACACGAAAATACCCATCTATTAATGTGATTGACGGCTCCTCTGAAAGCACAGAAGGGAGGAAAACCGCAGCAACAAAGCATTTTCCGTCTAGCCAGCCATAACTCTATGCGTCTTTAATGCAGCCCGGTCTTACCTTTTTCACTTTGGCTTCCTTGAGCTTCTCGAGGGCAAGCTTGATTTTGTCTGCCTTCAACTGAGCTTCTATTTCTTCCTAAACAGGGTAAACAACACATAGAGGAACTGAATTAGTAGATATTTTTCTCACTTAGGTAACGCTTGTTAATATTGAGGAAAGATACTGTCCATTTCTTAGTTCTTTTTTCTTTTGACGAAAAAAACCCCATCTTGCAATCAGGCTAACTGACCCGTGCTTTAAACAGCCTGTGGTGGTTGACCATATAACCACATACAGATTCATTGGTATGCTATTGTTACTACAGTGAGGTCAGACAGACTGCTGCACAGAGTAGATCATGTTTGTGTCGACATTGTTAAGTCCTCAATAGTGTGCATATATTTGTATCTACAATTGTGTTTTCTACCAGTTCTCTTTTGATAGCAGTCCATGAAACTGTTAAAAGATTTCAGTCAAACCTTTACAAAGTCAAAATGTTTACATGCTGAGTAAAAATTCACATTCTTTAAACTTTCCGTCCAGACAGACGTCCTTGTAACCTTTTGAAGCAGTTCAATGTAATAATTCTTCAGGTTTTCTGAAGGTTTTTTTAGTTTCGACTTTTTCCTGCTTTTTCAGCAATTGCCTGTCCAGAACTTGACCATTTACAAATAATTTTTGTTTGTTTGTTAAAACACTTTCATCTGACCTATTAATCATTTGAGCACATAGACTAAAGGGAAGATCCAGTGTTATGTTCTGTCATATCACAAAAATGAATTAAACATTAATGACAAAGCTGTAACTTGTTATAGCTCAACTGTAACCTAGCTGAAACTTAGCTTCATCTTAGTGGTTGGTTGTAGTTTCGCTCCTGCTATGTTTTAAAGGTATAGTGGACGATCTTTCAGCTTCGAGTTCCAGGTGGATCACTTTATCTATTGCTTATCCCACTTGCCAATCATTCTGACGTGCGCATGTAACACCAATGTGCATGCATTGGTGTTACAGCTCCGTATACGCACTTCTAGTGTTTACGTATCCAGTTAGCTTCTGTTCATTGTAGCTCCGCTGCTCTCACCGTATCCTTAAAAAATGGATGAGAGACACGAGAAGCAAACTGTCTTACAAGTTTATGAGAAGAAGAGGAAGGCCTCAGAAGAAAGAAAATAAGAAACAAAACCAGAGTGTATTTGGGAGACTCTTTCCCGCGATCCCCCTGAGGAGCGGAAGAGCAGCTTGGATGGTCTTGTACATGCCATGCGATTATTAAAAAAAAGGACTTGGATGCTTCTTACCAACATTTCCGCAAGAATCGTCCACTCTACCATTAATATAGCTGAGATTTAGCTGCAGCCTAGCTGTTAGCTAGCTGTAACTTGGCTGTGGTTTACCTGTAGTTTAACTACAGCTATCCTTTAACTTAACTTAGATTTACCTGTAGCCTAGCTAGCTGCTACTTAGCTGTAAATTGGCTGTGGCTTACCTGTAGCTTAGCAGCTGCTATGCCTCAATTTAGCTGAAATTTAGCTGTTACCTAGCTGTAACTTGGCTCTGGCTTAGATTTAGTATAGCTGCAGCTATCCTTCAATTTAGCTGAAGTTTAGCTGTAGCCTAGCTGCTACGTGAGATATTTATTATGGACCTGGGACCTTGACTTTTGACCTTCATGTTCACATTTTTTCTCATGCTGTCTTGATCAGGTACAAGAACTAGTTGAAAATGATAAAAAAAGGGGGGCTAAAGCCTCAAGAAAAAATTAAGAAAGAGCAAGACTACAAATCAAGAAAAGTAGAAAGATATTTGTATCATTGCATATTTGTACACCGCTATTGCTTATCCCACATTGATGGGGTTAGCTGAGTGTTAAGAAATCGTTTGATCATTATTGGGGTGTAGCTCAGAAGTCCGATGTGTTGTTTACATTTTCCTTTTCAGATGGAAAGACAGATTTCAAGAATCCAGTTTATGTTAATGTTTCCAGCCTGTCAGTTTCCAACGAACAGGAGCATTCTTCACCTTCAGGCTCACAGTAAAGTTAGCACAGTATGTTTAAAGATTGCCTGCAGCTTAAGATGAACCTGTACACATCTCGCTTACCAATGACGCACCGAGCACAGCTGGTGTTTTTCACCACAGTGAGATGAGGTCACAAGCTCTGCTAAAGCAATAAGCTCCCATCTACCTTTCCTATCCCCGACCATGCAAAGACTGCCACTTTTTACCTCCTCTAGACCCCCTGATCCTGTTACAGTTTTCACATGGCTGCATGTGTTTGATCTGTTCCAGACAGACCTTCAACTGTTTCTCCTCACGCGTCTCTCTGACTCCAACAGATGGATCTACTTAGCTGTGACCTCACTGTGTGCGACAGTTAAAAGACCTGCACCACTCTTTAGTTTCAGAGAAAAAAATAAGTAAAGAAGTCATGTGAAATGTACACGAAGGGAAGAGCTTTGCCACAGATGGCATAAAAATGGGGTCAGAAGTTTGCTGTTCTTTTTCCTAAGGCAGATAATTGAATGACAAACTACTTAATATTTGTTATAAAACAGGAACTAAGTGCTAAGTTTCGGTTTAATTAAAATTTTTCTCCAATCAAGTTATACATAAATGCTCAAATAAATGCATACACCGCCAATAATATTTGGTTAAATGCCCCAAAGAAATTTATACCTTGAACAGAAGCTTTTTGTTGCCATCAACAAGCTAATGGCATAATTCAGGTCTGATATTAGCGCATCCTTTTTGGCAGAATTGGTAGATCTTACCTGATTTCTTGGCACTGACCAAGCTTTTAAGGATAAATACAATTTTTCTCACTGTTGAAGCAGAGACCATTGAAGGAGAATGATGTTAGCCAGCCTGTTCATTCCAACCAGTTTTGATGCTTGGGATCATTGCCGTGTAGGAACACCAAGTTATGTCCATATTTCTTCTGACCCAAACTATCACCATCAGATGAAAGCACATCGGTCAGTATCTTTTGAAACAACGCAAGAGCCACCAAGTCCAGACCCTATCCTAAACTGGAAACAAATTGTGCAAGAGCGTTACCATACACGCTGAAGCCGACCAAATATGAAGCGCTGGCTCCAAAATTGTCAACTGAAGTTCGGACTGAGATTTGCCCACATGGTGGAGCAAAAATCCTTTATTGTCACCGGAGCAATTTGGTAACAATGACAGGAAGTACGTTTAGATCAGTTAAATAAATGCAATAATAAAGGAAGACCACTTCCAAATCCATCTACTACAAAGGACAGGGAATGCTAGACAGATGAATGCAGATACAGTGGGTTGCGCCAACAGGTCCGTTATCTCAGACGTATATCAAAACGTTTTTTTTTTTTATTAAAAACGGCAGGCAAGAATGGGCTTAACAAAACCACTTAAAATTCATGCACCACATTTAACGTCAAGAGGTGTTTAGTTATTGTTGTGCCCAATTGTGCCAAACGTGGTTAGTTTGCATCCCAGTTAAATTTAAATCTGTTGGATCTGCTATATTCAAATGAACTATCTCTACTTAATTTAGCATCTGCCTGACAGCAAAACCACAATTATTTAAAGTGTACATAAATGTAGGCTGTAAGGGATTCAGTGAAGTATACCAATTCTGCAAAGAAGAGAGGTCAACCCAGAAATGCCAAAAGCTTGTTGATGAAGACAGTTTAGAGTCTAGGAAACTTTATCAATTACTCATTATGTGTAAATTAAAGAAAATCCCCATTTAATTCCTAGTTTTTATTGTTTGAATTTCTTAGCTGTATCATTATTTCACTCTGGGAAGGGAATGCCTTGAATAAATAATTAAAAGCCCCAAAGTAATATGCCACCAATGCCAGTGATGAGTTTACATAACCTTCTCATCAGAACTAAATGAGGCAAAGAACAAGAAAAAAAAAACGAGACAACTACTTTTGTTGTCGTTCAGCCATGCGTTATCAATCTAAAGAGCAAACACCTGCAAACGCTTTGTTACCTTTCATTTAAACTCTCAGTTCTTTTAAAAATGTGGAACAGTTCCTGTACGCCTACTGAGGTGAAAAGGTGGCTGTTATTCAGCTCTAAGATGAGGTGCTGTACCATTGTGGGTTTTGCTGACTGAGGAGGGGGAGGTGGCAGAGGGGAGGCGGTGGAAGAAGATGGGGTGGTGACACTGTTGCTGTAGTTATTTCCTGGAGACGACGGTGACGTAACGGAGGAGGTGGGCTGGTGGCTCAGGCCTTTGGGTGGAGGCGGCAAGTCTGATGAAGACGATGGCGGCTCGTTGAGACCTTGTATTTCTGCTGCCAGTTTCTCTTCTGTCGCGTTGAGGTCGGCCATCAGGTCGGCCATGAGGGCGTCCAAGTCATTGTCCTCCAGTTCGTTTACGGATGCTTCTGAAGCACAGTCAAATGATCAAGACATAAATTAAAATATCCTTATACCTTAAAACTTTATTAGAAACCTGAGAAATTATGTCTATATAAAAAGAGACCGGCTTTGTACAGCTGGTTTAATTAGATTTCAGCAACGTGGTAAAAAAAAAAAAAAAAAAAAAAACATGGTCAATGGGACGTTGTCTTCAGTTTTAATCACTTGTCCTCCTTTATTTAATAGGTCTGCTGATGCATAATGTCTTCATGTGTTGCGTTATTTTACTTTCACATTCGATATATAGTTTACTTCCAGTTCTTGACCTAATACCCTCAAAAAGCCAATTCTGAATCAGCACTGAAATACCAACTATTTATGAGCATCGTCAACGTTAGTTAAGGATTCGTTCATATTTTATCATTTGGCTCTAACCAAAGAAGCGATGTAAGTTTGGGAGCTTATATGTTTACTCGTTTTGTTTGGTCTTCAGCAAAGTGACATAACTGAATCATCATCAGGGTATTTATGGCTTACTGTAAAGGCCTCAAACTGCAGCTTCCAGTCAGTTAAACTTCTGCATCATGCCCGATGTAAACGCCACCGGCTGTTTGCCTTTTTAGTTGCAAACAGTTACTTAAAGATAAGTTTGAAGTCTTTCATAGTCGTCCGCAAAACTGTAATATGCGTCATTATCTCGGCAGAGTTATTTCAGCTATTATTGCTATATATATTACTATTATCAGCTTTTATATCATCGAATTAAACTGAGAACTTTGCAATCAATATGTAATAATATTTATGTATACAATGCAATTTTTTATTTTAATAAATCGTTTTTGGTATCATTTGTTTTTAACAAATTCAAGATTTACTTATTTAACCCATTAATTCCCAAATGCATTTAAATGATCACGTATTCAGTTTTTAAAATTCTGTTTACCCACATAACATGATTTTACAATAGATATTTTGTAGTTCATAAGACATATGTTAATATTTATTAATTACCTTTTCATATATGTAATTATTGCACTCTTGGTTCTCAAAAACCATCAGCAATTGAAGATTATAAACTATACATTAGTTATGTAGTAATGGAGAGGGGGCGATGGGGTCCTAATTAGCAAATACCTATAGTGAACACAATAACAGGCAAACTGAAAGCACCTAAACAAAGCTGCAAGTCCAGATGTGCAGTTTTAATGTTTTTCAGAGGCTCTCTTTTAAATTTTAAGAAAATCTGTATGTTTGGCATTAGGAACATTTCACTAAAGAAATACTCTGTAAGATAAAGTGAAGAAATAAAAGCGGAAGGGGACAACTTAGAGAAGAGTGCTGTGAACACCAAAGGGTGTGGCGTTTCTCACTGGTTTCACAGCCTGTTAGGACACACAAAGCGTCATTAGACCCTTTTCTCCGACATGTCGAAGGGACAACAAAGCAGAGAAGCTAAATGACGCCATATTTCCATCTGACTGCTGAAAGTGATAATTGTCCTGAACCTACACAGTTTTATATGTCAAACTGAGGGACATGGTGTACGTTTTCTACCAATGACTTGCGATCAGAGAGCTTGACAAAAACAACAACAACAACAAAAAAAAGTCAAATCACCGTTTAGGCCAGTAAAGCCGATGGAGAAGTCGATTTCCTGCTTGGGGCTGCGGAGAGGTTCAGGAGGTAACGTTTCCTGTCCGAGACTCTGCAAAGAAGAGTAAACACGATTGTATTGGTAAGACGAGGTATATATCTGTACAAAGGTACTAAACCCTTTGAAAGGGTCAAGACAAAGCAAGCTTATACTTATAGTGCCCAGTTCTGCAGCACACTCAACAGTTTTTGCACAACTCGGGTTTTCAGAGAAATTGTTCCATACCGTAGAGCATAGAAACAAAAATGCAGCCTGTGTTTGTTAAGTTCTGGTCCAGGGAACAATCAGGGAAGGGTCTCTGATGACACGAGGGGTCTAAATGGTTCATACCTGACAAGCAACTGAAATGTCTTTGAGCCAAGACCATTCAGTGCCTGACAGACCAATGATGAGATTTAATCATGTATTAACAAATAAGGAGCTGGTGCAGTGATATTAAGGACTGGCATGGTAGAACCAGTGTTCCCGGTGCTGGTCAGGAGGACTCTGTTTTTTACCAAGACTGGTAAGGACCTCTACAAAATAAAAACATACAATAATTATTTTGTGTCCTGTTTTGACAGGAAATCCTTTTATTCTGGTCATGTTTTAAGAAGGTACAAGGCTGATTAAGGAATACACTTTATTGTTTATGTTGAATTTAGGTCTGGTTCAATAAAATGAACCAGACCTAAATTATTCTGTGTGACCTTCAGCCTGAATGAGTTTAGTTGAGTCCTGAGCTCAAATCTTGCATTTTTAGACCAAAAGCGACTTTAGTTACTTCTGTCTTTTAGTACATTAAGCTGAGGTAAAGGCTGACCCATTCACATATTGATGTTATAGACATACTTCTGACTGTAAGGAACTGTGGTCCCATGGTGATACAAATATATATGATGGTCTGTCCTCAGCATACATATAGTAAGAAATGTTGTAATACTAGTATATGAGGCAGGGGAGGCATATATAGATGTCTTTACCACATGAGAAACCCCACATGGGATGGTTGTTGGCACATATTTTATTAATTAAATAAAGCTCATTGAGTTTAATTCCCAAAAACCCAATGAGCTTCCCTTATTTTCAACACACGGTGAGTTTCCTGAAGTAAAAACATATGTGCAAAATAAAACATGTTCCCTGGAAATTCAAATAATATACAATTAATTCTGTCCTACAATACCCTCATTTGATGATAAATGTGGTAAAGTTAATCTGTGATGACACTATTTTGACTGTAAAGATTGGCATTTGATCAGAACCCATTTTATTGTTGTGTTATCTTGTGATCCTGTCTCTCTTTCCTCACACCATTCCTGTTTTACTTTATTTCCTCATCTCTTTCGGGTCATGCGTTGTACTGATGCTGTGAGCTGTTCTACAAAAACGCTACATTCACAAAAGAAAAATTGCTAAAAAAAAAAAAGAAAGTACATTAGTTTATTAAAAACACCATTTATTTGATGTAAACTGGCCCATGAATCCAAGAGAAGATTAAAAAAAGGAGGGATTTTTCCTGAAAGTCTGGAAATATAGTTCTGTACCTGAGTGAGGAGGTCCATCTCCCCCAGCAGGTCACTAAACATGGCGTCAATATCATCCATCTGGGAAAAAAACAAGACAATGAAAAAGTTAATATGTAAGAGTAGTGATTTACTACTGTATATTTTACATAAACCGACGTGAACATAATGTGATCAATATACATAAAACATAGGAGAGACAAAACATTAATTATATCTGAAACTCAGCTTTGTAATCAGATAATTGAACTATTTGAGCAAGAACAGCAAAAACACAATTTGATTGTTGAAAAGGATAAGAATGTAATTCAAAACAATTATAACACATGAAGCAGGAAGCAACATTGTAGTGTTATTAGTGAAAATGCTGACAACATTTTATTAACTCTGAAGTTGTTATAAAAAATGGATAAAAATGTAGATATTTGGACTGAAACCCAATCTTTGCTCGTGTTAGCGCTGTAGCACAGCTAGCTGCTGCAGAACAAGCAACAGTTTAAAACTACAGCACCATTGCTTCAGAAGTAGAGTGAAGGCTCGTGGTAAGGGTTATAAATTGTTAATTTTTGAGAAGAACAAAAATGACATATGCATATGCAGCAGAAATCCAATCTTTGCATGTCGTTCCTGTCTACTCACAAACTAGTATCGTCTGCACTGCTGCCTGAGGAAATCAGAAAACTAGCTTAAAAGCCATCGTGCCACTGCTTTAAAAGTGTCGTACACTCATGGGATTGTCTATCAGGAAGAGGAGGAGATGAATAACAATGGCACAGATGAGACTCAATCAATCAGTCAGCTTTATTTCTAGAGCACATTTAAAGGGGAAGTCCGGTCAACAAGGAAAAATCAGGGTATCATTAGCTATAACTAAAACTAATACATTTGTGGTTATTTAATGAACTTATCTTTAATCAATAAGAAAATAAAAACATAAATTGTCGTCTGAATCACTGTGTATGGGGGCTGACATGACTGCCCAAATATGGGCAGTAAGGGGCTTTGACATCACATCCTGCGACGTGGAAGAGCGGAAGCGGCGACAGTATTTCTCTCCGCTTTCCATGCAAAGTCAATAGGAGCCGTTCTACACAGCTGCGATCATCAATAATTATTTCGGATTTCCAGAGGACTTCACCGCTGACATTCCCAAGAGCTATTGCTGAAGCAACAATGCCCACGTGCATGGCCATCGGATGTTCCAACACAACTGGTAAAAGAGGAAAAAACATTGCTTATTTCAACACAGTCACTTCAGCGATCTCTCCTCCGCTGTGTGTGTGTGTGTGTGTGTGTGTGTGTGTGTGTGTGTGTGTGTGTGTGTGTGTGTGTGTGTGTGTGTGTGTGCGCGCGCTCAGCTGCAGCGCCGGTGCAAAGCCGTGATCAGCCCAGCATGTGCTGGAATGCTCTTATATTTTAATACTTATACTATAATAATCAGCTAACTTAAGTCACTTCAGCGATCTCTCCTCCACTGTGTGTGTGTGTGTGTGTGTGTGTGCGCGCGCTCAGCTGCAGCGCCGGTGCAAAGCCGTGCTGCGCGGAGCGCGCACACACACACACACACACACACACACGCGTGTATAGATATATACTGTAGGACCCGACTGAGTTTGATCTTGGAAAATAGTGCGCCGTGACAAACAGAACGTTGAAACTTGCTCAACAGCGGGTCCGCCGAGTGACGTCAAAAAATGGGAGGTGACAGTACTATTCTTGACCAAGATGGATTCCTCCACATAAACATGATTAAATGAGAATTATTATTAATTAAAAAAACTTATAATTTTTTGCACAGTATGTAGTAGTTTTATATTTAAAGTACTTTCAGCAGTTTGAATTCTGATTTTGACCGGACTTCTCCTTTAAAAAAAACACATAGGTGACCAGAGTGCTGTACATTAAAACAAGAAATGTTTAAAAATAAAGTTAAAAAACATACAAAACATACACACAAGAGAGACTGAATAGAGCCTGGGTTACTTTGCCTCGTTGCTCCACTAATCCGCCATTCAGACACATCCAGACCCTCTTGTTCCATGAATTTATCTACTGTAAACCTGATTCTGTCAATTTTTAAATGAACTGAGGAGGTATAAAAAAGACTCAGCTTTGACATTATTCATTGAAGTCATGAAGCTTCATTTCTGTACTACAATGAGCAGCATTACAGTAACTTGTAACATGTAAAAACAGGGTTTTTGGCGTGTACAATGCAACGCACACGAGGCAGAGACAAAGCAGGAACTTTAAATTTACGAAGTAGGGAAAAATCTAAGTAAAACCAACCTAATCTCTTCTTCCAACCTTACAAGCTGCCATTAGCCCAGACGCAAAGCTAGCCGCTACTGGAGGCTAGAAAAGGAGTTAATTCAACCCCCCCCCCCCCCTCCCCCAGAAAGTAGTTTGTTCACACAAATGTTTTTAAAAGTTGCAAAGTCTCAAACCTTGGTTTTGTTGAGGGCTGTGCCTTTTAAGAAAAATATCTGAAAGTGCCAGCAAAAGTGTTTTGTTGGGTCAAAATTACAGATTGAAGACTCATTTCAGATTTTCTAAAAGCCGTATCTTTTAAAATTAGCTACACCTACAAATGAGCATAATCACAACAGACTCAATAACTGTCTATAAACATGCAAATGGTGACACGGGTTCTGATCTGTCTCTGAGACACTTTCACACGCTCGAGATGCTGCTGTGCTGTGATGCATATTGCATACCATCTCATATTGTTCTGTAAATAGGCTGCTCTTTTCCCACTGGTTAACTTGAATATTTCCTCTTTTCTTTTACCTAAGTATGCTATATTATCAATAATTATGCCATATTTGCTCTGGTATTTACTTTTACTTCTATTTTTGGGCATTTCTGATAAAGCTCATCCTCTGTTGCTTTAGCACTATAAATTCAGATTAGATTAGCTTGTTTTTTCATTAGTATTAATTGTGTGTAACTCTGTCTGTGCCTGAAATTCCCCATTGTGGGACAAAAACTGAATTTCTTATCTTATCTCAATACGTAATGGAGATGTGGCGATATTTTTCAAATCAAAGATACAATCCCCTGTAAACACATGGAAAAGCCAATTCTAAATCCAGTATTTGCAAAAAACTTGTATAACATCTGTTTTGTTCTCATTCTGCTATAAAATATAAAGATCCAGTAATAGACTACAAATATAACAAAATCTACTTTCTTTGCAAATAACTAGGCTCTACCCTAACACCTTTATGCAAAACCAAGAGGTCATTTAAGGTTTTACAATCAGTAAATCAAAATAACATAAAAACAGAGGTTAAATGCACATTTGTTCCACTCAGCCAGAGTTGACATACAACCCAAACACTTTACTTTGAAATGTGTGCAGAAATATCTTCCCTGAGGCTGCACTATCTTGCAAAACATCTAAAACCCACATTGAAAGGAGGAAGACTGTATGCATAACTTCAGGCATTCGATATTTGCTAAAACTTGCCTCTTCTTGTCGTAAATGTTGAACCGTTAAGTTTTATTTTACGTCAGCATATTTTTCAAAAATTCAAAGCAAGCAGGAGCTGACTTTCTAAAAGGTGCAGAGTACTGGTACAAGTTGAGGTAACCTTGATTTACACCACTCATCACACAAACACCCCTAACACCAAATTCTAACACAACTTTATATTAAGTCATGCAGTCAGCCTTATGTGCAATATAAACATAGAGAATATGACTATAAAATGCACGCTTTTGATTAGAGTCTGTGGCAGAGGTTGACACAAGAGTTGCTAAATAAATCAGATTATAAACCTTTAGGATCATAGAAATAAATGCCTGAAAACCTTTGCACCCTAAAAAATAAGACTACTAAATGACCAAAATTAAATATTTAATGTTAAAACCAAATTTCCCAAGGAACCATCATGGTGACAGAGTTTTTTTTCTTGAAAACAGCACCATTACATACACTGTAATCATATAGGCTACAGTCAGCTGTCCCTGTAATGTACTAAAGGGACAGAGAATATTATGACAGTGCTGAACGAACAGTCGAAACAGGGTCCAGGTTTCCATTAAGACGACCTCCTTACTCTTATGCTTTCTTTGGGTTTGAAGACTGGTTTGAAGTAGTGTTGCCAACCGTCCCTTGAAAAAAAGTAACTGTCCCATATTTAGAAACAGAAGTATGTGTCTAATTAAATTCTGGTTCCAGTCAAATGTTCACAAAATCATTTCACATACAGAAGAAAAGGAAAAAAAAGATTTATCATATCATTAGGGTGGAAGATAATGGCCAGAAAGTGTCCCTCATTTATTTTTCAGGGAGTTAGCAACCCTAGTTTGAAGCTAATTGTTAGCATGGAAATTAGCCTTAGGAGTGGCTGCCAAAAAAAGTACTTAATAAATAAATAGGATTTGTTTTTGGAATAATGTTCTCTTTTAGAGGTAATTTTTTGAAAAAATCATTAAAAGCCTTAGAATCATTTTTATCTTTATCTCTGTTTAGTCAAGTTTATTTGTTTAGCATATTTCAGCAGCAAGGTGGTTCAAAGTGCTTTACACCATGAAAACATGAAAACATCATAAACACATTGATAATGGACCAGTAACAAACATTAAATTATATCAAGTGAAAAAATCAAAACACATCAAATAAGTTGGTCAATATTCCTGTTATTATGGACCGAAAACAAGGTTTTAATTTAAGCGTTAGCATGCTAACATCTGGAATCATAAAAGACCAGTTAAAGATGAATACCTACTTTTTCTTTATAAAGGTCAGTTCTGCAAAGGCTAAAACTAGCAGCTACCAACCTACATATGATCTTTGGTTTAGGCTCCACGCACTTCTCAAGCTCTGTCATCAGCAATAGTTTATAAAGGATCGATTCTAATTAACTTTCTTTTACAGACACCTTAGGAAAATCATTCTGAATATAAATTTGTGGCCAGCTGAAAAGCTTAAACTCTTCACGGCATTTTTCACACTGACGAACTTTAATGCTGAACTAGGGTGAAATTCCAGGTTATGTGCACATTTGTGGTTTTGGGGCAGTTTAAGACCACTTCTTTACCATTTAATCATTTTTGAGGAGGGTACACAGACTTGAGAGGAAGCGGTAAAAGGGTTAACTTCCTGTCATTCTGCAAACTGAAATTCTCTCAGAAATGCTGTCAGCAGCCACCTGCAAACTTTATTGGTTTGCTTGCTTCATTCTCAGAACGCCTCTTGGGAGCTGACGTTTGTGGCTGGAGTGAATATCTAAACAAAGCAAAGTGAGCCATTTTTCCTAATAATAACCGTAGTTTTGCTGTTCATTTGATCTTATATTCTTCTCGTGGCATCACATTTAATTTTATCATAACAACCATAATGAACACAAAGCTTTACTCTGTCAGTCAGATGGATCCAGACTGATAATTTCCGAGGCGTCAAAGAGACGGCTGCCAGCTCTCACAAAGTGCGAAGCAGAGTGATTGCATTTGGACGGATTGTGAAACATCTGCTGATAAAGGCAAAAGCGGACCGGAGTCTTAAGACACTTCCTCCTCAGATAAGGCTGAAACTGAGTCATAGACACACCGGTGTAAAAGTGTAAAAAACAAACAAAAAAAAAACTGTCGTTTTGGTTGCGAAGAAGGGTTGCGTTGCAGCTGAAACACAAACCGCAAAAAGAAGTGTAAGTGACGAAATTATGCTACCCTAAATTAAAATGACTCAATCTTTATTTTTTGCACTTATGTGGAAATAATCCTTCACATATTGCCTCAAAATGAATCTGGTATAAAACCCACAACATCTGTATAGATCCTGTCAGAGAACTACTGTTTCTTTAGGGAGAGATCCTATAGTAACTTTTATTTGCAAGTACTTAATTCAATTCAATTCAATTGTATTTATATAGCGCCAATTCATGAAACATGTCATCTCAAGGCACTTTACAAAGTCAAATTCAATCATATTATACAGATTGAACAAAAATTTCCTATATAAGGGAACCAGTTGATTGCATCAAAGTCCCGACAAGCAGCATTCACTCCTGGAGAAGCGTAGAGCTACAGGAAGTACTTAAATATTTTGGTAGTATAACGCACAGATTATTTCAAATTTTAAACCTAGGATAATTGGACTACATCCCACAGTTCCTAAGCATCTTTTGAATGCTGTTACTTTTAAAATATAAGAATCATGATTTCCATATGTTGTGTGGTTTAATTAGACAGATCCATTATCTCTGGTATGTAAGAAAAAGGCCCAACGTTACAAAATGAGAAATATAAATGACACCTGAACCTCCATGCTTTCATATAATGTACTACAGTGTGAATCTTGCTTTTTTTCAGTATACAAACTTTTGCTTAATTTTTGTTTAGGTCAGTAAACGTGTTGGCAAATTGTACCAAAGATTCAAAGTACAATAATGTTTTTAGCTGTCTCTGTGCAAAATATTTGAGTTTGATATTCCTAGTTTATGAAATTCCTTTACTGAGTCATTTTCTTTGGAAAACTATGTGTTTAATAATAAGGTTTTCAGTGGATTTGGGTAAATGGCTAAAGGGTTTTAAAGTCAGGTACTTTAGATCTTAAAAGACTTGACTCACATCTAAGAGCCAAAAACAAACAAACAAACAAACAAAAACAACACAGACGCACGTTGGTATAGGATGTGGATCTAGAATATGGATGTGGATCTAGAATATAGATCATAATGGTCCTAAAAATCTTAAATTGAACTTACTGAAACTTGCAGGAACCCTCATTCTGTCATGTTTTCAGTCATAAGACTGTATTTGGGCCTAGCTTCACATAACTGTCACAGCAACCCGGAGCTGATCATTGGCTGACTCTTCTGGCTGTTCAAACAGCTGTTTTCTTCTGCATCTATTTGGTTTTAGTTTTCAGTTTAGACCATTTTATCTGATTCTCCTATGATTTGCTGCACCTTTTGAACAGTTTCCCCCCTCTCTCCAATCAACCTTTTACTCACAGGTTCCTGTTTTTCAGAACAACATCAGGGAACAACCAGTTTTACTCAAATTTTAGGGGAGAAATACACTATATCTGGCTCTCATTGAACGTCACTATTCTTTAAACATCAATTTTTTTTTAAAGAATCAATTAATGCATGGTTTTTAATGCATTTCACATTTAAGCCACCCAGTTGTGAACTATATCAAGTGGAACTGCAATGCTTTGGTCTGAAATCCTCATTGTTGTTGCCCCACAGCTCCTCTTCTACCCCTGTTCTGAGGTGCGTCTGAAATCAACTCGTTTTGGTGCTGTCCCTTTAAATGCAAATTAGACACATCACATCTCGCCCCCCTCCAGGTTGCAGAGCGTTCAACTCCACACCGTTTGGCCATTTTGTAGTACGCTGGGGGACGGTGCCATGAATTGTGTTGGTTAATACACCCAAAAGCCGAACGCTTTGACTCATCCCCTCGTAGCTTCGGCTTCCTTCAGGTCAGACTACAAAGTCACAGCGGAAAAGTTTTTTTAAAAAATTGGGTTTTGCGAAATTGGTTAGCCAGAAGTCCATGACCTTGTTTAGCAGTTCTGTAACAAATACTGTGACGTAATTGTTCTTAAAAAACAACAAAACACACAAAAAATAAAACGTAATAGAGAACAGAGAAAACTGAAAGGCTTATAAAATATGACCCAAACAGAATATCAAGAGATCTACGGAGCACCTGGAGAGACTACGCTCAACTTTTCTGCACCCCTAGATACTCCAAGTACACAGCAAAATGTCTTTAAGGGCTACAAAAGTGGCGTTTACCTAAGACGTCCTGTTTAAGCTAAGTCAGCAGAATGCTTCTCATGGCCATTGGTTTTTTTTGGTTTTCTTTCAGTCCTCTGCATATATTTGTAAATTATCAGCACTGTGTACATGCACTGTAGTTATTTTCAAAAAACAGTGATTGATCCGGTTAGCAATGTACTGCGACTGTTTTGAACACGCGTAACCTCGGTTAAGTGGTTGTTTCTGCCCCGTAAAAGTTCCTCACTTTAACTCTACAAAGAAAACAAGCTGCTAACTACTGCAGGCGGTTCTCTCGGAGACGAGATGGAGGGAACAATGACGGTTTTCACTTCCCCTTTGACGTGCACCGAGAACCTTCATGCTTCTGGGCTTCTGTTCAGATTTGAAAATACAGCGAGAATGCAGAACTGTACAACTATCCTCTACGGAACAACATGGAAACCAATCCAGCAGCCAGTTTCCACAACAAAACGTTAAGCGTGTTTGCACCACTGTATCCAATAAGTCCGTACTTGCAACCTTTAAGACTCAGCTAGTCATTGCAAAACAGACGTTTGCTTTGTAACTCCCGCTCCGACTTGGCTGAGACGTCTGTATCTGGGTGGCTTAAAGCAGATGTATTTATAGAGCTGGATTTGCTCCCCAGCAAAGTAGGGAAATTAGAAGAAAAGAAAGCACCTGAGGGCATGAAAAACCATGAATCATAGCTGACATGAAACAAAACTAAGATTTCTTATCTTTGTTTGCAGAAGAGGATTTTTTTTTCAGACTTTAATACACAAGTACCGCAATACTACAGCACTATTTTTTTAAAACATAAAATCCTTCCTGCTCATGAGTCACAGACAGAGTGTGCAATGACTAAAACGCTCCCTGACAACCCGAAAAACACCCTCTGAACTAAAAACTTTACTTCATCTTTCCAAATTCAGCTTGCATGCATGTGATTAGATCCGAGAATCTAGACTCAAAACCTTTCTTTTCCTAGCGGCACATTAACATAACGTGAAGCTTTAATCAACAAACCTGTCTGTTTTATGTGGTTATGTAAGCACAGCATGTCTGGGGCCACTGGAGGTTACACCCAGTTCCCAATAACTATATATGAACCTATATCCCTTTTTATCACTTTGGCTTGTGAAGAATAGCTTTATCTGTATGAAAACACAGTAGAAACGCTTTTGAAATTTAACAAAGTTAAATAGTTTTACATAGTTTTACATTTTCTTGCCCTTCGTCCTGTCTCTCAGTGGAAGCTGGGACAAAATGTTTAAGATTTTCTGTCTTTAAAAAGAAAAAGAAGAGAAAACCATTTCCCGTAAAGTCAGAAACCAGCCGTAAGATTCTGGGTTTACCTTCAGAGAGGAGCAGCTCTAGGTGTTTACCGTTACCTGACGCCACGACATTCAACCCAACAGAGATGTAGCTCACCTTTTCAAATGTAATGTTCCTCGATTCACCAGGTTAGTTTCAAAATAAACGCCACATGGACATTAGTTCCACCCTGAAATATCGCTCTCTTGAGAAAAAAGCCCCACTACTCAAAGATGACAGCCACATGCAGGCAGATCTGGGTGTGCTGATGTGGATTGCATTTGGGCTCTCTGACTGTTTCTTCCTGCTTAATGCGGAAGTTCAGGTCCAGACCTGTAACTGCATTCCTGCTGAGAGCTGAAAACTTTCACAATCCCCTCGTCAGGGCAGAACTGGACCGTCCTCCACCCCCCCCCCCCCCCACCCCCCCTCCGCTTTCACCAGCGCTCCTTATCTGTAACTGTCACCACAAAACTGTTTCAAAAGTTGGGTTTGGTGGACAGAGGAGACGGTGTCTGAGAAATGCTGAAGTGGATGATGGTATTTTCTGAAAGGAAACAAAGCCGAATCAGCCATGTTGGTTAATAATTCGCCGTGCTGAAAGGTGTTTACAGCAGGTCTTCAGTCACGGGTGACGAGTCTGAGCTGCCATTCACTCCGAGTGATCCACCTCATATCTGATTAAAATCCACAGAATTTATTTATTATTTTTTTCAAATTCTTTCCATATTCTGATTATACAGCTGCAAGTCTTTTGGGGGTACGTCTGTACCAGCTTTTGCACATCAATTTTATCCTCAACTTGCAATTTTAGCCCATTCTTCTTGAAAGAATAGGTACAGGTCAGTAAGTATTGATGGAGAGCATCTGTTAATGTCGGCTTTCAGGTCTTCAGACCAGACATTCTTGGTTAGATTTATGTCTAGACCAGGGGTCTGCAACCTGTGTCTCCAGAGCCGCATGTGGCTCTTTACACCTTCAGCTTTGGCTCTTGAAAACAAAAATGCGGGGGAAAAGAATTGGTCAATGTTTCTAAATGTAAAGGTAATTTAAAATGGCTGCGCTTTAGGATGCATTTAGTTCTGGAAAATATGCATAACATTTCCAGTAAGAAAGAAACTAATGGTGTGGAGAATATTTTACGATAGATAAATTAAGTATCTTTTTGTCAATAGGTTGCAAACGACTTGCTTTTTCATCATTTTGATGCCATTTGCTAAAAAAATCAAATGTCCAATTGTACAAAATGCATTAAACCTAAACATAAAAATACTGTTGGTTAAACAATAAAAACTGTTCGTCTTTAGTTAAAAAAAATATAAAAACATTTCCTATAGTATACAATAAAAACAAGCTCTTGTTTCAAAGATGTGTAACTTTTGTGGGTCTAAACAAAATTTGTTTAGCTGGACCGAAGGCAAAAATGGCTCTGCGGGTTGTAAAGGTTGCTGACCCCTGCTTTAGACTTTGACTACACCATTCTGAAGCCAAACATGTTCTGGATCGATGCTGTGAACCAGTAAATTGCACTTCTGGTTGTTTAGAGTTTAGAGTGAGTCTGCAGAGTAGACAACTAGTAGCTGTCCTGTCAACAGATTGTCCCACCTGAGCTGTGGATCTCTGCACCTCCTCCAGATCTGACAAATGCTGTCCTTGCCCAGCCGTTCGCTTTATAGGCGGACATGTTTTTTCAGAGGGTAGATTAAAATCAAATCAAACAAATGTATTTATCTGGGAAAAGCAATTTAGTTTACAGCCTCAAGCGCCACAGCAGCAAAAAATGGATCTAACAACAACAGGAAGAGACAGAGGGAGAAGACTCCTCTACCGCACATAGAGCGATAATTCATTCTCTACACAGTCAGCGCGCATGATGCAGTTAGGGAAAAGGAAAATCAAATTAAGAGCTGGAAAATAATTCTAATTAAGCTACAGCGGTTAAAAGCTTGATAGCTACAGCAACAAATGACTGTTTGCCTCCTTTGGCGGTGTGGGTCATTAAGTCTGACAACAACATCCTGAGGGCATTAAACAGAATCTGCATTTATAATGTATCTGGGTTTATCAATGGGCTGCACCAAGAAGGGTTCAAATCCCAGCCTGGGGTCTTTTTGCATTCAGCATGTTCTCCCCATCCTAAAGCACGCTCATTGTTCTTTGCAGATTGGCCTTAGGTGTGAGTGTGTGTTTGCGTGGTGCGTTGTCGTGTGTGTTTCTGTGTTCTCCTGTCCAAGTCCTTTCCAAGGTGTTCCCTGCCTCTCGCCCAATGATCGCTGGAGATGGGCACCAGCTACTCCTGCAACCCTGCACTGATAACGAGTATAGACGATAGATGGATGGCTTATCAATGAGAAGTTGGGCTTTTAAAAAAATAAATAAAAATCACCCGTTTTCTCCTCATCAGCCTCGTTCTCTAACAAACCTCTGAAAGCTTCACAAAGTAGCAGCAGCTAGATTTCAAGTTTCAAGCCTCCACAGATGGACTTCAATTATTAATTACTAATTCTTAATAAATTATTACTGGACTTTTTAATGGTATTAAAGTAAAGGGAATCCTCTTTAGTGCTGCTTTGTGTTGGCCTAGCACAGGGGTCTGCAACCTGTGGCTCTGGAGCCGCAAGTGGCTCTTTGGACCTTCCAGAATGGCTCCTAATGACTAAAAATTATATTTTTATTATGATATTTAAATGTAATAATGATAATAAATGCAGGTTTTAGCAGTTTTTTATTGTAATAATTGCATTTAATTTTCACAACAGAATGATGCTAAAAGTGCCAGTAATAATTCAATTCAATTCAATTTTATTTATATAGCTCCAATTCATGAAACATGTCATCTCAAGGCACTTTACAAAGTCAAATTTAATCATATTATACAGATTGGTCAAAAAATGTCCTATATAAGGGAACCAGCTGATTGCATCAAAGTCCCGACAAGCAGCATTCACTCCTGGAGAAGCGTAGAGCTACAGGGAGAGTCGTCTGCATTGTCCATGGCTTTGCAGCAATCCCTCATACTGAGCAAGCATGAAGCGACAGTGGAAAGAAAAACTCCCCATTAACAGGGAGGAAAACCTCCAGCAGAACCAGGCTCAGTATGAACGGTCATCTGCCTCGACCGACTGGGGGTTAGAGAAGACAGAGCAGAGACACAAGAAGAGAGACAAACAAGCACAGAAGCACACATAATCTGTTCTACATTAGATGGTAATAGCAGGTGATCTGTCTTCCCTGGATGATGACACAGCTAACAGAACGCCAGACCAGGTGTACCTACTATGAAGATAAAAGAGAGAGAACAAAAAATTAAAAGCTGAAATGACGACAAGCAATGCAGAATTGAAAAACAGTAGGAGAACTCAGTAGAGTAAATTTTATATCAATATTTCTTTCATTATGTTGGAAACTATGATTTTTTTACATCATTATCCACAAATATCAACATCTCGTCCATCCTCTTTTTTTTTAAATCCCAAAATAGACATAAAAGAGCGTTTATTTAATGATGACAACATATTTCCTACAGTAGATTTTTATAAAAATTATAACCAGGCAACATTTGTGGCTCTGAACCAGTTTAATTCAAGTGGACTTTAGGCAAAATGGCTCTTTAGACTGTAAAGGTTGATGGCCTAGCATATAACATCACTCTAAAATACGCTGGACAATGTATTTGGACTAACATGTCGTGGTATTGTAAAGCCTTTTCAGGATGGGTATGAATTTTGGTCAGAAACGCGTGTTTTTTGTTTTGTTTTTTTGCCTTTTGCATTGCCGACAATCAACACAGAACATCTGAACTGACCGTTATTCTGCAACTGCGTTTGTTATTTCCAGGGGAACCAGGAAAATTCGAACCATCACGCTGTGAATATCCTCCGGCCTTTATCTCTTCGTGCAGACACACGCGTTCTTCTTTTGTCAACCTGGGAGGCCAAGTAGCCAGATTTCACTTCTGTTTTTTCTACGGTGAAGCATAAGCACATGTTTACGCAAAGGTATTCACGAAAGGACAAACTTTCCTCCAATATTTCTAGAGAAAATATTTGAGTCTCTGTTTGAGGTATGCGACTATTATTAGCTCGCTTGAACTGTATTTTTCCTCAGCTCTGAGGAGAAAAACAGACCACCCTCTCCGTGGCAGGAATCTGTCATCATACGGTGAAGCCGAGCACCACGGGAGGAAGAATGAATAACCTCAAATGGCTCCAGGAGCCTTTCATGACACGGGATGAATTAAGCAAACACCCTGGGTGCAGGCGCTTGTCCTGACCGCGCTCGTTTCCTCTCAGGTTGACAAACAGATGGACGGCAAAGGCAGACATCCAAAACACGAGGCAAGCCGGGGCCTTGGAGAGCGTTTCCCAAATAAATACACTGATTAATGGCTGTAGAGCTTAGCAGAAGGAGGCGAGGAGGTTCGTTTGTGTCTTTGACCCAATTTCTGACGAGGAGGGTGGTCCAACGGTGTTGGTTCTGATCGAGGTGGCGTGACATCTGCGAATCACATTGTAATTTTCTACTGTTTTATTTAAAGTGGGCCTTTTCTAGGTCCTTCAGGCTGAGTTTGCTGTTGTAATCAAGTGAATACGATCTGAGACTGATTGCTTTCGTCTGTCGGCGTTTGGTCCAACGCTGATCGGTCTGATCCTGATAGTTCTTAAAGTAATTGGTCTGACTCTAATTGGGCTGCTGTCAATTGGTCTGAGAATGATTGCTCTAACCCTAATTGATCTGACTCAGATTGGTCAATTCTAATTGCCCAGATCCTGATTTATTGTTGGTCTAATAATGGTTGTTCTGATCCAGCTTGATCCTGTTTGGTCGGATCCTGATCGACACAGGTCGATCAGCATGAGAGCCAACCGGATCAAGCAGGATCAAACCAATCATTATTATCCTGATTGTGCTGTTTAGTCTGAGATTATTTGATCCGAAGTCATTCTCTTGGGCAGGACCTACTTAACCTGCTGGTAGGCCCCGGGGCTAAGCGGTCTGCCAGGGCCTCCCATAATAACCTTCCCCATTTACCGCCAACCCACACCTGAAGAACATCATCACAAACTGAGACGATGGCGGCAAACTGTCAGTGTCATAATTTAAATGATTTAAATGGTCCTTTTATCAAAAGTAGGCTGACAGGAAAGGGGGGCTGAGAGAGGGGGAATAAATGTGGCAAAGAACCGCAGACCGGAGTGGAACCTGGGTCAGCCGCGTCAGGGACTAAGGCCTCTGTACATGGGTTATGCATGCTACCTACCCCTGTGCCACCAGCACATCCCCTGGTCCACTTTTGACATGATTTGCAGTATATTCTAGGTAGAGGAACAAACAAATGCACATTCCTCTTAAATCATTGCACAACCCAAACTTTTAAAAACCTAAACAAGGGGCTGGAAACCAATAAATATAGCACTATCTTACCTTTTAGAGGTATGTTTTCCCTTGTCGTCTTAACAGAAAATGCCGTGACTATATACTTTATGTCCAAACCATGAAGCATGTTCTGCTAACATCAGTAGGAGGGTCCTGACTCTTTCCTGCTGCATGTTTGATCACGATCAATTTGTGCCTTGATTTGGACACAATCACGGGATTGTGTGAAATTCAGTTCCCCTGAAATAATCAGTTCTCCTGCGGTCAGGAGAACACGGTTGAAAAGCTGAAGAGGCTGATTTATTAACAAAGTAACATCATTTCTTCCTCTGATCATACTCAACTATTTATCTACATTTTAAGTGCTTTCCGTACTAAAGCTATGCCAGGGAACAGAATATTTCCACCTGCCTTGAGTCTCTAAAACAATCTGTCCTTCCTAGATCTAGAGCAGAGAGAGACCAATCAGATCATGTTTTGGCTTAAATTGTTCGGGGGTTTTCTCTCCCACCCATATTGCCAGAAATATGGAAATTATACTATAATTTTCTTCTGTTTATCCAGTGATGTGTTATAGTTTATTTTAGAAAAGTGGTTTTAGAAAATAAGGTGGAAAACTGATCGTTTCAGGAAGCTGTCCAGTGACTGAGCCTCCAGCGGTTTATATCGGTGATAAAAAAAAAAAAGGTGTTAGTAAGTGTGACTGCGTGTTAGGTTAAGCTATTGTTGAAGTGAACACGACTCAAGTTGGAGAATGCACAAAGTTATTTAAACACAAAAACGACCCAAAAGACAAACTGTGCCTGTGTGAATTTTTATTTCGTCTACTGGAAATCACAGGTTCAACGGGAAAATAACCTTGACATCTACGGACTAAAAGACCCGCCTTTCAGGCTGTATGATGTTATTTTTTTAATTTAAATAAAGGCATATCTATGCAGGGTACATTATTTCAGAGGAGCTGAATTGCACACAACACCAGGTCCCTGTTATAAAGCCCAAACGTAACGTCTCCTCTTGCCTGATCCTCCCGCTGCTCCTGTCCGTTCCCCTAACCCTCCGGCCAGCCCAGCATCCTCCTCCGCTGGCTGCACCTCCTCCTTCTTCACCCTTCAACTGGATCATCTTCGCTGGCAGCTGTTCTAAAAAAAACTCTGTAAGCTTTGCTGTAGTTTCTAGTCAGTCTTGAAACGCCCAACAAATTATTAATATGTTTATCTTTATCCAGAACCGCTCTCAAATTTCTTTCCCGCCACGTTGACAACCGTCACACATTCACAGCCAAAACCTAGCTCTTCCCATTCTGATTGGTCAGCCCATAAATCAGTGAGCCCACGTGGGTCACTTTTAATTTGGCCCAACCAGCGGCATCTAAAGTCGTAGACATGTGTCTAAAGGGATTAACAGACAGCCTGACAAGTTACAACCATTGATATAAATTACATTTAATAATCAATGGTTACAAGACGACTGGATTTTTTTCAGCTCGTCATGTGACCTCCAAAGGGTTAGACGCCCCTTAACGCTGTAGGCCCCTGGGCCCCAGCCCGGGTAAGCCTGCGCATTAAGGCGGCTCTGCTCTTGTACAGGAAAAGACATTTCAGGTTAACTTTTCAATTCCAGGTGCATCTTTTCTTTAGCCTGTTTGCTTCCTTCCAAAAAAGTAAAAAAAAGTAAAAAAATAAAATAAAAAAACTGGACTTTTTTCCGAAGTTTGAAGACGTTTCGCTTCCCATCCAGGAAGCTTTCTCAATTCAAAGTGTCTGGAGTAGTGTGGAGTTCCAAGCTTTATAGTACTGCCCAACAAAAGCCTAGTTATGGCTTAGATAACATGCAAATTGAACCGAAACAGGTCCACCCCTTAGTAATGGGGAGTTGTTAACGGAAAAATGTCCAGTTGTTTTGTTTTTTAACTTTTTTGGAATGACCATGACCTGGATGACTGAGAATCTTCGCCAGAACTTGTTTGCTTCCACTTCACAGCTATCCAGGAGTCTTCGTCGGAGCTCAAACTCAGCCAAAGTCAATTGAAGCCGGTTGCGGATGCCGCGCCTCGGATGATTGAGAATCATGTTCTCAGGACCATTAAACACGTTAAGAGATGTTTAACTGCTGATCGTCGCTTCTCGTTTTGCTCACTGTTGACTTTTCTTTGACCTTGTGACCATCCGAGCTGCAGAAAACTCCCGTAACGTTGTTCTTGTATGTTGAGACAGCTGCTGGATGCTCGGCAAAACATCCTTCCACTTACGCTGACCTCGGCAATGGAAGCGCCAGGGCCATTTTTCACACAGATAGGGTCAGGAGAGGTCAACCTTTTATTGAAGAAAGCTAACACAGGAGAATGGGAAACTCGTCCAACTGGTTTTTGGTGCTTCTCTAACATTGCCTACATTGTGGAAGGCTATCAGAGGTTGCTGTGCAGAGGTCATCAAATGTTACCGGCTGATTGCATCGAGACTAAAGGTCAAAGGAAGTACAAACAGACAAAATACAAAAAATAACTTCACTTCCCTGGCTTTAAAAAAAAACTGTCCTGTTTTCTGGGTTGCAAATAACTCTTGTCTAGACACACAATCTGGGTGCAAACATAAAAAAAAAACACCAACCCACATCATGGGTGGACATTTATGTCCCATGAAAAAGTAATTGCCACCTTACAGACTCTCTGTTGTTTTTTAATGTTTCAGATCATCAAACCAACCGTCAACCAGTCTTTTACGTCTCTGGGGAAGAACTTTGGCCCGCTCTTCTTGGCAGAATTGTTTCGATTCAGCCACACTGGAGCGTCTGCAGGAAAGCTTAAGGTCACGCCACAAAATCTCGTTCAGATTTAGGACCAGGCTTTGATTAGGCCACTCTAAAAACGTTCACTTTGTATATTTTGCTGATTCAGAGGTGGACTTGCTGGCGTGCCTTGGATCATTGTCTTAACATATAACCCGAGTGTGCTTGAGTTCAAGGTCACAAACTGACGGTTGGACTTCAGGATCTTCTGCTAGAGTAAAACTCACGGTTCCATCAATTATGACCAATCATGAAGAAGCATACTGCCTCTACCATGGTTGACTGTCAGAACGATGCTCTACTTTTCTGAACTGCTATGTTAGATACAAATGATGCGATGCACATCATCAATAAAGTTCCACTTTTGCCTTGCCGGCCCGTAGAATATTGAGGATCATCAAGATGTTTTATGGGGGTAATGTCAAAGGGCCTTAGTGGGGTTCTTTTGTTCAACAATGGATTTGTTACCTGATCTCTCTGTTAAATACCAATGTTTTCCAGTGGCTTTCTTATTCTTGAATCATGAACACTGACTTTAACTGAGCCCAGGGAGGTCTGCAGGGCTGTAGATGTTGTTCACAGAGCTTTTGTGACCTCCTGGATTAGTCGTCGGTACACTCTTATAATAATTTAGATAGGTTGGCCATTCATGGGTAGGATCTGGGTCGTGACACCCTGTTCTGTTTGTTGGTACGGGCTCTATGTGGTTTGCTGGGGTCCTAAAACCTTAGCAATGTCAGGTGTGTCCAAAGTGCGGCCCTGGGGCCAAGTTTTTATTTCGAAATTTGGGCAAAATTATTACAGACAACTTAAAATCCTTCAATTGAATATTAGGTAGAACACAAGACATTTCTCTTTCAATAACCACACATTTAACTTGCTTTTTTATTTCATAGTAAATAGGACTACATCTGTCCAACGAGTTTTAATTATTTTTTTTCTTTATTGTTGCTTCCTCTTTTTTTTTTTTTTTTTGACTTGACAATTCCGGCTCACGAACCGAGAAGTTTGGACACCCCTGCTGTAACGCTTTCCAGAGTGATGGATGTCAGGGCATTCATGTGTAGCTTTTTGAGATCTTTTGGCCTACTTCATGTTGTCCGACGGGTTCTATTCAAGAGTCTTTCTAGTTCTAAAGGTCTGACTGTAATCAGATGTGGGGTTGACTATTAAAATGTAACCAAAACAGTAGTTATTCACTCCATTACTTAATGCGGGCAGTTACTTTTTCACAAATGTCAAGGTTTCCTCCTTATAATAAATTATGGCAATCTTTTGAAAACCATTTGGATGTAATCAGATTATTTTTTAGACATACATAAAACGAAAAGAAGGATATATCCTAGAACATATTGTGCCACAGTTATCTATTTTCCTATTAATGTATTAATTCGTTTACCAGAATGGCGCTCCCTGAGGTGCTCGAAGCTTGGGTTGTTGTGTTATAACCTAACTCTGTTTTTAGCTTCTCCATAACTATTTATCTGCTGTTTTCCTTGGTCTTGGCTTTTACAGAACATCGTTGTTTAAAGGCACACTATGCAACATTTTTCAGTTAATTAATGTGTTCCATACCGTTTTGGATGATTAAATGAGTCATTTCAGGTTGAACAAAGGTTTTCTTGGCCGCCCTGGTGGTCTGTGGGGGAAATACCGCACTTGCAACTGCAGGAGCCCTCGGCCCGCGCCCACAGGCTCAGAATCTCGTGCAAGATCGCGAGAGTCGGTCTTGCTTTACGGCGAGAACATGTTTGTTGCTAGCGCAGTGGCGATATCTGTGCAGTTATCATGGCGGAACCAGTGACAAAACAGCGAAAGCCCATGTCGGAGCAGGCAAGAAAGAGGAAAAGGGCTGTGGACAGAGAGAGGAGTCGTACACGTGTGAACATCGGCCAAGCTTTTTCCGAATGGCGAGAGCTAAAAGAAAGAGAAGGCTGCAAGGCTGACGCAGACCTCGCGTTTCTGCTGATGCGATTGTAAGTAACATTGTAGGGTTTCCCTCACGCTACCGCCTCCCAACATTCCAAAAAAAAAAAAACTAACTCGATATGCGCGCAAAGCTTGTCTCCCCCGCTCCGCCTCCACCGGTCGCTCCGCCGGTCGCTCTGCCGGTCGCTCGCTCCGCCGGTCGCGCAAAGCTTGTCTCTACACCCCCCCCCCCCCCACCCCCCGCTCCGCCGGTCGTCCGGTAAGCAAATTCCTAGGGGAAACACTGCATTGGAATGGTTTCTCTCTCTCTGTGTGCATGTTCATACTTTCACTGTGTTAGTGCCGTTTTTTCGACTTTTGTATTCGTTGCGTTCGCCTGTCTGCTAAGCTCACAACAACCGCGCCTGGCTTGACGGAGAAACCAGGAGAACAGCTGAGCATATTTACGACAGTGCACTTTTACTTTCGCCCTCTGGGGCGCGCCTCGCTGGAAAATCAATCCCAGTTGCATAGTATACCTTTAAATTACACACAGCACACACATTTTTACCTATTTAGATAACTTCTGTAAGTTGGTGGCACTGGATTTCCTTTAGTTTAGAATATCAGACTAAAGAGGGCCCAAATACAGCTGCATGACACGCTTTTCACGTTTACATTTGAAAAAAAACTGTAAACCAATTATTAAACTGCATGTGCTAAATTTTGAGGTTGCAAAGTTGCAACATTCAAGCAGTGTGCATTCTTGTGAAGCACCTGAATGTCAGTGTTGAGGGGCTTTTTAATTGCCCGTTTCTGGACCACATCAGAGGGATAATGAGGTTTAGGGAGGACGAAGGGTTAACATGTGGCCGGGGAAACCTGAAGCTAATTAAGTCTCAGGAATGCCCCACTCAGACACTGAGGTGCAGGATCTCCCAGAGTGGGTCGGACATGGAGAGAGCCAACTAATCCCTGCTTCCGATTCCTTTTATTCCTAACTAAGCGCAAGTCCGACCAAATCCTGGAGCTGAAAGCAACAGCATGGTTTTGTTTCAGCTGTGGGGAACGAGGATTTAACCCGGAAAGCTGCAAATAACTGTTTATTTTTTTTAGTGCTTCATGCAAAATGGTCTTATTGGCATCCGCGCTGTCGCTGTTGCTCTCTTTGCACAGCGTGGCGCACGAATTGGCGGAGATTTGCCAAGGAGCGCACTGCTTTGGCGGAGGCACAGGCGATCCAAGACCGTGCACAGGAGCGCACTGTCCGGGGAGTAGATCTTCCAGACTCCCTCGGCACTTCAACCCCGCCGCGCAGGGCAGAGGTGGAAACGCAGCGGTCACCCAGCACCATGCCCACCCGAGCCCCCAGAGATCGCCGCTGGTGACCGAGCCGTCCGTCCAGCAGCTGCTGCGCGGGCGGCACGGTCACGGCGGCGGCGCGCAGATCGGATGCGCCGATGGCGACTGCGCCGTGAGACAGCTCCCTCAGCCCAGGAATGAAACCAGAGACTGCAGAGGGATCGAGTGCAGGCTGCCGCTGGGGATACGGCCAAAAGCTCGGGGGAGATCCTGTGTGGGAGAGGGGTGTCCGGCTGCGGGGGAGGAGATGTCCCCGGTCTACCTGTCCGACAGAGCCGCGCAGTTCCTGGGAGACGTTCCGGAGTTTGGAGCCTCAGAACTCGGCGGAGCCCCTTTAGGAGTCCAGCTCACATGTGACATAAAGCCAGGTCTGCTTCAGTGACTTTCCCCGTTCATTTGGTAAAAGCTCCACATTTCAGTCTCAGTCTTCAAAAGAGCGGCTAGAGGCGTTAAAACGAGCCAAGAAATTCCTTTTATTTTGTTTAATCTTTACGATTAGTACCAACAGTCTGAGCAGTTTAAAGGTGGATCTGATCTACTGGGGTCTAACCAGCCAAAACACCCCAAACTTCCCATAACAAACCAAACTATGATAACGCTTTTAAAAAAAAGCTGTTGAGCTGGAGCTGTTCTCAGTTGATCCAGATTGTAAAAGTCTTCTGATTTATTCTTCTTCCAACTTCAGTTTAAGTTTTTCAAATCTAAACTGCTGCAAAAAATGATGTCAGGACAACTTTAGTAGAGGCAATCTGGTTAGTGTGGTTGTTTAACAGTAATTTATTTCTATTATGAGAGTCTGTTTT
Organism: Fundulus diaphanus; assembly: GCA_037039145.1. NCBI lineage: Eukaryota > Metazoa > Chordata > Actinopteri > Cyprinodontiformes > Fundulidae > Fundulus > Fundulus diaphanus. The sequence continues at coordinate 12,433,466 of CM073137.1, read as the reverse complement.
TTCCCCAGACTGTAGCTTAATGAGCTGAATGACGCGCTTTCCTGGTTGTACCGATCAGTCAAAGCGTTAAACACTGGAGCCACATTCAGACACACACACACACACACACACACACACACACACACACACACACACACACACACACACACACACACACACACACACACACACACACACATACGCACACGCACGCACACACACACGCACACACACGTATACTGACACACAGATAGGTAGGAAACTTGGGTTTAAGTGCCTTGCCCAGGGGCACATTGACATATGGCAGGAGGAGGAAGCTGGAATCAAACTTGTAGATGACAGGGTTCCCACATCGTTGTCTAAAAGTCGTTTCCATCCATCCATTCATTCATCCGTCTGTCCATCTGTCTGTCCATCCGTTCGTCCATCCATTCATCCATCCATCCATCCATCTGTCCAGCCATCCATCCATTGGTCCATCCATCCATCCATCGGTTCATCCGTCCATCCATCCGTCCGTCCGTCCGTCCATCCATTCATCTATCCATCCATCCATTCATCCATCCGTCCGTCCGTTCATCCGTCTGTCCATCCATTCATCCATCCATCCATCTGTCCAGCCATCCATCCATCGGTCCATCCATCCATCCATTGGTTCATCTGTCCATCCGTCCGTCCGTCCATCCATCCATCCATCCATCCATCCATCCATCCATTCATCTATCCATCCATCCGTCCAGCCATCCATCCATTCATCTTTCTGTCCGTTCGTCCATCCATCCATCCATCCATCCATCCATCCATCCATTCATCTATCCATCCATCCGTCCAGCCATCCATCCATTCATCTTTCTGTCCGTTCGTCCATCCATCCATCCATCCATCCATCCATCCATCCATCCATCCATTCATCTAGACTTAGACTTAGACTTTCTTTATTGTCATTTTGTATACACAGAGTGCATACAGAACGAAATTTCGTTTCCATCCATCCGTCCGTTCATCCGTTTGTCCATCCGTTCATCTGTTCATCCATCCATCCATCCATCCATCCATCCATCCATCCATCTATCCATCCATCCATCCATTCATCCATCCGTCCGTCCGTTCATCCGTCTGTCCATCCATTCATCCATCCATCCATCTGTCCAGCCATCCATCCATCGGTCCGTCCGTCCATCCATCCATCTATCCATCCATCCATTCATCTATCCATCCATCCATCCGTCCAGCCATCCATCCATTCATCTTTCTGTCCGTTCGTCCATCCATCCATCCATCCATCCGTCCATCCGTCCGTCCATCCATCCATCCATCCATCCATCCATCCATCCATCGGTCCATCCATCCATCGGTTCATCCGTCCATCCATCCATCCGTCCATCCATCCGTCCATCCATCTTTCCGTCCATTCATCCTTCCATCCATCCATCGGTTCATCCATCCATCCTTCTGCCCATAGATCTACCATTTGTCTGTCCATCTGTTGTTTGCAGTGTCTTATTTGAAGCATGACCTCATCATATCTAATAGCCTTTAAATTCATAGTAAACCTCTGTCTGACTAAAGGTTTATGGGTGGAACATGCTCCTTTATCATGTGGATTGGATGTGATTCATTTGAACAGAAGCCATACGTCATAAAAAAAACACTTGAAAGATTTTAGAAGTAAGACAGATTATGGAAGCACATGTTTGTGTTGTAAAAGTATGCCTTCATCTCCATTTGCACCAGTTCATTCATATACTAATCATTTGAAGTATGTCTTTATGTGATTTAGCTTTATAACTTTCAATGACTTAACACCCTTTGTCCCATCAACAAATGAAACAAAAGTGAAATTTTGTTTTAAATCAAAGTATCTTTTTGCTGACCATTGAGAAAAAGGATGCCTGCTGAGCAAATGTAGCTACGCTGAAAAATACCTCAGAGTTAATTAGGTGGAAAATGTAGACTGCTTTGATGTTTGTCCATGCAGCAAACGTTCAGTGAACTTTCATATAGCTTGGCTAAGCACACGCACAGGGCCCCAGTGTTTGCACGTGCAATTAAAATATTTCAAATTAGGAAACAAAACAGAAATTAATCTAACTTGATTTTGTATGTCCCGTTGTTCATTGTGCATCAATTTTACCTCAGGGGAGAATGAAGTTCCTTCAGAAGATGCCCTTATCCTGCACCTCCAGCTGGCCAAGGGGCAGGAGAAGCTGGTGGAAGCCCTGCGAGCCCAGCAGGTGATAATCCGTGACCTGCAGCAGAAGCTCGTCGACCAACAGGAGGCGCTTCTCGCACAGCAGCGCGAGGTCCTGCAGCAGCAGCGGCACATGTACGAGCAGATGGATGCAGTTAAAAGCCAGTTCGGCCAACTCCTAGAGACGGTCAAGCATGTCTCTTTCCAGGGTCTGCAGGGAGAGCTGCAGAACTACTTTGAGAGTCACTTGGCGGGGCTGCAGAGCCAGGCCCGCAGCCATCTGCAAAAATCCTACGCCGTGCATAAAATGGACATCGACTCTAAGGTGATGGATGTTGTTGGACAGACTCAGTTTCCACAGCCTCTGCGCGGATGCCCTTCGCCCTGCGGATCAGAGGAGTTCTGTAATTTTCAGAGCGATCCGCCTCAGTGTGAGAAATGCACCATGTGTCCGCCGGGGTTTTTCCTCATCTCGCAGTGCTCCCCAACGGCAGACAGGATGTGCCAGGTACGACTTACGCGATCCTGCAAAAGCTTTCATACCGCGTCAATCTTAGTTACATTTTACAACATTGCAATCTAAGATTACAATCTGTTTCTTGGGATTTTATATGATAGACCAACAGAAGGTTGGACATTGTTGTGAAAGAAAGTCCTCCTAATTCCATTCAATTCAATTTAAATGTATTTATATAGCACCAATTCATGATACATGTCATCTCAAGGCTCTTTACAAAATCAAATTCAATCAGATTATACGGATTGGTCAAAAATTTTCCTATCTAAGGAAACCCAGCAGATTGCATCAAGTCTCTCCAAGCAGCATTCACTCCTCCTGAAAGAGCGTAGAGCCACAGTGGACAGTCGTCTGCATTGTTGATGGCTTTGCAGCAATCCCTCATACTGAGCAAGCATGAAGCGACAGTGGAGAGGAAAACTCCCCTTTAACAGGGAAGAAAACCTCCAGCAGAACCAGAACCAGGCTCAGTGTGAACCTCGATTGACTGGATGTTAGAGAAGACAGAGCAGAGATACAAAAAAGAGACAAAAAAAGCACAGAGGCACGTTCTGTGAAAGCCTCAGAGGATTAGTGAATAAACAGCCTCATGAAGACCAAAGAGCCCAGCAGACAAGTCAGGGATGAAGTTCTGGTGAAGTTTACAGTATGATTTAGTTGTAAGACAATATGCCAGGCTTTGAATGTCTAGCAGAGATCCGTTCCGTCAACCGCAAAAGGAAAGAGTACGGAGCAAATACAAAGATACCAACACCGACAGACCGGACAAGGAGGGCACTAATCAGAGAAGCTGCTAACAAACCCATTGTAACTGTGAAGGAGCTTTGGGGATCCAAATCTCAGGTGGGAGAAGATGATGAGCCAGCATTCGCTTCACAAATCCTTTATGGAAATGCGACAGATAGGAGGCAGTTGTTGAAATAAAGCAGTAAGAAGTTTTGTTTACCACAAGCCATGCATATATATATATATATATATATATATATATATATATATATATATATATATATATATAATATACTATCTCATAGTGAAACATGGTGGCACCGCTTTGTGTTGGTCTACAAAAAAAAATAAAAAATCCCTATAGCGTGCATTGCCGTTTGTGGTTATAATGTGAGAAAATGATGTCAGTGAAGCTCAAGCAGTATGGACGGCTTGGCAAGGAAGTGTACCCGCAGCATGTCTTCTGTCTATCAGGCTGAATGCACTGAAACCATTGGTCTCCAGCTCAAATCCAACTTTTAAATGTGTCCCTTCTCCTACACACCTGAACCAAGCGGCTAAACTGCCTTCCTAGCCTGCAGTCGACCTCTGCTAATGAGCTTATGCTAGTGTCAGGTGAGTTGAAGCAGCGATGCGTCTAAAAGTGGCAGGACACCGGGCCTCGAGGACTGGAGTTTCGGATCACAGATTTAAATACAACCCACAGTGAATAGAGGTGATAGTTTTGGTTCCTCTGAATAGCTTTCGAGGAGATGCCGCAAAGCTAATCTGCTCGACAAGAACAAACTGGTCCAAGGAAATGCTTTAATAATAATAAAGAAAAATTAACCATGATTGTGTGGATTGCAGGATAGAGACGAATGTCTTGAACTACCACACATTTGCGGAGAACGGGTCAAGTGTCTTAATACTCCTGGTCAGTTCATAACATCTTTGTTTCATCAAATATTCCCCACATAGGGATAGCCTTGGCAGAGCTAACGTGAAGCCCTTTTTCGTACAGGTGGATTCAAGTGTCTGGGAGTCTCAGAGAGAGAGGCAGTGACAGGCCTTTGCGGTCACGAATACTTCTACAACCAGGAGCTCCAGGAGTGCCAGGCCTGCTCGGATTGTGATGGGGAGCCGTTGGTCGCCCCCTGCACAGCTGTCAGCGACACAGTCTGCAGCCAGATTTCAGAGAACCGACTCTCCCAGGTCTGGGTGGCAAAGGTGGCTCTTCCTCCTGCTGGTACACCTGGCTCCCACATCTTCCCTGGACTGCAGCTGAACACACGAGGCAAAGAGAGCAGTGATCTTCTGTCCAACGAGGCCGGAAGGGTGACCTTCCTCCAGCACGGTCTGGTGTGGTTGGATCATAACTTTGCTATAAAGCACTGCTGCAGGAACTTCCTCCAGGTTGGGATGAGGCTCAACAGGAGCCAGGAGGAGGAAGGCCAGGACCTCAGTGGTGTCCGCATCGAGCAACCGGACGGGAAGTATTTCCAGGGGGTGAGCGTCAGTACCGGCGTGGAGGTGGAGCCGGGCCACATCTTCACTCTGCTGCTGAAGAGTCCCAATCAACACTGCAATCAGAGCAAGGACCTTCACGTCTTTGAGGTTCCCACTCCTTCACTGAGTCTCCTCTGGTTGTCACATGATACCGGTGCTGTGGCCATGACGGCCCAAATGTCCCTGCTGGCGCACTACCAGACCAGCTACCGCCCGACGTTCCGCGTCACGACGGTGTCCGACCCCTACATGATCAGCCTCACTCACGACAGCCGAGGGGTGCGCTTCACGGAGAGCGGAGTGGTGAAGTTCGTCATTCAGCAGGCGCTTTACTCCATGGGTCACACCTGCGTTCGAGAAGGTTTCTCCTTGATCGCCTACACCACGCGGAACGCCACTGGACTGAAGACGATGCAAGCCTTCAAGACAGGCGTGAACTACAGGGACACCTCCATCACCCTCTCTGGCGCAGTGATGGTGGAAAGCAAAGACATGCTCACCTTTGAGATCACGTCTCCGTCTCAGTGCAACATCCGGTACTTTGGGGACAGCACTGGAATCAGCATCTTGAGTCTGATCTGGATTCCCTCAGCTGTGTCGTCCGCCCTGACGGCCACAGTGTCTCGGACCGGTCTCCCCTCTGGAGCCGTCAGGAATAAACCATTGCTGTTCCAGCAGATCAGCCCGGACACACCGCAGGTTCACCTCGCCCGTTCCGGGGATTCAAACGCCCGGAAGAACTTCGTCTTTCACGAGGCGGGGACGGCTAACATGGCCCTCAATCTCAAACTGATCCACTCGTGTAATATAGTCAAAGTGACTCTGCAGAGGGTTGGAGGCCAGGGCCAGCAGGCCGGTCCTGTTGCTCAGCAGGTGTCCGGATCGATGCCCGACGGCAGCGAGTGGACTAGCATCGGACTGAGAGCTTCTTTTCAGGTCCAGAACGGCACAGAGGTTTATGTTACTCTGGATTGTATCAGAGGACGTGTGAACCAAATAACACACGAGGGGGGCACAAACGTTTCGATTCTCTGGGTTGCACTGTGATCCAGGAGGATGGGGCATCGTCTTCAGGAAACTTTGGGAAAACTCAAAGTCTGTGCTTCACCTGAACCATGGAGCATATTCCCGTCTTACCAAAATACAAACTTGGACAGCGTTGTTGTTTTAATGCATAATTATTGTTCAAACATTGGGTTTTTTTTTTCTTTGGTGCAGGTGCTGTTTTTTCCTGAAGTGATTCAGCTGGTTGGACAGTGACCAATTCAAAATCAATTTGAATGTCTGAATATGTGTGTTCATTTGTGTCAGACTGTGTGCATACAGCGGTGCTTGAAAATATGTCAGTATGCACACACATTTATATGCTTTATTTCTTTTTAATGTATGGATCATATAGATTTTCATGTATTTTTTTATTCCAGAATATGTGTGACATATCTTTATGCCTGTATGACTTCATACAATCAACCCTTTAAAGCAAATGTGTCAAACAAAAGCACCAGTGCTGCCCTTTAGGTAGTGAGTTTACTTCAGCAAAGCAATTTAAAACAGTTCCCTCTGACCATCAGTAGTTAAATCCATCTTTCAGTAGTTACGTTTTTCATCTTTTTCTACACTGTCAGGGGATTGATCATCTAAATTGCTGTGAAAAAGCATCGGCCCCCTTTAGGATTTCTTCTGTTTGTCCTCCAAGTAAATACAAAGTTTGCAAATGAGGATTTCTTTTATTAAGGGAGGAAAAGCTAACCCAACCAACCTGGGTGAATGTGGAAAAAGTAAATCTAAAAACGACCAGGGCCATTGTTGGTGGCAACAAGTCTTTTAAATCTGATGATGTTTTTGGCACAATCTTCTCTGCAGAATTGTCTTAATTCAGCTACATCAGAAGTTTATCTTGAGCAGGAACAGCCTTTTTTAGATCATGTTACAGCATCTCTATTGAATTTCGACCTGGACTTCGACTGAGTCACTCCACAACCTTCAGTTTGTTTTAGTCATTCAGAAGTAGACGGATCATTAGGCTCTTTTCCATTACATGTGAAAAGCCCAGCACGAGATTCGATACTAATTTACATGTGGAATTTCAGGTTCCTGGAGCCTTAGTTTTAAAGGAGAAATGTCCTGGTCTAAGAGTAGGATTTCTTTAACAAGTCTGGAGCTTCATTTAATTGGCAGAGTTGTGTGCAGCAAGACAAAACAGTCTGCTGAGTTTACAAATCTATCAACTTTATGCTCTTAAAACCGCAGTGTGGAAAGATTTACATACTGGCGGCCCAGCTTGTGATGCGCTAAATGATTTACAAAACGACTTCGGCGTTAAGCCCGTAATAACTACTACAGAAGCCATGGAGGGTCATAAATGTGACAATGTCAACATGTCCTCCATGTATTAGCTATTGCTAATAGCTAATAGCTACGGTAATTGTGTGAAATGGTTATTTTCCGCAAAACCAGTTGTGTTCTCCATCTTGCTCTGCAGACGAGTGGCAAGAAGATACGGATACAGATGCTCAGTCTGCCTTTGTCTGTTTGGCCTATGGTGTCTTCTTGTCACCACCTGCTGGACCGGAGGTGTACTGCCGTTTTCCTCACAACTTCCTGATACGTCATTGGGCTGATTTACATTAATGGCCCATACCAAATCGAAACGCGTCAATCCTAAAACCCACAGGCTTTGGTTTAGCCCGGGAAACCAAAGCCTGTGGGTTTTAGGTTTGACATGTTGGTGATGTTCGTTTTGTGAAATGCTGTGCTAGTTTTATTCCTGATGTAGGCAAGATGAATTTTATGAGCAGAAGTGGATTTGGCCGTCAAAATCTCCCATGGATGCCATTTTTGCTCAGTTTCTTTCTTATTATTGAATCATTAACACCGACCTTTGCTTCTCTCCTGTTCTTGGATGTCCTTGGAGAGGGTCAGTGGTGCAATATGAGATTTTTTAGCCTACCTCATGTTTCCAGGCAGGTTCCATTTGGGTGACTTATTGATCCTGGCAGTAATCACGCCTTAATTCATGAAATGATCAACAGGAAATATAACTTTGCATTTAATTAAGTTATCTTTGTGTAACATTCAGATTTGTTTGATGATCAGGGACATTTAAGTGTGAAAAAATTAAAACGGGAAATCTGGAAGGAGGCCCTCACACACTCAGGGCCCCGCTCCTTTTCATCCACCAAATTACCTAAAAATGCATATTGTTGGTCAGTGGGAGCCAGACGCTTCTTGTGGTGATGCACTATATTAATCATTATTCCAAAACAAACAAACAAACATATAAACTTTCCTGGTGTTAATATGTATATTTTCATTTACAAGCTTTTAAGCTGATGTTGAAGGGACTTTTTAAATTTTTCGCACCTTATGATCTCACCTGTAGATGTTATAGAGTAAACTTGTCTGCAGTGGAAAAAAAGATGGACATGCCTAAAACTTTCAATTTGTCAGAAACAAAAATACATATCCTTGGTCAACTGAGATGTGATTATTGGGCCCACTGCCTCCCACAAACAAATTTAACACAGACCATAAAAATCTGGCAGATGGTCACACGATAGTGATTGGTGGGTAAGGATTTGGGCTCCACAATATACACAGTCATACTCAGTAAATACGAATATTATGAAAAAGTCAAATTGTTTCATTCATGCAATTAACTAAACACATTATGTAAATTAATTACTCACAGACTCAAGTTTTAAAGCCTCTGTTTCTGTTAATATCAATAATTTTTTTGCTTATAATGATATATATATATATATATATATATATATATATATATATATATATATATATATATATATATATGATGAAAACACATTTAATATTAGAATCTTACATCAAAACCGCTAGCAAAATTACACTTTTGATACAGAAATCTGGGATTAATGAAAAGTATGTTTATTACTTGCTTGAAGGTTGTTGTGTTTTTTTTAAATACTTTTAATCTGACAAATGAGCCTCATTGGAACCCATATGCTAATTTATTGAATACAACTGTAGAAAATGTATCGTCATCGCTATATTACTGTTGGGAATAAGCATGGACTGCAATAAGTGTTAGCTAATTACTTAAACATCATGTATTAGACCTTCATGTGCATGTGATATATTTGGTGACACTTGTTTAATACATCCATTAAAGGTTTAGATAGGTAAGTAACGAGGTGGTAAAACTGTTAAGAAACTACCTCTAATTTGTTTCTTTGGCCTGAGGCAACTTTTTTCAATAAAACCTTTTTGAGATGAACCAATTAATTTAATTTTTTCCCAGTAGCTCCATAGACTGGTGATTATCTGGGGTCAGTGTTTCCCATGAAGCCAAATCATATCATTATCACGATAATAACCAATATTATAGTTTATAGCATGTTTTTCCAGTAACCGTAACCCTTTTATTTATCATCTTACACATCCTAAGCCGTTAAATACTGAAACCCTTCTTATGTTGCTGAAGTTTGTTGAACATGTTTCAGGAAGGCAACAGAATGTCTATGCAGGAATGTTGATGCTTTTTATAGTTATTCAAAACAACAGGAGTTTAATATTTTGCATAAATGTAAAGTTTGGGTTAAAACATATTAAAGAGTGTTAAAAAGTCAAACATTGCGCTTTAGCTTCTATATCGGGCATTTTTATGCACATATTACATGATGAATAATGCACACATCTGTCTTTGTTATTCTTTTAGTGAAAGAAAAGTCTCTCAGTAAAGAGCTGTTCATGCAAAAATGCTCCTAAGTGCTTCTGTGTGTGTTCGGTCTGAACAGTTTGGCATAATGAAGTGTCGCAGAGACTGGGCAGCAGCTCTCACTTCATCGTTCTCGTTTCTTTTACCTTTTTTTAAAGTGTGCTTTATAGTTCAACACCAAATTATATAGGTAGTTTAGCCAGAAAGCCAATTCCATTCTTGTAAAACAGTTTTCCTGCTGTTTTTCTCCAACAATGTACAATTGAGAAATAAAACACCTTCACAGTAAACCCAAAACATATGTAAGGGACACTTCGCAGGATTATTGGTGACCATAGCTCCAGATTTACATTCCCACCCTCACCTTTGGTCATGAATTTTGGGTCATGACTGAAAAAAACGAGACCTCAGATACAAGTGGCCGAAATAAGCGTCCTCGGCAGGGGGGCCGGGCACTCCCTTAGAGACAGGGTGAAGAGCTCAGTTATCTGGGAGGATTTCGGAGTAGAGCTGCTGCTCCTTCATGTTGAGAGGAGTCAGCTGAGGTGGCTCAGGGATTTTTTGCCTCCTGGATGCCTCCCTCAGGAGGTGTTCCAGGCAAGTCGCACTGACAGGAGGCCCAGGACATCCTGGAGAGGCAGTGTCTTTTGGCTGGGCTGGGAACATCTCGGGCTTCCCTCAGAGGAGCCGGAGGAGGCATCTGGGGAGACAGCAGTCTGGGCATCTCTGCTGAGTCGTCTACCCCCGTCCCAGATAAGACAATGAGTATGAGTACGAATAGTACTAGCAAATCAGATATCATACTTAAAAGAGCCCACTTCTGTCTTTAGAGCTGGCTTTCCCAGAATTTACTTTTGGGAACTGATGTGATCGTTTCTCTTTCCTGTTGTGGAACTTATTGCATACCTTACAGCACACGTGTCAAACTCAAGGCCTGCGGGCTGAATCTGGCCCTCAAGAGCCGAAAAAGGCATATCATATGATAAAGTAGAGGTATTTATCCTTTTAAAGTGTATAAAGTAGCTAAAACTGTGCCTCCTGTAGCGAATGTTGATTTTTTTAACTGTGTAGTAACAGCTTCCTGCCACTAGATGTCAGTTTCCCCACAACATATTAAAACAAAACCAGAAATGTCCAAAAAGAGAAAAAGTGATGCAGCATGATGAGAGTTTAAAGTGCAACTCACCCCAATATCAACTTTTTGGCAGATAAACTTTTCAAATGGGCCTTAGGGTGCTAATTTTATGTTACTGTGATTTTTTTTTTTACATTTTTATGTGAACTGGAATAAAATTATGAACTCAAAAATATCATCTATACAGGTGCAACCGACCCTTTTAATGACTTCATGATGCCAAAGTGCCCTAATATAAAAAAAATGAATTTGACACCCCTGCCTTATAGGAAAGTAAATGGTACATTTTGGGGAAGTAAGTGGTACGCTCCAAGAAAGTTACAAGAAAGCACCCCGTAAGTTCTTTGAAAATACCTGGTAAGTATGTCACCTAATATTACAAACTGGCTTCTGAAAATGCTCCGTAGAATTTAGGCAAAACTTGGTAAGTTCAAGGAAAGTTCTTGGAAAGTACCAGGTATGTTTCAGGAAAGTATCTGATAAGTTCTGGGGAAAGCATCAAGTTGTACTTCAACTCACAATCTTTCCTGGTTTCTAAAAATTCACGGTAAATACCAAGGAAATACAGATGGACGTTTCAGGACATTAATGAGTAAATTCAATGAAAATTCAAGGAAGGTACCTTGTTCATTTTGGGAAAGTGTCTGATAAGCTTCGAGAAAGCACCATTTTCTAAATCAGTTTCCAAAAATACCCAGGACATTTCAGTAAAGTACCCTGTAAGTTAAAGAAAAAGTTTCAGGAAAATAAGCAGTGAGGTCCAGGAAAGCTTTGGGAAAGTACTTTATAAACTTCAGGAAAGCATCCTCTTATTTCGTGGAGAGTATTGACTGCCTTATATAGTGTTATCCATTAGTAAACATCAAGAATACCAACAAGAACAGAATCGTTGTTCTTAAAAGTTAAGGATTTGAAATTTAATCTCAAACATACTGAACCGATTTGAAAGCTGCTTCAATCAGCAGTGAAGGTGCCAAAATTGCTCACAAATCACCTGGAAAATCATCCACTATAATTTACACAGACTTGTTGATAATCAAGTCTAATTATTCCCCCGTCTAGTACCTGCAGGAATGCTGTTTTTGGTCTTAACCATAACAAATAGTCTCAGATGCAACGACCGAGGGAGCGAACAAAGAAAATACGGTTCTGGTCGCTAGACACGATCGACGGACTCTGTCGGCTGCCGGAATTGAAACCAGATGTTTTGGGGGAGCATTGCTCCAGATGTCTGATGCTGCTGCAGATCAAATGATGGCCTCGGCACATGTTACAGAGAGATCAGAGAGAAAGAAGAGACAGAGGAAAACAGGGCAGGAAAGTGACTTAAACAAGCAAGAGGAATGTGTGTGACTTTGAACCTGAAACCTTACCCTAGAGTCTGTAATTTTCCTGTGCATTCAGATTTAACAGCACATTATGTATATGTCAAGGGCACATGGTGGATAAATCCTCAGTGCATATTGCAGGCTTTCATTCAGCCTCTTTGTTTTTTTTTATTGCAATCCTCTTAACAACTATATTTTTACAGTCTGTTGAAAGAAAGCTCTAATGATGGTTTCTGTGTGTAAAAAAGACTCAGAAAGCTAGTTATATGGTTACAGAGCAGCTAAGAGGGTCATTTGAGAGCGAGGATCCTGGTTATTTCATCTGCTGTGGACAGTCTGTGTGAGGAGTGGAGCCTGGGAGAGGAGGTGATCCATCATTCCTAGACTCTGTCACTAAGACATGAAGTTTAGCATTGAAAACACTTTTTTTTTTACATGAGGACATGACTCGTTGGTTTTGTCCCATTTTATCAGTGGTTCTGGGGCTTCTGAAGGACTTCTAGTGTCCATTACTTTAAGCCAGACCAGATCAGCTGAAATGGTGCCTTGCTAAATGACCTACCATGTCATCTTTTACACATTCTGTCATGTTACAGCCACAAACTGTAATGTCTTGTATTGAAATTTTATGTGACCCACCAAAACAAAGAGGGAGAGCATCTGTGAACATAGTATTGATTAGCATTGGATTTTGGATTTTCGTCCAGACTTTCACTGGGCAGTCCTAACACACAGAAATGCTTCATCTAAATCTTTCCACTGCACCTCCGTTTGCATGTTTAAGGGCCATTGTTCCTAACAGAGCACTTCGCTCTCAGACTGTAGGTCTGCTGGTGGTTCCTTGAGTCTCTAAAAGTAGAATGGGAGGCAGATCCTTTAATTATCAGGCTCCTCTCCTGTGGAACCAACTCCCAGTTTTGGTCCGAAAAAAAAGAGAGAGAACATTAATTCAATTCAATTCAATTTTATTTATATAGCGCCAATTCATGAAACATGTCATCTCGGGGCACTTTACAAAGTCAAAATCAATCATATTATACAGATTGGTCAGAAATTTCCTATAAAAGGGAACCAGTTGATTGCTTCAAAGTCCCAACAAGCAGCATTCACTCCTGGAGAAGCGTAGAGCTACAGGGAGAGTCGTCTGCATTGTCCATGGCTTTGCAGCAATCCCTCATACTGAGCAAGCATGAAGCGACAGTGGAAAGAAAAACTACCCATTAGCGGGAAGGTAAACCTCCAGCAGAACCAGGCTCAGTATGAACGGTCATCTGCCTCGACCGACTGGGGTTACAGAAGACAGAGCAGAGACACAACAAGAGAGACAAAAAAGCACAGAAGCACACATTGATCTAGTAATCTGTTCTACATTAGATGGTAATAGCGGGTGAGCCGTCTTCTCTGGATGATGTCACAGTTAACAGAACGCCAGACCAGGTGTACCTGGTTGAATTTGACCTTGGAAAGTGCCTTGAGATGACATGTTTCATGAATTGGCGCTATATAAATAAAATTCCATTGAATTGGTAGATGAACGTCCACCCCAGTCTCAAGTCTTTAACAGGTTTTATTCTAGAATCATCCAGTATTTCCATTGATTTTCCCATTAACTCTCTCCAGCTTCCTTGTCCCTGCTCATGAAAAGCATCCCCACCGAATGATACTGCCACCACCACAACCATTTTTCTCATTCATGGGTGACGTGCAGAGTTACTTTATAGCCCTGGGATCATCAGACACTTTGGCAGCTGCCTGAAGACGCCCCAGTTATGATTACACTACTCATGCATACTTGTTCATTTTATACATGTGCCAGGCCCCATGAAATCAAATCACTGGAATATTAAGCCATGGACTGTTTGTGAAGCAGATCTACATGAAACGCTCAACTGTTTCTGTTAGAAAATTAAACACGTCTTCTTTTAATTTCAGTAATGATCTGTTCAAAAAAACTGATAAAACACACAACAGATTCCACACTGTGATTATTTAATAGACAAAATCCAAAGAAACCCGCTTTTGCTGGCTCTATAGGGATCAACAGGACAAAGTAGCCTGGAGCTGCAAACCAAATGCATTTGATTAAATGATAATTTTCCGTGTTTTTAGCTCAATAACATCAGAGTAACAGTTTTCTCATCTGGAGTGAACAGATGAATGGTAAGGTAACGCCAAGACTGGTGGTGGTTCTTGTGTGAATGGCACCCCTTAGGCAAGACCCTCCCTCTGCCTAGCCCAAACCAATCAAAATGCAGGAAATCATCTAGTCCCACTTCCCACACACCCGTCAGCGGGGGTCCTCCGCTGTTATCTGAATAGTTTTTCTGGACCAGCAAACAAATTTGTAAACATTTCTATTTGGCGCTCCTGTTTAACCTTTTCTAATGCCGCCCTGAGCAACTGCCCATGTGGACCACATCAAGACTGCTCTTGACCAACATGCAAAGACATCAGTAGTGGGCTTGTTGCCTCCCATCAATATAGGAAAAGTTATAAGGTGATTTTCAAACAATTTGCTTCATACCACTAGGAATTTGACTTTGGTTCCACTTTAGCGGGTAATAAACAATAAACTGTCACAACAATGTGACAGTCAGTTATAATAGAAATGGCGCTCACTGAGGAGCAGCTGGAATTTTGTTGCTCATAAGCTGATAAATTTCCATCTCTTGCAATGTAAAAGGGGCACCTGAAGCTGCAGGGTGAGCATTGGAAAAAAACATGTCGTAACAATTTGCAAAGCAGAGGACAAAGATATAAATAATAAAAAAAAGCTATGAACCATTGATTGTTCAGCCCCCCAAAAATCTGAATTGGATTGCAACTCTGGGATTTTCCTTCCAGACTACTTGTGGCAAAGCAAAGAGGAATCCTTCATCACCACATGTGCATCTGTTGTGAGTTTGTTAGCTTTCTCAGGGTTTCTGTACTCAGAGTCGACTCAAACAGTCAATGGAGTGCAAACACAGCAGGAACCTCAATGTTTTAGCAGCTACGAGTGCAACATAAATCCCCCCACAGCCAGCAAGCGTGTCGGAAAATGTATTTCAGGAACCTTTGTTCATTTTTGCTTGAAAAATATAAGAATTTGGTGTCGCTTTAGCAAACTCATCAGTCTCAGTGATTTGTGGTAGGGGTAAACAGCCCTCCGAAACCCAACCCCGGCCCCAGAGCGCTCCAGAGTTGACTTAAAAAGGACAAAGCAGGAGGCAGGCTTGCGTTAATCAGAAGCGGATGTTACTGTAGGAGCCAAGGTCTCTTGTCTGAAGGGAAAATATTTACACCATGTAGGGAGTTTTGATGTATAAAACATCCACAGAATGTCACAGATTCACAAGGTGTGAAGGAAATTGCTTGGAATGTTTTACAATGGAGATTGCCGTTTTTTTATTGGAAATATTTTAAATCTATTAGACAATCAAATAGGGGCATTTATTTTTATTGGAAACATTTGGCTGACTCCTGTTAATCTGTTATCTCTCCTTACTGCCATCCTCTGGTAAAGATGGGCAAAAATCCTTGAAAAATAAACATTTGGCTTCATTTAATCAAACTGAAAAAAATCCCATATTAAAGGTAATAGCTAGCACTTTTTCATCAAAACAATACATTTAAAAAATAATAATGAATCCACAGAACATATAAAGTGGTGCAGAATAAAAAATATAATTGTTACTAAAAAATAATTAGATTGTAAATAATTGATTTTTAAATGTATGCGGTCCAAAATATATAAACATTTACTTCTGGTTACGATGCCAACGTTGATACGAAAGGATTCGGGACCAGTAGGTTGAAGTCAGGTGAGACGGGGCTCAGGCGTTGCCAGATCGTAGTAGCTCGATACTGGTGCTGAGAAATGACGTCTTCTCTGTGTTACATTTCTCAGATTCAAGCAGACCGAAAAAGAAGCAAAAGGAGGATGAACATTGGTCAAGCTTTTGAGCGTTGTTGACTTAAAGTGCAACTCATCCTCATGTAAATGCGTCCATCCATCAAAGTGGGCGGGGATACGTGTAAAAAGGAGGGGAGGGGGCTGTGTTCAGGATGGGGGGAAAGCAGTAGCTAGCTTGATTTACCGTATTGAATCATGGAAAATGAGCAGAGTTATGCCTAATCAGCCTAATCACACTAATCAGTTTGAGCCGCTGGCTCAAGGCGCTGACTCAGCATTGCCCGGAGCCTGTGCTGCCGAGGTAGTGGAGGAGAGGATCCGTCCAACTATATATGATCACATTTATTTCCCGCTTTGTAATCCAGGCAGGATCACCGACAGTTTAGCTCATGCAAGATTCATTTGCAATGTGGAAACCGGGTGAGGATCTCTCTGCTGTCTTTGCTCTGACTGACTGCAGGCCAGTTTCAGTATGAGGTAGCAGCTGTCGGCCTGTGAGACACCTGTGGCACGACGAATAACATTTAATCGCTAGACTGGATATTAATTACTGATGTCTGCAACATAATTTTGCTTATGTTGCAGATATCTTATCTTAAATCAAACTTCATACTAGCCACAGTGACATTACGATATCTATAACGATAATCTCGGCTAATTAAACTTACTGATTAAATATTAAAGCGGCATGCCATACTCCCACAGACAGGGCTACTGCCGTCAGTTTCTCCAAATTACGTAACAAAAACTTTTGAACCAATAGTAATACAGATTCCAAATTTAATGCAAGACCACTGTTTAACCCTAGGAGGGCACCACACTGACGAATTAAAGACAAAAGCAGGATTTAAACAAATCCACTAATATGTCAAAAATAATGACCAGGATATGTAGACAGTACTAAGACAACCATGTTAACAGTTTATTGGCAAAACATAGTTGATTTGGGGGAGAGTTACCCTTTAAGGAAGCAAAGCGGCTTAGAAGCCCTGCAGAGGTTGCCGCTTTCCTTCTGGACAGCTGAGTTAAATGTTTGATAATGCTAACCAAAGGACCTGGCAACTGGATGGCAGTAAAACCGAAGGTTGGAATGAGAGCCTTTGAGTGTGAGTGTGCCACCTACTGACCCGGAGGAGTTAAACTTGTAGCTTTCTCCTTAAGAAATCAGTTAGATTTACTGTTAATGATTCCTATAAAAAACCTGAATTACTTTTTTTTATATTGTGCTCTTGGGGTCAGCAAATCTCAAAAAATGCAACTGGATGCAATCCACACATCACCTTTGTTTGGGAGGTGTGGCAGCCAAGGGACTGAGAATGTCGGCAACAAAAACCTCAGAATAGTCTGGTGTGAATTGAAGATTTTTATTTTGAAAGGCACCTCTTGTCCTCTGTTAAGCATAGATGAGGATATGTTTTCGGTGTGCCAATTTCTCTTCCAAAAGCTTTGGAAACCTTGTTAGAGTGTGCTTGTTAGAAAACCTAATCTTTCTAATGATAAAGATGCATACTATATGAGTCCTTTGAAAATGAAGCTTAATTATCTTCTTAACAGTTCATTGCAAATCCTCTTCTTATTCAAATAGACAAAAAACACTGAAATCTAATGTGAATTGCCATTTTTTGCTCATGAATCTTAATTTTGATGCAAGACAAACCAATTTACCAAAAATTCATAGGTTGGAAAAAGTCTTACAGGGAAATGATAACTGTCAACAAAAAAAAGGCAAAAGAGACTTTTTGTTCTTGCAAAAACGTGAACCTGCTGAGCAGGAAATCTGAGGCAGGAAGGCTGGTTGTGGTTGTCTGGTCTATAAAACATAAACACTTTAGAAGATGTTCTTTTAAGTAGTTTCTGCTGTTGTAAGGATTAGGGTAAGTGTGTTGGATTTATGCCATCTTATAGTTTATTATAATTACCTACAACATTCCAGTTTGTTTGTATAAAAAAATATTTCTTGACATCAGTCATGGAGTTCCACCAGGATGTGTGCCTGGCCCAATATTTTCTACTGCATTGTTCTGAAAATCATGATACCGTGGCCGGTTACCTTACAGTGAGTGTAGCATAATATTGTCTAAGGTCTGCACCCTATGACACCAAACTAAAACCCTTATTATTATATTTTGGCTGCATCAATGTCTGCAAAACAACCTTTATTTAAGAATACCTTTTTTAAACAATTTGTGATGTGGAAAATCTTTATGAAGAACACAAAAAATTATGACAAAACATTATGGATTTAAGGCTAGCAATCTGAGTTATTTCAGTTTTAGATTACTGTGACATGATGAGCGTATGGGACCAACACAATCCCTACTTTTATTGCTGATGGGATTATTAGGGGTGTGCTTTTTGAATTTACAATTTTTGGGTTTTGCAGTGCCTTTTACAAAGATACAAGAAATTTTTCTAATTTAAGTAATGACAAATTGCCATTAATCCAACATGACATTCTGTCTTTCACCAAATTGTGTTTGCTTCTATGGTCTCTGAAAGAAGTAGCTCTTATCATTCATTCTTCTGCCACTCAGATGTAGAAAAACAGATCTACTGCATCCGTTTCTTTAGCTGTTCTGTTCTCAGTCATTTTATCATGAATTTTGCATCCTCCTCTTCTTCTGCACATATCCCCTCCAATGTTGCAGCGATCTGCACCAGTGTTTCTTTACTCATTACGGAGGTTAGTGATGCAGGAGGGGACAAGCTGCCAGGTTAAGACAACAAAAATGCAACAGGAGATTTATATTAAAACGCTTCTTCGTCTTACACACAGGAATGAAATTCCTTGATACATTTATATATATTTTTGCAAACCTAAAGAAAGTGACATTGATTAAACATTTTGTCAATGGTTAAAAGTTCTCCTGATAAATATTATTTTATTATTAAGGACATTTTAAAAGACTTTCTTGATTTTCTTGCAGAAACCTGCACTGGCATTACAAATTTTAATCTACATTTCTTCATAGTTTTTGCTTTGGTTTTTTTAATGAATTTCTTGATCACCAAGAATGCAGCATTCAATTTTCTTTCTCCCTGGTTGACCGCAACAATCTCTGTGTCAAGGACAATCGGAAAGCCCAACCCACCCAGCTGAGGACATAAATACCCGTGTGTGTAATGTACATACGTATACGTATGAGGGCCGTCTTTCCATGTCTATGAAGGAACCATTTCAACTGCTGCTGATGAATAATAGGTTGGGTAAATGCCTGAGCGTGATTCCCTGTGGTGTATTTTTAACTTTCACTGAGATGCTCTCTCTGTCATGTCAACTCCTCAGTGGTCTGTGAGGTTAATTGCTTTCTCTGGCAGGTGCCTACAGATGATTTCTGCATGCATACCATTTACTTTGCACGGACAACATGAAGCTCAGCAGGTGCAAAGTGTGTATGCATAGCAAGGTTTCTGCCTATGCACAGCCTGCCTAAAAATGTCATAATTACTCACTTCACAACTATAAACCTGTATTGAGAATGTATGTGACAGACCACATTAGGCCCCGTTTAATCTTATACTCCTAACTAAAATCCAGAGCAACCAATTGGCTCCAGAAGTAACCTACTTATTAAAAGGAGATGACGCTCTGTGTAATTTAATCTGCCACCAAAGGTTCTCTAAATTTTACTCCTGGGAGATCCACCATTTCTTCACCTGCAACATTAGTTGTTACATCTGTCATATTTGACAAATGACAGGAAGCTAAGTTGCACCCTTCCTTCATTATTAACACAGCAGGAACACAACATTCGACTGTGCCCGCCCCTGAATAGGTGGACACAATGTTTCCTATAAAATATCTGTGTGGGAGAACAAAGGGAGTTCTCAGGTAGGGGTTGCGCTGTGTTGTTATGAGAACCCAGTACTGAAACTGTAAACATCCCTCTGCCTTTTAGATTAAATATGGTAAAATATAGTTACTGTTTGAAGAGTCTTTTTATTACTACAGAAGTCTACAATAGAAACACCACATTACCAGATAAAACAACCAGGGGAGACCGTGAACAGGTCTAAAGTTTAACACAGTGAATGGATCATTCAGCCCATTCAGGAAAATGCGTGTGTCTAACGGCCATTGTGTGCGACTTAAGTGCAGTACGCATGTGTACTGCCTAATGGTGCGTTCAAACCGAACGCGATACCTGCTACTGAGATTTTACCGAGCAAGTCATGGTATTTAATGGGGAAAACTGAATAACGGCGCTGGCATCCCTGCGGGTCCACCAGATCCTCCAGAGATGCTCCCAGTTCGGGGAGTCCAGCAGCTATGGCTGGATCACCGTTGCTTCCTGCGGTGCTTCCGTCCACAAAGAAACAAAGCTGACCGGCCATGAGCTGGGCCTTTTGTACCCGCTCTTGACATTAACACAGTCTCATCAGTTCACCACAGAGCGTATTATACCCCCAAAACCACAGAAAAATTTAATTTGTTGTCATGACTCCTTTAACTTTGGTCTTGTCTGACCAGAACACATTTTTGACACGTTTGGTGTCCCATACTTGGCCTGTGGTAAACCATATCCAGGACTTCTAATGCATTTCTATTACCAACTGGCTTTCCTATTGTCACTCTTACTTAACAACAAGTTGTGCGACGTGCGCAACTAACATTTGTATCCACAGCTGAGGTGTTTCTCTCTGCAGCTCCTCCAGAGCTACCCTGAGCCTCTTGGCTGCAGCCTGGATTAGTCCATGCCTGGCCTATCAGTAGGTTTGTAGTTTCACTATAACCTTTCCATTTTCAGATGATGGATGTTGGAAGAGTTGGATATTGTTTTATAACACCTTCATCCCTAATCTGTTTCTCTATCTGCTCTGTTCCTTTATCATGTGTGCTGATATCTTTATCAGCACACATGTATGTATGTATGTACAAATGTATACAATGTATATGCACATATATACGCGTAAGTACGTATGTATTTAGGCGCATAGATATATGTATATATTTAAGTATATAGATATATTTATATATATATAGACCACTAAGAATGTAAATGAGACATCATATGCCCATTCCTATTTCCTTTTTTTATATATTTTTTTTGGTATTCTTTTTGATCCACTGTATATATGAAGACTCATTGTATATAACTGAATGCACCTTCCCTACTCTGCACCTTCTTGTATGAGCCGATGTGACGAGTGAATTTCTCCATTGTGAGATCAATAAAGACTATCTTATCTTATCTTATGTTGTTGTTTGTTCTCTAATATTCTCTAACAAAACTCTGAGGCTTTTCAAGGACATCTGGATTCATAATTCTCCTCTTAGCTGAAAAAAAAGAGACATACATTAATAGTTGAGGTCCTCTGCAGGCATGTGAGGGATGAGCATTTCCCCAGTGAAGCTAAATGCTTTCACTTTGTGGGGTGAAAGCCAGCATTCAGGTGAACATCACCAACATGCACGCAGCAGCTGTAAATATGCACCAACACTGGTCCGAAGGAGCAAGCTCACAGCGTCTTAAACTTTACGGCATGTTTGCTACATGTCCTCTGTTTTTGTTTGAAACAAGCTGCTCTGCTTCTACAATGAAGTGGGACTATTTTTGAAGACGATACAACGACAAACTGTTGCTTCCTCCTGTGGAAACCCTGAGGAAGCAGTGCTCTCTAGAGAGAGGAAGGTGGTCTATAAGTGGTGGTTAAAAGTAGCGACGCTTTGAAAGTCACTTGAGATTTGAGCCCCCATCCTCTAGTTTTAGTTTGCGCTGACAGTTTGTCATAAGGTTTGTAAATGAAGACGGTTACAGATGATATTTTGCAGGGATGCTCCTGTGACATTCCCAGTCAGACAGTGATATAAGCATCATAATATCTAAGTTGAAGTGAGCATTGATTTACTTGTGCTTCTGTATAAGTCTGAATCTAAACTGCATAGGGGACACAGAGGAGGGTAATGGGTTAGTAAATCATAATAGCTTTACCATTTCATTTTAGGTGATGCTCAGTTTCAGGATCCTGATAAATATTGTTCAACAAAACACATAGTTTCACCAAAAAGAGACAAATTAAAACCCCAAAACAGATACAAAGATGAAATGCGGCAAATTAAACTACACAACCTTTGGCAATAGTATGGGGATTCCCTATAAACTTATATAAAATGGCAAAACTGCTTAAAAAAGAGGGATGGGGGGGTCAATAATTGGTCAACTTTATTAAAAGTGCATTAGAGATGCTCAGATTTCAAATGCTCCTGGTCAGCTTACCTTGTATCAGCAAACATCCCCACTGGAAGTTAAATAACGTCTTTGGTGTGGCGTTGCAACAGGAGAGCTCCATAAAAGTTGAGTTTTCAAGAAAGCTGAAGCAGAGATTGAGAATTTGAAGGCCTGTGGGATCAGGAAGGTTACATCTCCACATCATTCAGTGGTGCCCCGCCCCACCCCGCTGCAGTGGACAAGCACTGTGGCTCCACCCAAATAACCTCATTGGTTAAGGACTCTTTTTGGCATTAAGACAACAATTCTTATTGCTACACTGCCAGATAGGACACAATAAAAAAAAGGAAATTAACAAATGTGTTCAGGGAGAACAGAGTTGACACTTTGTAGGCTTGGATTTGACTCGCATCATCCATGTGCGTTTCCGTCATTTAATGACGTCAGAGTTAAAGGCTTTCCGAAATCGGCGCAGCAGTCCGATGCTCCTCTCCTCCCCACGGTAGAGTTCTTACCCTTCTCCCCATGATAGGTGGAGGAACAGGAGCTAGGAGCTATAATCAGATGTATTCGGATGGAGCCAGAGAGTACCAGATGCCGGACTCAGCACTTGCAAATAGTCCAAATTTGAGGAACTAGGAGCCATGTAGCCTGACTCGCAAGCTGCTTCCTTTCCATCTTTGTGTCGCCCCCTAGGGGCCGGAAGAGTCACCCATGGGTCTAGGTGTCTCACGCCGACCTGACCCACCACCACATGCACGAGTCTAAACGTTGAAAAGCTTTGCTTCCTAAAAGGTTTATTCAAATGCCTCCTCTATTCCAGGAACATCACCAGCATGACCTTTCAGATCGGCGAGGTCAACCCTGTGGTCTTCGTACTCACCAAACTGAGTCTCTTGCCTTGGACATAGAGGTTTTTGGTCCAGAAAGCCAGGAGGAGGTCGAGCGCTTTCTCCTTGACCTGCCCTTTCTTTCTTCTTGTGAGAAACTGAAACAACTTGGAAAACAGTTAGGAGCGAATATGTGTTCCCAGAAACTTATCACAGTTATTAAGCTCTTTTCCAGGCTGTAAGAGAAAAGTACTCTGCATACAGAGACAAGTCCTCCGGAACTTTTGATGCTTTTGCAGCCAAAAGAACACGAACCACCAAGAGAATATTACCACCGCTTCAGGAAGACTTATCTTCAGAGACATTAAGCTCCAGGTCTTGAAGAAGATCACACTTTTAAGTCTTTGTTTCCTTTCACAACCTCCATGAGAGGGCGCTGTATAAAGCTACCATGTGCTGCAGGACGAGGAATCAGCTTGTGTGGGGAAAAACGTGTCAAGACATAGGAGGAGAAGGCAGAGTTAGTGTCCTAAACATTCAGACAGACAAGGTCCAAGAAAAAGTGCAAATCCAGTCTCCCAGTGATGCAACAGAACCACAGGGGTGGTACCAGGTGAGAAACAAAGCAGATAAAAGACAAACATAATTTTCTAATCAGTGGCGTCTCTGGCAGGATGAGATAAGTGGGGCACAAAAACTCAACACAACCTGACTTTGATCAATGGTAAATTAAACTGATAAATTAGCATAAACTAACACACTAGAAATGGCATTTTATATAAGCTAAATGTAATTACATTTTTATACATAAAATTATAAATAAAGGCTTACTCATATTGTTCATTTATTGAACAGAAAAGATTCACACTGATTCCTTCAATGAGCCAGCAAGGACAACCAACACTAGATTAATATTTGCTTTTAGTTTACATTTTCCTATGTTTTATTTTGTTTAGATTTTCCTACGTTTCATTCTAACTTTTTTACTTGCTTTTATTCTGTTTTTATTTTCCAATGTTTTAATCATGTAAAGCACTTTGCATTGTCCTCGTACTGAAATGTGCTATACAAATAAATTTGCGTTGCCTAGTCCAGTGGTCTGCAACCTGTGGCTCTTTACACCTTCAGTTTTGGCTCTTAAAAACTTGAAAAATTGGTCAATGTTTCTAAAGGTAATTTAAAATTGCTAGCTTTAAGCGGTTTGGAAAATGGATGGATGGATGGATAGGATGCATTTAGTTCTGCAAACTATGCATAACATTTCCAAAATGAAAGAAACTAATGGTGTATAGAATATTTTACTATAGATAAATGAAGTATCTTTTTCATCAATAGGTTGCAAACGACTTGCAACCTGACTTTACAAATTAAAATCTGAAAAGTGTGGCATGTATTTGTATTTTATCTGCAAGTCTTTAGGGGTACCTTTGCACATCTGGAGACATTCTTGCCAATTCTTGTTCTTGTTAATGAAATTGCTCAAGGTCAGTCAGACTGAATAGAGAACATCTGTGAACATTGGCTTCCAAGTGTTGCTACAGATTCTCAACTAAATTTAAATTTAAATTTGACCTTTGAACTAGAAGAGTCAGAGTTCACCTTAAGGTTATGTAAAATACATATATTTTTCATGGTTTTGTATAGATGTTGTCGTTTTTAAATGTATATAAATGAAATACAACCTGGTTTATATCAATGGTAAATATAAAAATAAAATCCCAACAAAATGCATTAAACCTGGAGCTCTGAAAGTACAAAGAAGTAAATGCAACT
The DNA here is from genome assembly GCA_037039145.1 of Fundulus diaphanus. NCBI lineage: Eukaryota > Metazoa > Chordata > Actinopteri > Cyprinodontiformes > Fundulidae > Fundulus > Fundulus diaphanus. The sequence goes on along the minus strand of CM073137.1, from coordinate 12,408,741 downwards.
GTTTTCATGGTAATATTTATTTCATGGTACTATTTATTTCTTCTTCTTTCCTTAGAGTTACACGTGGACAAATGCAAGTTTGAAAGCCAGCACAGCAGTTCGCAGAATACAGGATTGGAAACTGCACCGTGTCTACTGAATTTAACTTTAAGAACTACAGTGGGGGGTTTCTATCTGTCCTCGTAAAACAAAGAAAAGAAAAACCTTTAACCTAAACAAGAAACCAGGGTCTGCTTTTCATCTTTGTGTATTTTAAACCTAGGACATCCCGCAGGGTCATCGCACCGTTTCAGACACAACAAAACAGAGCAACATCAGGTAGCCGAGACACGTTAGGAGGAAGAAGCGCGAAGATACTGCTGCCAGAGGGCGAAGCAGAAGGAGAAAGACAGAAAAGGTCATACAGGTGCAGAGCAGAGAAAAGCTTTCAGAAAGACATGCTGAAGGACTACATTTATATATATTTATATAAGACACTAAAAGCAGCGACAGTCTTCAAGCAGAAAGAGGGAAGAGAGAGAAAGTCAGATCGAGCACGGAGAGGAATACGATGCGAAGCGAGATCGGCATGCTTGCAGCACAGAGAGACTTTACAGGAAGCCCAAGACACAAAGATTACATGTAAAGGCTAGAGCGACAGTGCACTAATCTACAAGCTAAGCTATATATATATATATAAATATATTCGGATATGTTGGACACTTAGGCTATTTACAGGAGCTATACGTACAGTATACATGTATGCACGTGGATATAGAGGAGACTGCACACGAAACAAGCTGGAAAGGCAAGGATTGGCATGCACATGCAAGGGAAGCAAGTGTAGCAGCAGCAATAGCAGCAAGTAGAACAAGCAGGGGCGGGACCAAGTCACAGGTCATCTTTCCACTCAAGTTTTGAGTCAAAATCCAAATAAAGACGCGACAGTTCCAAGAGGAGTCCGGTGGGTCAGAACGTGTAATTTCAAAGGCAGCCTCAAGTCGCCTTGCAAGTCCTGAGTCGAGTCAAAAGTTAAGATGCGTGAGCCAAGTCCCATACTGAGTCCAATGTAAAGCTATGCAAGTCCCAAGATGCATTAGGAGGTTGCAGGTCTTGAATCCAGTGGTGGAGAGGGAAAACGTATCTGCAGCGGGCTGGTTCTGATCTGCTCAAAGAAGGACGCTTGATCAAATGGAGAAATACTGAACAACTCTGAAGCGGCTCAACAAGAGAGCATCTTCAGTCAGAGGCTTCTTCAGACCGCTTACAGCGCCGCATTGTTGCCCACAGCCAGGATATTTCACGAATGTTTGAAGAATCCTGGATACTAAGCTCCTCCAGCAGGACATTTTTCTCGTTGAGATTAATAAGGTATTGCTGAATTTGAACTAATTCAAAGTCTGGTCAAAAGACTTAAATCCAAATTCTTCGTTAGTTCATCACGTCTGAAGTCTTTAAAATTGTAACTTGAGTTTTTACGTCATGTGACCAAAGTCCACGCCCCTGTGAAGAAAAAAAAGGTGTCTGGCTTTATTAAGCTCACCACAGTGAGATTAGTTGGTGTGAATCTGATGTTGTCTCTGTCGCAGTGTGCACAACAGGCCCGCTCAGGCAGCGGAGACCAATTCTGACGAGACGCTTTACCACATGTCCACGAAACGAAACGAAACGAAACGTCCCTAATAACACACAGACCCTTAATTCCTTTCACATTCAGACCAGAGAGCTTCAGTTACATGTTTTTTTTTCAGAGAATCTTTTTTTTCTTAACATTAAATCATAAACAACAATTAGACATTGCACGTTATTAAGATCAGATACTCTAAAGTGCACAACCTCCCCCCCCCCCCTTTTTTCGTGGGAGGAAAAACTAGACGATACTGAAAAATCTCTACTAAGGCAGCACAGTCACAAACACACTAAGGTACACATCGGCACATACAGTCAAGTATCACTTGTGCACAGAAAAACACGGAGCTTCAGAGTCAGAAACAAAAAAAATGGCTTTGCATATTCATTTAAAACCCAAACGCCAGAGTTTCACGCCTCCTAAGGAAATATCTCAAGGTGAAATCTGTCCGTTCTTTTTAAAGCCAGTCCCTGAAACGAGTTGTCTTTGAAACAGCTAGAAGAGTCACATACGTACATACATACATATATACACACGCACAGTGAAAATCAAAGCCTTTCGGGCTGACTAGATGAAAATACAGGGCATCTATACCAGATATAGAGAAAATATGAACAACTTTACCTCACAAATAGTCTCTGGTTATATGTCTTATATACACGTATGTATACACAAAGATATGTACTTAGGACATCTTGAAGTAGTATTTACAGTCTATGTTTAAAAGTGATTGTTCAGTGAACGACCGTGTTGAGCAAATTGTGCTTTTCTACCTCAGTCTAATGGAAATGCTACAAAACTTCTGCTTTTTTTTGTTTTTTTTAAAGAATATCAGAGATCACATTTCAACAGCTAACCCTGCCTCTATGATAAGCATGCCTTTATACTCATTATTGATACTATTTTTATTATTACCATGTGCTTGGCTTGGAAAGTTGATTATCTTTAGTTAACGTGCGCCGATACTTTATTGGTTCTGTCGCGATTTTGCAGGATATGTAGATTGGACCCTTAGATATTGCGTTTGAATGCATACTGAAGGAATTTCAGTCGCCGTGCTCCTTGAGTTGATGCCCCCTCTCCACGATTATTTAGTGCAAGTGATGTCTGTAGTTCAGCAGATCTGGCAGAGTACCTAAATCCGAGCAACACTGTTATCATATTATTGCCCTGCAGGAGATTTAAGGTAATTCTTCTAAAGGAAGAGATGCTGAAATGGTAGTCCTTTGCAGTTGGAGATAATAGTTAATGCAAATTAAAGTAATTTAGTTTTGAACCAGCTGCTCCTATACACAAACAGCTGGGTAGAGACCCTGTGAATTTCCCTAAAACATGAAGTTGTTCAACAATACATTCCGGCTTTTGTTCTGAGTTGAAGGAAAATGTGATAAAGTGCAATTTAGAAACACATTTGAGCAAATAAATGAAATGTTAACGCCCCTGGTCCAAAGGACATTTGTTCACTGTGCTATCCTTTTCTATATATACAATAATCACCTACATTTAAATTTTAAGGTAAGATTTTTGTTTTTCTACAGTTTTGCCCATAGATTAAGCACCAACAGTACCTTTTTTTGACGACTCAGCAGTTCGTCATCGAATATTAAGAATATAAACTGCATAGACTGACAGTTTAATTTCCTGATTTTTCTTATATATAATTGAACAAGTCTATGCAGGACCAGTGAATATCATGTGCAGAATCTCAACCTGAACATATCAGATGGTTTGTTACACTGTAAAAGTTGGACGTTGGTGGAAAAGAGCAGGAGCTAAAGCTGAATTCAATCTACACACTCAAAAGAGCAAAACTATGAATTTAGACACATTGATATACATTAAAGTGTCTTCAAGTTTCTTATGAATAAAATACTACCAAGCTCTGTTAAAACTTATACAACGATTATCCTTTGGGAGTACCCTGAACCTTTTAACCATCTGTTTTAAACTTTTGTCATTTCACTGAGCCACTGGTTGCTTGGTCCCACCATCATCTCTAGAGGGTTTAAAAAGTGCCAAAAAGCTCACATTATGGGACAGGTTGAAGTCTCATTGCCTTGGGCTTCACCTTTTAGTTTTAAGCCGACATGATGATACGTTATTTAGTCTGTCGTTGAACTAAATTTGTCTATTTAAGGGCAACACTCTTCTGAATAAGCAGGGCCGACATCTTATATTCATATTATAACACTCTATGAACATGCGGCCTTTTCCTACGATGGATGTTTTATTAAAACGGACATTTTGTGACTCACCTCCTACATGAAAATGCTGTTTTTTGGTGATAAGAAATGCTAACAAACAAAACAACAACACTATTTTTGGTGAATCTTAAAGTACGGTCATGGATAATAACTACATAACTGCATAATGTACACATGCCCATCAGGACTATAAGCATCAAGCATGTCCCAAAATAACAAAAACGACTGCTGTTGTCATTCCGATATCTGAATTTGCCTTCTGGCCATTTTATTTAAACCCGTTTTTGACGCCACATGATGCCATTTCGTAACAACCTACTTCTATTTCATACCTGATAATTATTTTTTTTTTTTTAAAACCCTTTGGTCACATGTATCTAATCAGTACAATTAGTTGTTTCCTGGTACTTGAACATTTTAATCAGTTATGGATATAAACAATTGTAAATATCCCTACATTTTATTTTCTATATATTATAAATTGGCCTGAATTTCTGTTGCCAGTCAATTCTTAATGGAATATTACAGGTTCTGACCACTAATCAAACCAAAATAACTTTGAGCGATCTGCTGCTCGCAAATGTTATTTATTGGAGTCGTGATTTTAACAGCCGACCTCGAGTAGATTATAGAAATAAACTTTAAATCATCAGTTGTCAAAGCAGGTGTGAAATAAAATGAGGCAGATGGCTGAATAAGTTGGCTATGAACCAACCCAAAATGCAAAGCTACTAAATGTCAAAGTTAAATAAGGGGCTCTGATTTTGGTGGAATCGTTCACCAGGCTCAGAGTATCGTCCAGAATACATTTTATATGGGTAATTTGGCAGTTTTCGGATCTTGTGTTTTCATATCATTTAATTATTTTTTTTCCACAGAGACAAAAAAATAAATAAATATTCGGATCAGTGTTGTCAAGGTTAAAATTCAAATGTTGCAACTTTGATTGAACAACTCCATGGACTGGACTCTGTGTCCAGTTGTACGGGCAGTTAATAAAGCTGAGGTAAAGTGAAGTGCTTTATTTTTTTAAAGTTTAAAATTTAAAATGTTACGATAGAACACAACAACATTTGGCACTTTAACAACAAACTGTGCGAATGAGAAATGACCCCAAAAATGCCAGATCTTCCTCATCGACTTATTGCACAAGCATTTCATAGCACAAAAAGTACATATAAAGTCACATTGATCACACTAATCTCGCGGCGACTACACCATAAGAAAGGCGGACAGAAGCACTTTTACATGGCGCTGGACCAAGTCAGTCCACAGAAAAAGCTGCAGTACATAATATATTAATATATCTGTAGATTGTTTTTTCTTAAATATACTCTTAAATATCAGACTTTACAGGAAAAAGAGAAAAGAAAATGTTTACCGATACATTCGTGACAAACATTTCATCCACCAACGGGGAAAGTACGGGAGGATTTGGCGAGAGGAGTCTTATAGATCGTGTCCGAGTCGCTCAATCTCCTCGATGAGGAAGTCGATGTCCTCGAAGGTAGCAGCGGGGTTGGAGATCACCATGCGGAAGAAGTTCACCTTGTCCCCTTGTGGCTGGTAGCTGACCATGGTTGTGCCGTACTCCATCATCCTGGCTTTTATGACTGGAGCCACCTGAAAACAGACGGATCGGAACAAAAAAAATGATCAGGCCCTACCCCAAAATATTCAATACGATCCAAGAAGTATTGGTTTATTTACCTTTACACTCACATGAACCTGACTGACAACCCATTTTTAATGCAAACTTTAAAAGAGCAATAAGTAAGAAATTTACTGCAAAATCAATCTAAACCAGGCGTGTCCAAAGTGCGGCCCGCGGGCCATTTGTATTTCAAGAAAGATTTGGCAAACCAACACTTTATTATTTATAATTATTACAGACAAGTGCAAATCTTACTGTTCAATGTTGGGTACAACACAAAATACCGTCTCCCAATGAGCGTACGCCTGGATCAGAGGTACTGTGAGGCGCTGCACATTTACACGGTATCTTTTTCCTTTTTTAAAGATCCCAACTTTTGCGCAGAAAAGTGACGTACGCACCTTTCAGGCCCCATTGTGTGCGAACACAATGTATATAAATGAGGCCCTACAGGAAAGCTTTAAGTGCTGGCAAACTACTACCAAGAGAGCAGCGCCTTGTGACTTGTGGCTTTTATTAGGGTCTGAATGACAGTTTAAATAAACAAAGAACGGTTGGAAACATTTGCACATGATTTGTCACTAAGAAAGTGACTAAAGCAGAGCTTGACTGCATGCTAGTGATGTATTTTAGCCACTGGAGGCAAGGGTGGGAGAGGCAAAGGACGCAGCTAAAAGTTACAGAACAGCGGCGCTGCAGGGTTTGAGTTTGAGGCGAAATGCTTCTCTCCTCTTGTTTTGTTCAGGTCATGATAATTGGTTGTCTGTGAAGTTCTCTATTAGCTGCTGGTCTGACACATCTGGCTCTGGAGGAGATTTCTTGGAAAACAGTGGTAACAATAACGTTTTTTTTAGTCCTCAGCAGAGATTTGACAATTGTTTGTGATGCCAAACAGACTCTGATTCTGTTTCGGTTTGGTAAAAAAAATAATGCCGACTGTAGAATATCATCAAATGCTGGTGCATTTTTTTATGACTTTAAATAGTGCACTGTAAAGGAATAATGCTGTTTTACAGTCCAGCTTTATGAAAGCTTTGAGTTTACAGCATGAACCACAGAGTTAAAGCCTGAGCACCACTTTAACCCGAGCTTTGTTGAAATCATCAGGTTTTAGGTTGCTAGACCCAGTTAAATCTTTTGCAGGAGTCACGTCGCAGTTGGCAAGTAATTAACTTGCAGCTGATATCCTGCAAAACCCGTCTTTTGACACTTCTCCAGTTCTTCTCATCGCAATGAATCATTTCGACCCAGTGGAGATGAAGAAAAACCTCCTGCAGTTCAGGTTTTCTCCTTAAATCCCTAATCGTTTAGCTTACGTCATCCCTCAGGTCGAAAAGTCTGTGGAAAAGAGCAAAGTTGGCAAAAATAGTCCATCCATCCGCTGACGCACGGTCTCGGTCTGATTTCAACAGAACATTAGGAGAGGAAACACCTGCGTTTGCAGAATTATTGCAAAGATGGCAACAATTCAAGGCCGGAGGATTCAGACAGGAAGCGGAGCCGAGTGAAACGCATACCATCTGTTTGCTCTAATTGTCAATTTGTCGTCCCTGCTGCTGATATATACCGGCCACGCTAATAGCCTCACCTCCCTTTGAAAGGCTATCACAGCTTACTGTTCCTCGCGTGGACTGTAGAGCGTTTTCTAATGTTGGGTCTTAGCTGTCCCTAATTATCAGGACGTGTGATTGTGGCTGTGGACAGGAGCGACAGGCTTGTTGAGCACGAGGAAAGGTGTGCAGGGCAGATACCGCAGCCTGGCCTCTTATCTCAGCTCGCCCACCTTGTGTAGGCGCTTCTTCTTCTCCTCTTTGTCCTCCATGTAGCGGATCCCAGGGGGGAGGTACCAGAAGCAGACGTTGGTGTGCTGAGGCTGAGGGGACACACAGGAGGCAAAACGTCAAGATGCTTAAACGGCATAGAGAAGAAAAAAAAAACATATACTTATTTTGACTTTACACTGTTTATTTATGCCAGGTTCTTTATGACCAACATCTGTATTTTTACCAGACTCAAATCAGCAGAGTACTCTGTACATTTTTGGGCAAGTAATGATTAAAAAAGTGCAAAAAAAGGAAGTAAAAGTAAGTAAAATTTTCTTGAAATTTGTGTTTTTGTCTTTGATTTGAGTAGGTTAATAAGATTATTTGCCAATAGAATAAGATTTTTGCACTTAAAATAGGATCAACTCATCTTCATCATCTTATTTCAAGTGCAATATGTCTAATTATCTTATTTTAGGGGTCCAAATACTCATTCCATTGGCAGATAATCATATTTATCTGCTCAAATCAAGGAGAAATACACTCATTTCAGGAGAGTTTTATTTACTTTTGGTTCCCTTTTTGCAGTGTGTAGATATTTCTACAGTGGTCAGGCTGATTATATATAAAACCAGATACTTGACAGAAGAAAGATGGATGGATGATACTTTAAGAATTATAATAGCTTTCCATACTCTCTTATATTCAGATAAGAATCTCTATATTTGTTCAGAACTGAAAAATCTTTAGTCCAACTTTAGTCCTTTCATGACTTTATAGCATAATCTTGTGACTATTGTACCAAAGGTTAAACATTTAAGCAGCATGGTCATTCAGGCGATTGCTAATTGTCTTGAGCTACAACAATTTGTTTTCTGAGAGTTCAATCAGCACCGAAATCACTGAAAGAAGCGCATCGTACCGACGCTGCCTCAGTCCAGCCCTTCCTATCTGCTTTAGCAAACGATGATTTAAAGTAATCATCTACAATCTTCTCATCGTCTGCTGTAAGAAACCCGACTCCAACAAATAAATATCAGGAGGTTACACAGATTTACTGAAATCCTGATAGATTTCAGATAGGCAGATAGGTTTCTGCTTTTTCTGACTTAAATGTTTCAGAAACATTCATGACTGACAAGGAAAAAATGAATAAATACAATAATAGCCTCCAAATAATGATTTTATTTAATCAGGAAAGAAAAACATCCAAACTAACCTGTCCCTGTGTGGAAAAGCAGTTTCTCCTCCTTGTTAAACTATAAATTAATCCCTTTTTATTTAGTTAAGTTGTAGTAGGGCCCTGATTACTGCCTAAAAACAGATGAAAAACAAACTAATTGGCCTCTATTGCTCTGAAAAGTGGTTGCAAAATCATTCATAAAGCTTTGGGACTCGGTGCTTTACTGCCCAATTAACCACAAAAGGGGAGAAAAACAGGGAACGAGGGTGAACCTTCCCAGAGTTAACGCTCTACCAAAATTCATCCAAGAGGATGTCAAACCACTCATCCTGCAGACTAATGAGACATAAGAACTTAAACCCACGGCCGCTGCGTTTCTGACCATTACCGCCCACTTCTGCAATACAAAGCAAGGACAGAATAAAAAAACATGTTAAACAAAAAGTCTCTGCTCTTAATCACAAAATCTCACGTTATCCGAGGCCACAATCCTAAAATAACAACTGTGCAGTACAAAGATAAATACGTAGATTAGAAAATTTTTAAAATAATGTCAAGGAAACAGAAGAAATGCCAAAGCACAAATTGGCTAAACTCAGAATAGCTGAACGTTAATAGAAAACAATGAACGGGAAAATCACCCAAACTACGGCCGTTTTCATATGACTTCGCTCCGTATCACCTTTTTTTGGGAGGAAAACTCAAAGCAAAAGTACAAATCAGGTGAGAACAGTTACAGTCTGTTAAAATGTTAATACAGGAAGCTGGTGCTGTAGTCTGAGATGGTGGACATCTAAAGGTTTTTGGCACGACTTCACCGACTCCCAGGGTACACGGAGAAATACTAGTAAACAACTTAATGAGCTGGCCAACATGTTTCGGCTTGTGGTCTTCATCAGTTTCGTCATTACAAGTCACCAAGCAGCTTGTTTTTAAATAAAAACCTATAATTCAAATGAACCAATCACAAATTCAACACACACAGCCTTCAGCGGGGGGTTGATGCTTGCTGACTGGATGAAGCCCAAATAGGCTCTGCCTGATCTAAACCACTTCCAACTTAAAGGGGAAATCACTTTACAAATCCAAAAGTAATTTATTCCCAGAGGTGCGCAGGAAAATGCAGGCAAGTTAAATTTACTCAAAGCAATCACAGGAACTCTAATTCAATAACAGGAACAGGTAATTCAACAATAGGGTAAAAATAAACAAGGTAATTAATTAATAGAATACTTGAACTGGATAACAATAGCTAACATTACAACTAAAGGTCTATTTATAAAAGAGAAACAAAATTATAAAAGCATATTAAAAAGAGTCACAGGAACTGATTAATGTACGGATCCTCATTCATGCCTTTTGGGAAATAAAAGATTTAAATAAAATATCCACAATGCTTCTCTCTTTTTACTGACAAAATTAATAATACCACTTCATTTGCTGTTTTTTTTTTAATTTTATTTATTTTTTACTTACAGGGTATTTTTTATTTTTCCAGTGTCCTGTCTGGCAATGCGGCAATAAGAATAGCTGTCTTAATGCCAAAAAGAGCTCAACAAGTTTTACTTTCACAAGTGGAGCAGTACGGCTGATTTATGCATGTGAATAGTTTTATTATGATTCATGCAGGGAGTATTTCAAATTATGTGGACACTACAATGGGGAAAGTAGGACAGGAAAGGAAGAACAAGAAGAGAAAAAAAAAGAAAGAGAAAAGGTGAAAGAAAGAGGAGATAAAAGGGAGAGAATGATAAAACGTCTTAAGTTGCTGGGTTTCATAAGTGCTATAAAGGATAATGGTGAGCTGCAATGATTTTTATTACAATGTCCACCAACAGCACTGGTTAAATCCTTCCTCTTAACGTTCATTACATGCACGAAATTTCACGACTGGATTCAAATGTATTTGGATTAAAAAACAAACAAAAAAATAATCAGATTGTATCCATTATATGGTCACATAATCAATTAATCTGATCATAGTTTATGCACCTGGCTTTATTCAGAATAGAGCCACTCTGACGTGAAGTTATCAAATTTCCCTAAAAAGCACAGAAGAAGAACTTCCATCTTTGCTGAACAACAGAAAATAGCAAACAAAGCAGTAGCGTAAGTTTGTTTGTCTTCCGAGCGCCCAGGCTGGACTCGCACCAGGTTCTAATTACGGTTGAAAACGAAATAAATAACAATGTTGAGTTCTTTAATGTTTCGAACAGAAAGGTCGTTTCGGGAGCCCCGACAGCTTTGCTTCCCGACGTATTTCCGCCGCTAAACAACGTAGAAATACGTCACGTTTACGTCGGATCAAGGTAGAATGACGTTCTCACCATAAACCAGAGTCTAGAGTTTGGAACCGTACCAAGACCACTTCCTCCAAACGGCCACCGTACGGTTGGTTTGCTGTGTTCACATCTACACAGACGAACCGCACCAAGCGGGTAAACGAACCAGAGTTCTTGTTTAACCGACTAAAAGGCCCAGGTGAGAAAACACCCTAAGACCATTAAATGTAACCGGGACATACTGAATGCCTCGCTTGAAACAACCGTGCAGAAACCGTATATTGCTGGAGGACTCCGGAGTCAGACTATTGCGGCGCTCTCCTTTTAAAAGGCGCACACAGCCACTAAACGCTCTATCCATGGACTCCCTTTAAAAATGAACCTCACAATAAAATTAATGAAAAATTTCCTTTCAACTTTAACAGCGCAGGAAATCGTTCTTTATCGACTTTCCTCACATGGGTTTGGACCTGGATTGTCGACTGTCGGGCGCTGAGGGGTTTCTATTTCCCCCCCCCAGTCAACGTACTTTGGGCCAGAGTCGACAGAAGAATCTTCTTCCTACTCTGCAAACGGGTCGCCTTTTTATGTTTGTTTTAATTTATTTATTTATGTTTTTTTGGGCTGATGGTGGTGCAGCCATGTCAAAAACTTTGTTCTGAGTGATTCGTTTTGCAGCACTAAACGAAATTAGAAGAAATTTAAGTTGCTATTTATCTGCTTTTGATTTAAATAATTGCTCTATATAATGATTGTCTCATTCAATTACACAATCTACTTCTCTCCAGTTTCCAGGCTTGATGTTGTTTCCTAACCACAGCTGTACTCTCCATCCTAATAAAAATCACAGTCATCTTACACGACCACATTTGCGTTGCGTCCCACATGACCCTCAGGGTCCCAAGCTCAATGCAAGGCTCTTTTTTACACCTTGTTAAATTTGGTGCAGAACTAACATAGCAAATAAATGTCTAACATGGTGGTGGTAGTATGATGGTATGGGCATGCAGCTTCAGGAGATGGAGGACTAGAAATCTTCTCTCTAGCAGAAAATCCTGAAGGAACCGGTCCGTTGTTATTGGATTATTATCCTAAAGTCACTATGACCTGACCTGAGTCTTTGTTTTGTCTGATGGCAAGGCTGCTGTCAGGTAAGAGGCGAGAACGAGGGCCGGACAGAAACAGGGCAGACGATGAGGCTGCAGCCGCACCGTTGGGTGCGATTACTTCCATCTATGTGATCTCTGCTCCTCAATAAAGTGCTGGAACTTCACCACTTCCCCGTTTCCTTATTCAATAAGTCTGGGAAGTCAGTTATTGTTTGATTTTCCTACCACATCCGGCAAATCAGTTTGTGAACTTAAACAGATTTGCAGGAGAGGATCGATCCAAACCAGCAAGTCTGTCTTTCAATGTCTGTGAAAAAGAAGGTTTCAGAGTTGCCCCGTCAAAGTCTCAAATCTTTCAGCTTTTAACTTTTTGTTCTCTGTCATTTTTTTCTTCTTCATAGTAGGTACACCTGGTCTGGCGTTCTGTGATCTGAGACATCATCCAAGGAGGACAGATCACCGACTATTACCATCTAATGTAGAACAGATTACTGGATCAATGTGTGCTTCTCTGCTTGTTTGTCTCTCTTGTTGTGTCTCTGCTCTGTCTTCTCTAACCCCCAGTGGGTCGAGGCAGATGAGCGTTCATACTGAGCCTGGTTCTGGTTCTGCTGGAGGTTTTTCCTTCCTGTTAAAGGGGAGTTTTTCTTTCCACTGTCGCTTCATGCTTGCTCAGTATGAGGGATTGCTGCAAAGCCATCAACAATGCAGACAACTCTCCCTGTGGCTCTACGCTTCTCCAGGAGGAGTGAATGCTGCTTGTCGGGACTTGATGTAATCAACTAGTTTCCTTATATAGGAAATTTTTTGAGAAATCTGTATAATCTGACCCAATCAGTATAATATGATTGATTTTGATTTTGTAAAGTGCCTTGAGATGACATGTTTCATGAATTGGCGCTATATAAATAAAATTGAATTGAATTGAATTGAATTCAAATTAAACCCGACTGATATACTGTAGTATATGACCTAACAGGACGCTCACGCTCCATAACCACCCAGGGGGCTAGAACGGCTTAAAATTCATCCACAGTGAGAGAAAAACACTTAATGGTTGTTTCCTGCTGTCAAGTGTGGAACAACCAGTTGTCAGGTTAAGGCAGAACATTTTCAGCCCCTCGCATCCCAACAAAATGGGTAAAATCTTTTACTTTTATCACTTTCTGTTATAATGCATGAAAGGCATACTATGCAACATTTTTCAGTTAATTAATGTCTTCCATACCGTTTTGGATGATTAAATGAGTCATTTCAGGTTGAACAAAGGTTTTCTTGGCCGCCCTGGTGGTCTGTGGGGGAAATACCGCACTTGCAACTGCAGGAGCCCTCGGCCCGCGCCCACAGGCTCAGAATCTCGTGCAAGATCGCGAGAGTCGGTCTTGCTTTACGGTGAGAACTGCTACACGCCCCCAGTGAAAGGCTTGTCTGTTGCTAGCGCAGTGGCGATATCTGTGCAGTTATCATGGCGGAACCAGCGACAAAACAGCGAAAGCCCATGTCGGAGCAGGCAAGAAAGAGGAAAAGGGTTCTGGACAGAAAGAGGAGTCGTACACGGGTGAACATCGGGCAAGCTTTTTCCGAATGGCGAGAGCTAAAAGAAAGAGAAGGCTGCAAGGCTGACGCGGACCTCGCGTTTCTGCTGATGCGATTGTAAGTAACATTGTAGGGTTTCCCTCACGCTACCGCCTCCCAACATTACAAAAAACAAAAAACTAACTCGATATGCGCGCAAAGCTTGTCTCCCCCCCCGCTCCGCCGGGCCATCGGCGTAAAGCTTGTCTCCCCCCCCCCGCTAAGCAAATTCCTAGGGGAAACACTGCATTGGAATGGTTTCTCTCTCTCTCTGTGCATGTTCATACTTTCACTGTGTTAGTCATTGTTTGTACTGCCGTTTTTTCGACTTTTGTATTCGTTGCATTTGCCTGTCTGCTAAGCTCAAAACAACCGCGCCTGGCTTGACGGAGAAACCAGGAGAACAGCTGAGCATATTTACGACAGTGCACTTTTACTTTCGCCCTCTGGGGGGCGCCTCGCTGGAAAATCAACCCCGGTTGCATAGTATACCTTTAAAGGTGTGATTCTGAAGATTACCCATAATCCCATTTACATTTTAGAACATTTATCTGGGTTCATTTATAATATTTAACGGTTTCTAACAACTTAAATGTTTCAACATTGACACACTTTTTTAACTATATAATATTAACAACAATATAAATGGCTTTTAGCCCGGCTCGTAGCTGCAGTCGAAACAAAGGATGAAACAATTATTTTTAACTAGCTACAAACCTCCAATGGTAAATATATCATCATGCCATTAATATTAAAGACAAACTTTAGTTAGTTTTGTACTTTTTTAGGAGTTTATTAGGAGTCATACTACTGCATGTAGGCACTGACCAAACAGCAGGGGGCGCTGTTGTAACATTTAGAATGATTTAGAAGGTCTGTTTTTTTTTGTTTTGTTTTTTTACATACAGTCAGGTTGCTTTGCAGAGCTTTGTTTCCTCAATAAATGAAATAATTTTAAAAATGTTATTTTTTTTTGTATTTACCCAGGTTATCTTATAGGATATTAAGATTGTTTTGATCACCTAAAACATTTTAATCATCAAAACACCAAAGAAATCCACAAGTACTTCCCTTTTTTTAATTAGCATAGATTTTTATTCTATTGTGCAGTCTAAAATATTACCACAGTGGCTTTAAATTAGCTAAAGCATAAATTAAATTTGATTATGATCCTTGCGTTCCCAGCGTCTGACGGGCAGAACCACTCGGTGTTCGCTCAGAGCTCCTAAGTGCTCTGTTTTTTGCTTGCTGCCTTACTGACAGACTGCCTTCGAGGGGAAAAGCATTCATTACCGACAGCCGAACCAACCATGCAGACCAGCCTCATTTACACAGCTGGGCTGGTCCGGTTTGTTCTACTTTCAACATCACATTGATCTAATGGCTCGCTGGGGGGGGGGGGGGGGGGGGTGCTAGAGTCAAACTAACACCTGGGTCATTGCCCAAAGGACGAGGCTTTTCCTGATCACACCCTGATGCTTTTAGTCGCTTTCGAGGCTCAGCGGGAAAGCCAAACGTCTGGAAACATTACAGAGGCTCCATTATGAATGACTCTGGGTGTCCAAAATGCTGTTCTCTTAAAAGAGCTTCAGCTTGAAAAAAACCCGTCACCCCCGCATATGTTTGTGTCACAGTTTAGCTTTCAGACACCAGGCTATTCATATGCATATCAGCAATTACAGGCTCTTATGCTATTCATTAAACATAATAGCAGAACATTATACCGCAGGCTAGAAGTAACAATGGCATCCATCCAACACAGAGCTGGAGCACTCTGTGTGCCAATCAAGTCACCCGTAATGACACTGAGGTAAAAATCGAGCAACATGGACCAGTGCTTGCTAATTTTCCTCTGCTCCTGGCGCTGCAGATGAACGTAGACTTACTTTCCCATCGAAGACCATCTCGTATCCTTCTCTGTCTTTTATCTTGTTGTACAGGTACTCGGACAGCTCCAAGCACTTGTCGATTTGGGCTTCGAAGCCTATGGTGCCCTGTTGGGGGGGGGGGGGGGGGAATAATAGGATGTGAGAGGTTTTCTGTGCAGTGAAACATTTGATCAAGAAGCCACTGCAAATGTTTATGTATTTTCATGGAAAAGACGAAGGACAGCACAAACAAAAACATATGTATTCAACCTCCTTTACTCTGATACCCCTAAATAAAACTCAGTTTATGTTTATTGATTGTAACATCAAGAAATGTGAAAACAATTTAATGTACATGTATGTATGTATGTATGTATGCATGCATGTATGTATGTATGTATGTATGTATGTATGTATGTATGTATGTATGTATGCATGCATGCATGCATGCATGCATGCATGCATGCATGTATGTATGCATGCATGCATGCATGCATGTATGTATGTATGTATGTATGCATGCATGCATGCATGCATGCATGTATGTATGTATGTATGCATGCATGCATGCATGCATGTATGTATGTATGTATGCATGCATGTATGTATGTATGTATGTATGTATGTATGTATGTATGTATGTATGCATGTATGTATGTATGTATGTATGTATGTATGTATGTATGTATGTATTTATGTACTGAGTTGAATTTGTTTTAGGTAACTTTGTATTGTTTAAGTTGCATTGCTAGTTTTACAATGATATTATTATTATTCATGTCTTTTTTCTGTTGTAATCCCTATAAATACTTCTGCAATGCACTTTATATAATTCATGTATTTATGCAGTAAGTACACGAATTAAGTATTAAATAAGTATTTATTTGTCTATTGTAACACTCCAGTGTTAAAAGTCCACCCTTTAGATCAGGGGTCGCCAACCTTTTGGAAACTGAGAGCTACTTCATGGGTGTTGTGTCATACGAAGGGTTACCAGTACTGACCTTTAAACTAGAAGAGTCAGAGTTCACCGTAACTTTATGTAAAATAAACACATTTTTCATGCTTAATTATAGATATTGTCATTTTTAAACCTATATACATGCAAGTGTGAATAAACAGGAAGAGTAACGGAGAATAAAATAAGTTTTAGATACAGCTCACAGGTGGACTGTGCTTTTTTTTTTTAGAACAGGCTCATGGGCGCCACATGTGGTCCTCGGGGCCTACCACCCCCCTCACCCACCTTCGCTCGCCACATGAGCCACAGCTTAAAGATGTCCACGTGGCGTCCACACTGCAGCGCTTTGTCTCCGGTGTCGTAGGAAAGGTCGTACTGTTTGTCCTGCTGGAAGAGGTAGCAGGCGTGCATCTGGTTGCAGCTCTGCATCAAACCCTGCAAAGTCAAATCCAACAGGTTTGTTCAGCATCACCTCGAGCAACAGGAACGGCGAACGGAAGGACGTGGAGAAAGGGGAGCTTGGAAAGGCTACCTCCTCTCTGACGAGCAGGGCAGAGCACTGCAGGGGGACGGACATCATTTTGTGAGGGTTCCAGGTCACAGAGTTGGCCCTGCAGCCAATAAAACGTGCGGTTAGTCATCGTAAACACTTGCAGAATTTACCGTGTGGGTCGACAGGGCAAAAGAGAAAAAAAGAAAAAAGAGGAACAGTCACCTGTCAACACCGTCCAGTTTCCACCTGTGTCTCCTGGACATGAGCAGACTCCCTCCCCACGCTCCCTGATGCAAAGCAAGCACAAAGATCTTTGCTGATAACACAACAAAACCCACGGGTGGATCAACAGAAAAGCAGCAAAATGTTAATAAAAATCAGTCCTGTAGCAACACTTTCTTCCTCTCGTTCCATATAAAGCTTAAAAACTCCTCATCGGCATGAATGTTGTCAATTTATCTCTCAAAGATTTGTTTCCCCGTTCTTTTTCCTAACTAGAATAATTATACAACAACGGTTTTAGCAAACAAGGACACAGTTTGTATTTTTTCTAGGTTTCCTTGAATCCACACAGGTAATAAATTATACAAAGAAGAGGTAAAGTTTATTTAAACAGGTTGGTTTACTGACACGGACCCAGCTTTTAAGCGCAGCCCACACATTTTCAAAGATTTTTCGGGAAGTCCATCTGAGAAGGTTAATATTTAGCCTGATTCATTCATTTCAAAACCGGCTTTGATGTCTGTTTAGGGCCTTTGAACAGCAAACTTTGTCTTCAACCTGCTGATCTCAGGTGAAGTTGAGGAACTCAGAGGTAGTTGACCTAAATGTTTAATCTACTCTTGAAAGCAAGACGTCCCCACAGCATGATGCTTCCTCCACCATGCTTTACCTCCTCCAAACCTTCTTCGTACTACTGTGACCAAAAAGGTCAATCTTTGTCTTGTGTGACCGGAGAACCTTAGCCCAGCTTTATTTTCAGCGGCCCTCACACTGGGGTGCCCGGATAGATAATGAGGATCTAATCTCCACCAAATCTCTAATATTAGGTGTATTTATATCTATTTTTTTACATACATAATTTCTAATGCATTTAACAGTACAAAAGGCTGTTTAAAATACTATCAGCATGAGGAATCTAAAGGGGTCCTTGTAAAAACGTTACCACTGCTAAGGGATCCCTGCACA
>CM073137.1:12115852-12385852 GCA_037039145.1 Fundulus diaphanus | reverse complement strand
CTGTGGGTGAAACAGCTCAGAGAGGGAAGATGGGGCAAAACTTTTAAAAACAAATAAAATAATCTTAAAAAGAACTCTAAAATGCACAGGGAGCCAGTGGAGGGAAGCCAGGATAGGGGTGATGTGCTCCCTCTTCCCAACCTCAGATAAAAGAGCATTACAGTAATCAAGTGGAGTTGAAATAAAGGCATGAATTACTGTTTCGAAGTGTTGCTTTAACAATAGCAGCTTTATCTTTGCCAGCTGTCTAAGGTGATAAAAACTGGACTTGACCACTGCTCCAACCTGGCGAACTAGATTAAGATCACTGTCTACGTCAAAACCCAGGTTTCAAGAGCAAGAAGCTCTACAAAAGTTGAGATTTTCAACTCTCTGGGTGTTTGTTCCAAATGTCACTTCCAGACAGCTGTAATTTAACAGATTTCAACTGATTGATAAATCTTTGATAAATATTCAGAAGAAACAATCTGTGGAAAACTGTGAAAATAAAAGATATATAATGAGGTACAAATTTGCGAGGCAGATTTTCATGCAGTCGTTGAGCGAATGCCTTTTACCATTCGTCCGCTTTGATGCAGATCACGCTTTCGGTCCCAATGCCAAGAGCCGCCGCTCCTTTTTTGATGGAAAAATGGCTCTGAGAGATGAGAGAGACACAGCAGAATGAGCGCCCGGATCACAAGAGGTAGAATAAATCTGTGAGAACACGATCCTGCTGACATATTTGTGTGTCATTTAATGGCGGCTGTGCTCGCAGCATCTTTCAAACGCCCTTTAAAGATGAAGGAGGTGACATATACAGTGACAGATGCACTCCCCACCTTGTGACCTTCTGTGTTTGCTAAACATAATGTTAGCTTGGGGCCTGAGGTGTAAGGGGTGGTACACAGCTGATTTGTGTGGTGGGGGGGGGGGGACACAAAGGAAAAGCTGCAGCTAAGACGAGAACTGGGCTGGAAAATCTGACATTTGGTTTAAAGGAGCGGTGTTCGTCGTTGGATGCGGCGAGGGCGTTTATCCGAGTCCTTACGTGTTCGGATGTGAAGGCCGCCAGTCTGGGGACGGACGACATTCCTTTCTCCTTCACTTCGGGGAACATCTTGAAGCGGGCCAGCAGCATGGCATACATGTTGGAAATAGCACCACCTAGAGGACAGACAGTGAGAATTGATGCAGGCTTTCCAGCTGAGACAAAGAAAAAAGCCTATTTCCATTTCCCCCATTAAGTTATATTTACATGACTTTTTTTTGTCTTTGAACGTGAGCAACCTTTAAATATAACTCACTTCCCTCCACTTTATTAATAATAGCATACTAAGATCAGAACAAATGATCCATTCTGAAAGAGCAGAAACAATAACACTTGTGATTATGAGTCACAGGTGAACCACTGCATTAAAGATGCATGTGCTGACGCATGTTGCCTTGCAAAAGTATTCACACCCTTATAACTTTCTGACGTTACAACCACAGACTGTGATGTATTATTTGGGGATTTTATGACAAAACAAGGTGCTTAATTGAAGTGGAATGAAAACTAAATAAAGAAATAAAATAAGAAAATATAAAAAAAAACATCTGAAAAAATGTTTAATGTATTTTTAATTATTTTTTTGTAGAGCCAAGTTTTATTTCAAGTACAGCTGCAAGTCTTTTGTGACTTTTCTGAGCCGCCGTTGAACATCTAGAGACGGGAATTTTTAATTCTTCTTCTTTGCACAGCAGCTCAAGGGGTGGACAGCATCTCTAAAGGGCATCTTTTAAAGTCTCGTTGTAGGTTTCCAAATAGATTCAGGGCTGGAGCCGTTTCTAACACATGAATGTGCTTTTATAAAAACTATTTGACTCCTCCCTGTCAGGGTTCTCTGTGTTGGCTGCTCTAACTCTACTCCTCAGGTGTGTCTAGTTGGCTGAGGAGGCGTGGTCCACACCTGCAGCTCGTTGCAGGTGGCTTCCTCTGGCTTCTTAAGCAGAGCACTGGCAGATGGAAGACGCCGGAGCCTTAACCAGTCGTGGTACGACGTGGCCTCTGTCCCAACTCTCGGAAACCAGCTTGTGAGTTTTTTTGTTACTCTTCTTTTTTGAGTAATTTTTTGTACCTCTCTGTTGCTCCAGATTTTGGTGCTTGGATGCACTCACCTGTCTTGACGTCCCGTCCGAAGAAACAGACCAGCAGACCCGTCTGCTCAGATTTTGCTCTGGCGGTCCCCTCATACTTCCTGGAAGTTACCCAGCGAGGCCTGAGATCCCCTTTCCCGGGTTCTGTTGGTTCTGTGCTCACTCTGGTCAATCCATCTGTCAACCGCTGCCGATGAGGTCGCCTCGGATTCCTCGCCAGCTACATCTGCCGCCCTCAGCCACTAGCCACCTATCTCCATCTGAGTAGTCACATAGAGTTCTCCTGACGCTTCTTCTTCCCGGTTAGGTCCGCCCAGCCTAATGGTAAGCAGCGCAACTCCTAGCAAGTTTCCTGGCTCTTATTTCAGAAGAACTCACTTGCTCTTTCTTACAGACTCTCCAGCCGTGACGTTCTGACCCAGCCGAGTCACCTGTAGTTCCGTCCATAGACCTGCCTGTTTTCCTTTAAATAAAATCTTAAAACTGTGCATTGCCTCCCGTTCGTATCTGCATGTGGGCTCGTCATCTGAAAACCATGACAGAAGAAGGCTCCGGCCACCAGAGTCCAGCGGATACGTTCGGGCGGCAGATAGCCGCACAGCAGGAACAAATGCAGTCGCTAGGTTTTGCTGTCAATTCTACTCAGGAACAGCTTCAGAGATTAGCCGCTCAGGTTAGCCTACTTG
The DNA here is from genome assembly GCA_037039145.1 of Fundulus diaphanus. NCBI lineage: Eukaryota > Metazoa > Chordata > Actinopteri > Cyprinodontiformes > Fundulidae > Fundulus > Fundulus diaphanus. The sequence goes on along the minus strand of CM073137.1, from coordinate 12,383,048 downwards.
TGGACACAGTCACTTCCGCGAAGACGTCACCTGTCACTCAGGATCACGTTACCCCGCCTTCCGACGCTCCGAGCATGGAGAATCAGGTTTGGACTCCACCACTTGAGGGCGCGTCACCTTGTCCGGAGAAATTCTCCGGTGACGGTGGAAGTTGCGGTGGTTTTCTTTTCCAGTGCAAACTGGTGTTTAACCGTTCTCCCCAGACTTTCGCCTCTGATGAGGTAAGGATATCTTATGTCTTACGTCTACTAACGGGCAGGGCTCTTAGGTGGGCCGAGGCTCGATTCCCTGATTGTCAGTCGTTTGGGATTACTTTTCAGGACTTCATTGCTGAATTTAAGACAATTTTTTCACCCGAGTTGGATTCGGCACAACAGTCTCGTCATCTCCTCACTTTGAAACAGCGCGGTCGACGCGTATCTGATTTTTCCGTGGAGTTTCGTACGTTTGCTGCTGCTGCGGGTTGGCAGCCGAGACCGTTAAAGGCAGCTTTCTTTCAGGCTCTAGACGAGTCGTTAAAGGATGAGTTAGCTCGGGTTGAGGAACCTGAGGATTTTGAGGAGTTTGTAGCACTTGCTATCCGTTTGGATTCCCGATTACGCAGCCGAACCCGTTTTAGATCCAACCTTGCCTTGCAATCATCCACCTCCACCTCTTCTACATTTACCAAGAAGGAACCCCGTTCTTTTACACCTCCTCCTGAACCCATGCAGTTGGGGCAGGTTGGTCTTTCCAATAAGGAACGTCAGCAGCGTGTCTCGGGGAACTTATGTCTTTATTGTGGAGGTGAGGGTCATTACCTCAGAGATTGTCCTGTTCGGCCAAAAGACCGAGTCCGCCGCTCTTAACGGGGGGATCGGTGGACAGGTTGGGATCTATTCCCCGGGAGGCTGTTAAGGCGTCATTTGGTTCTCGTTGTTGTTTACCAGTTACTTTAATATTCGACCAGGAAAGTTTTGATGTTTCAGCTCTAGTAGATTCAGGCTCTGATTTTAATCTCATAGATCAGGCGGTTGTGGACCAGCTTCGAGTACCTGTCGATCTTTTACCCGAGCCACTCCAGGTCTCGTCATTAGATGGGCAGAGATTGACTCTTATTACCCATCGCACCCGACCATTGGTAGTGATAGTTTCCGGTAACCATCGGGAACAGCTTTCCTTCTTTGTCTTCCCGGTAAAGCGTTCACCTGTGGTTTTTGGAATAGCCTGGTTAAGGGTCCACAATCCGCAGTTTAATTGGGCTGAGTCCCGACTGGAGTCATGGTCACCTACTTGTCATTCCCGCTGCTTGCAGTCCGCTCGGCCCGTAGCCGTCTCCTCTACTTCCTTGACAGATTCCGGAGACATGATTGACCTCTCTCGCGTTCCAGAGGATTACCACGACTTACGGCAGGTATTTAGTAAGACTCAGGCTTGTTCTTTGCCCCCACATCGCCCATACGACTGTGCGATTGACTTGTTACCTGGGGCCCCTCTACCGGTGAGTCGGCTCTATAACATCTCCAGGTCAGAACGTCAATCGCTTGAGAAATACATCAGTGAGTCTTTGGCTACGGGGTTAATTCGTCCTTCTTCCTCCCCATTAGGGGCTGGTTTCTTTTTTGTGGGAAAGAAGGACGGGACCCTTCGACCCTGTATAGATTATCGAGGGCTTAACCAGATAACCGTCAAGAATAAGTACCCGCTTCCTCTATTATCATCAGCCCTCGAGCCAGTCCAGAATGCCAAGATTTTTACTAAGCTTGATCTGCGCAACGCTTATCATTTGGTTCGGGTGAGACAGGGGGATGAGTGGAAGACGGCTTTTAAGACTCTGTTAGGTCACTTTGAGTACCTAGTCATGCCCTTCGGCTTGTGTAATGCCCCGGCAGTTTTTCAGGCATTGGTTAACGACGTCCTGCGGGATTTTTTGAATGTTTTTGCTTTTGTCTATTTAGATGACATCCTGATTTACTCTTGTGACCTGGAACAACACAAGCAACATGTGCGACTTGTTCTCCAGCGATTACTAGAAAATCGCCTGTTTGTAAAAGCCGAGAAGTGTGAGTTCCACCAGACTTCAGTTTCGTTCCTCGGTCTTGTTTTGGAAGGCGGTCAAGTGAGGTCAGACCCAGAAAAAATAAAAGCAGTAACGGAGTGGCCAGTTCCTGAGTCACGTAAACAGCTTCAACGTTTCCTTGGGTTCGCTAATTTCTATAGGCGTTTTATCAGGAACTACAGCCAGATAGCTTCCCCGTTACATGCTCTTACCTCCACCAAGGTCCTTTTTAGCTGGAGTCCTGAAGCCGATGAGGCATTTAATCGACTTAAGTCCCGTTTTTCCCAGGCTCCCATACTCGTTCACCCTGATCCTGCGAAACAATTCACCCTTGAAATAGACGCTTCTAACACAGGTGTGGGAGCGGTCCTATCCCAACAGTCTGAGATAGATAAAAAGTTACACCCTTGTGCATTCTTCTCCCGTCGCTTGTCCCCTGCCGAGCAGAACTATGATGTAGGCGATCGTGAACTGTTAGCCATTAAGTTAGCCTTGGAGGAGTGGCGGCACTGGCTAGAGGGATCCGAGCAGCCCATCATAATATGGACAGATCACAAGAACCTCTCCTATCTGCAGACAGCCCGTAGACTCAACTCAAGGCAAGCCCGTTGGTCATTATTTTTTTCTCGTTTCAACCTCACCATAACCTACAGACCAGGCTCCAGAAACATTAAACCAGATGCTCTGTCTCGTCAATTTGCCCCATTTGAACAAGATAAGGAGCCGGAACTTATTCTTCCCCCCACATGCACTGTTGGAGGTCTGCATTGGGATCTGGAGGACAGGATTAACCAGGCCCAACTATTAGATCCGGATCCTGGTACGGGTCCACCGGGACTAAAGTATGTTCCCCAATCTGTTCGTCCGGAGGTTTTACGCTGGTGTCACGATGCGAAGTTTTCCGCCCATCCGGGCATTTATAGAACCCAGTCTCAGGTGTCCCGGCGATTCTGGTGGCCATCAAGGACCAAGGACGTCAGAGACTATGTTTTAGCTTGTCCTGTCTGCGCCCAGAATAAGTCTTCTAACCAGCCACCTTCTGGGTTGTTGAATCCTCTTCCTATCCCCAAACGTCCATGGTCCCACATTGCCATTGATTTCGTTACTGGACTCCCTGTTTCCCAAGGCATGTCAACGATTTTGACTGTTGTTGACCGTTTTTCGAAGTCTTGTCATCTCATTCCCATCCGTAAGCTACCTAACGCCCTCCAGACTGCCCAACTCCTCATTAAACATGTTTTCAAGCTCCATGGTATCCCTGTTGACATTCTCTCTGACCGGGGTCCCCAGTTTATTTCTCAGGTCTGGCGGCACTTTTGCTCCGCTCTGGGTGCCCGTTACACGCTCACCTCCGGATACCATCCTCAAACCAACGGCCAAACAGAACGAATGAATCAACAATTAGAGACCACTCTCCGTTGCCTCACGTCATCTTCACCTACCGACTGGAACAAGTTTTTGCCTTGGGTAGAGTATGCCCTGAACTCTCACATCACCTCAGCCACGGGACGTTCACCTTTTGAAGTTGCCTTAGGATATCAACCTCCACTCCTACCCACAGACGAACTCAGGATTCCCTTCACCTCCGTCAACGACTATATTGCTCGCTGCCAGAAGATATGGAAAGAGACGGTTACAGCACTCACTCGCACCGCAGAGTGGAGTAAGAGGTTTGCTGACCAGCACCGCAGACCAGCTCCCCATTATCGCCCCGGTCAGAGGGTTTGGTTATCATCCAGAGATGTATTGACTAACCCATCCGCCAAGAAGCTTGCTCCCCGGTTTACTGGTCCCTATGAAATAGAGACAGTTATCAACCCGACCACCGTCCGCTTACGTCTTCCCCCTCACTCTCGTGTTCATCCCACTTTTCATGTATCCCAGATTAAGCCCGTTTTGGACAATGATTCATACCCTCCTTCCGGACCCCCTCCACCCTCCCAGGACAGTCAGAATCCTCGCGTCATCAGGGTTGTGGATGCCCGTCGACGAGGTAGGGGTCACCAATACCTCGTCGATTGGGAGGGTCGCAGCTCTGGGGATCGCTCATGGGTGTCTGCAGCTACCATCGCCAATCAGGATTTGATTCGGGATTTCTGGTCTACTCAGCCCAGCACTTCTTCGTCTGGGCCGCCAGGAGGCGGCCGTTGAGGGGGGGGGTAGTGTCAGGGTTCTCTGTGTTGGCTGCTCTAACTCTACTCCTCAGGTGTGTCTAGTTGGCTGAGGAGGCGTGGTCCACACCTGCAGCTCGTTGCAGGTGGCTTCCTCTGGCTTCTTAAGCAGAGCACTGGCAGATGGAAGACGCCGGAGCCTTAACCAGTCGTGGTACGACGTGGCCTCTGTCCCAACTCTCGGAAACCAGCTTGTGAGTTTTTTTGTTACTCTTCTTTTTTGAGTAATTTTTTGTACCTCTCTGTTGCTCCAGATTTTGGTGCTTGGATGCACTCACCTGTCTTGACGTCCCGTCCGAAGAAACAGACCAGCAGACCCGTCTGCTCAGATTTTGCTCTGGCGCTCCCCTCATACTTCCTGGAAGTTACCCAGCGAGGCCTGAGATCCCCTTTCCCGGGTTCTGTTGGTTCTGTGCTCACTCTGGTCAATCCATCTGTCAACTGCTGCCGATGAGGTCGCCTCGGATTCCTCGCCAGCTACATCTGCCGCCCTCAGCCACTAGCCACCTATCTCCATCTGAGTAGTCACATAGAGTTCTCCTGACGCTTCTTCTTCCCGGTTAGGTCCGCCCAGCCTAATGGTAAGCAGCGCAACTCCTAGCAAGTTTCCTGGCTCTTATTTCAGAAGAACTCACTTGCTCTTTCTTACAGACTCTCCAGCCGTGACGTTCTGACCCAGCCGAGTCACCTGTAGTTCCGTCCATAGACCTGCCTGTTTTCCTTTAAATAAAATCTTAAAACTGTGCATTGCCTCCCGTTCGTATCTGCATGTGGGCTCGTCATCTGAAAACCATGACACTCCCCAGTCTCTCCAGAGCAGGTTTGCTTTTCAAGCGCCTCCACAGCATGATGCTGCCACCACCTTGCTTCATAGTGGGTATGAAGTGTTCAGAGTGATGAACAATGTTAGTTTTCCTCCACAAAAAGCATGTTGCTTGAAGACCAAAAAGTGCAGTTTTGGTCTCGTAATGCTGCTCTTGTCTGTTCTGGGTCTGGTTACAACTCAACCCTGTTTTAAACCTCTCCACAGCTTTGTCCTTAACGTGTCAGCTGTGTTAGTTTGCCTTCGTGATCCTGTTTGTTCAGCCATGTGCTCTAATAAACCTCTGAGGCCTTCAAAGAACAGCTGGATTTATACTGAGATTAGATTACAGACAGGTTGACACCCTTTACCTCTTTCTCTTGGGGTTGTGAAAGCTTCTGAACCTTATATCTCAACGTATGCGGCAATTAGTGACAGACCTGTAGATGTGTTTAAAGACAACATCTCAAAAAAGAAAATAACAAAAAAATCAGCCAGGAAAGGAACCGTGGACCTCCAAAAAACAGCTTTGCCCTTAGGCATGATTTTCAATTACCTAAAGTTTCTGTGTTTATGTGTTATAAACAGCCATGGGGATGTCAAGCCATCACAACATTGAGGAAGGAGATGGGTTCTATGTCCCAGAAATTAATGGGTTTGGGTGTAAAATATGTGTCTAAACCACAGACAAAAGAAAAGGACCCTGTAAAGAGGCTGGTCAGACAGTGAAACATGTCCTGTATCAACATAGACCGAAAGGCCACTCAGAGAGGAAGAAGCCATTACCCCCAAAAGCAACATAAAAGGCTGGAATATAGTTTGCTAGTGCACTCGGGTGCAAAGACGTTCATTTTTGGAGAAATTTCCTGTTGTCTGAGCAAACTGACGACTGTTTGAGGGAAAAGGTTGGGGGGCTAAGAACGCCATCCCGGCTGTGAAGTATGTGGGTGGGGGGGGGAGAATCCTTCTCCGAGGGACATTTGTTGCAGGAGGTACTAGTGCACTTAACGAAATGGATGGCATCATCAGGAAAGAACATTATGTTGAAACATTGAAGTAACATCTGGGGACATCAGCCAAAAGGTGTAGCTTGAGCACAAATGTGTTTTCCAAATGGACAAAGACCCAAAGCATACGACCAACCTAGTTTCAAAATGGCTCAAGGACAACCAAGTAATTATTTTTTATTTTACTTTTTGCGTGCCGTGAGTTAACCAGCCAGTTCTGTCAGGAGGAATGGGCCAAAAAAAGAGAAAATGGTCGTGAAAAGCTTATGGTATCCAAAATGTCTGACCTTAAGTTGTACAGTTTAAACAGCAATTCTACCAAATATTAGGAGATGTGTGTGAAATTCTTAATTTCAAGATATTTAAAAAAAAAAATTAATTATTCAGACAATTAGCAATATTTACTCTGATTTAAATAATGTCTAAAAATGAGAAAATAAATTAATTTGTTTACTCGTGCAGATTACATAAAGTCTGTTTCAGATAAATACATAAAGAAACATAAATATGTTTTCTTTGTTAGGTGACTTCTGAAGGCAGGCAGTCAAACTGGATGTTACTCAGAGGTATCAGAGTGAAGGGGGCTACATACAAATACACATCTTAATTTAACGATTTTTATTAGTGAAATATATGTCCATCTTTTATATCATCTTCAAACCCCTTCCAGTGCTAATGTGTGCCGTTTGATGCATAGTTCACACATAAAGGATCATATTACATGGTTAGAGTTATCCTGAAAGATGTATAATTTGAAATTCCTACCTTTGCATCTATTGTATGTGCTATATATTTAAAAGCACAACCTTGACTTAAATAGCATATTTACAGCAAATTTTTGTTTCAATTCATTTTGATTATTGACAATAATAAATTCACACAGTTGACAACTCTCCCTTCACTCGAGTGTTCATCTATTGCATGAACCAGTATTAAAATACTTTGAAGTTTATGGTTGGAACATGAGGGGCACTTTTTTGAATTAACGTATCGAACAGATTAAAGTTGGGCAAAGAAACTGCACCTAAAATTTGAAGTTCATAGCAACCCACTTCCTTAAACATCCATGATTCTCTAATGCCACCCCACGAGCAACAACAGACCCCCCCCCCTCGGCCCCTGTACGAAACTTTCTGGATGCACCCCTGTTTTTTGAGGGAAATTTCGACACCAGAACGAAATGCTCCTGCTTAGAGAAGAATCTGAGTGAATTGAGCGATGAGGCAGCCTCTCTCTGCCAGTAACAGGGCCTCATCATCAAACTTCATCATGTGTCACCAGACGAGCGCGATGGTGAGGAGGGGGCTTGTGCGTGATAATAAAAAAGTGATTTCATGCTAATTGCCCTTGAAACTGGTTCCATTTATATAATCAAAATGCAAATCGACACATTAAAACGCAAACAGCAGGGTCTACCTCAGGTAAAAAAAAGAAGAAGGAGGAGGAGGAGGAGGAGGAAGGGGGTGAACATACCGGGTGAGAAAATGCCGTCTCCCCGCCCGTCCGGCCAGCCAATGATCTCCCTCATCTTCTTCAGGCTGACGTACTCCAGCAGCACGAACACAGGAGCCACTTCATAGGTGAACCTGCGTTACAAAAAAAAAAACGCGTCACACACAGGAGGCGTTACAAAACCGTGGTGCAATTATGACTCATCTCCATAAAAAAACTTCATAGAAATGGCTGGATGTGTTTGAATTTTGCAACCTTTTTTGTTACATTTGCTGTTTGCAATTTAGATTTTTTTTTCCTGAATAAAATTGCACAAATGCGCATGTGTGGTTTAGGAATTATATACGTTGACATAAAATCTCAGTATTTACATTCGGTATTTAATTTTTTTTAGCAATAAGAGGTTAGAATGGGTTGAAGAGCGGCTTTATTTTGCAATCCGTCGCAGCTACCCGAGCCAAAGCGTTTATCACCCTGAACACACTCATCCAGAATTAGCTTCTGATTAGTCTGAATTTAATTTCAGAGCTAATTTTCTTCCCTTGAGCCCCCATGGGGATCAGAGGTGAAGGGGAGGAATAAAAAGCAGAGTCGGGAGGGGTGCAAGAAAAAGGGTGGAATGGGGTGGTGGTGGGGGCTTTCATTTGTCACGATTGGGTAAATAAAAAGCTGCTATCAGCCCCTGCAGACGCAGAGCAGAGTGCAGACGGATGCTGCAGGAAATGGAAATTCATTGTCATCACCGTCCTTATCAGCGGCCAGAATCGTGCTGAGGCAGGCCACATATACTCACATGTTGGTGTTGGCCGTGGATGTCAGCCAATCGGCTGCCAGTCCGACCATGTCTAATCCTGTGGAGAGCTGATTGAAGTACCTGGGGTGGGCTGGGAACGGGGGAAAGAAAGAGGAGGAAAAAAAAGCAAGAAAGAGAGAGAGAGATGATGAGGAGGAGGAGGAGGAATGCAATTTAAAGAGGCTTTTGTTGAGAAAACTGCACAGAAATGAGCAGAACTGTCATTTCAGAAATGCTTTAATTACAGAGCAGGAATGGAGATGCAGCGAGGCTTTCTAAATAATCTGTGGAAGTGATGAAAACATTCACTGGTGCAGTGGGTGGTGCTGGGATTTATTAAAGGGTAAACGCAGGCAAAATTTGCACCAGCGTTTTATAATCAAGCGCGCCTTTTAAAGAGACAGGAAGCGCTTTGGTTTTGTCTGATGCATCCGCATATTCTGCTGAAAATGAAAGCGTTCATCACAATATCTCTTTATGCACAATGAGGATATTTAACAATATAACATTAGAACCAAGACAGAACTGCTGCATGCTTCAAAATAACCTGTAAAGTAATTATTATATGACCAAAACAGGCCATATTTCTTATTTAAGGGTGCTGAAAGGTGTCTGATGCTGCTTCTGTAAATGTCCTCCTGCCTGTGACACTCAGCAGAGAATAATGGACTTGGGCTATGAAGCCTGATTATTAGCCTATTATCTGCCGCCTGCTGAACCAGATTTACTGCGCCGCCGCCTTTATCGGTCTGGTGGCCAAGCATGCAGCAGCAGCAGGAGGAGGAAGAGGAGGAAGAGGAAGACGACATAAAAAAAGGATGCATGTCGACCATCCTCCTATCGTGATTTTTAATTATTATTCAAAGGCAGGAGCAAAGCTGCTATAAATGATTACATAAATAAGTATTTAAGATTTTCCAGAAATTACAAAAAAAGAAAATAAATTAATATAACGATTTTATCCACCAAATTTATTTTTGTATTTATTTATTTAATTTTATTATATTATTGATTATCATTGTGTGTGTTCCAGCTGGTTTATAGGCTCATATCTAAACCAATCAGCTTCGGGAATTTCATGCAAACCAGAACAATGTGCAAATTCTTCTTGTTTTTCTTTTTTTTTGTTGGTTTTATTTGTTTGTCTTTTGCTTTAATAAATGAAAATGGAAAAACAAACCGCACAGATTTGCCTAATCATTCTGTACTGCGTCATTTTGTTGCTATTATTACTGTTTTATTTCTATCTCTCCTCCGACTGTAGCTATGTGGGCCTAAACCAATCAGCTTCAAGAATTTGAAATAAAGCAGAACAATGTGTGCATTCATGTACTTTTTTGTGTGATTTGGCATGCAGTGTGGAAAACAAACAAAACAAACACAGGTAAATAATTAAAGGCGCTCACCTGTTTTGATGGCGTACTTGAGAGTGGCGCGGCAGCTGATCAAGATGTCATCCAGCGTGGCCGGCTCGTCCTGCAGCTCCCAGTTGTTGAGCTGCAGCAGCTCGTTGGGGTAATGAAAATCGATCACTTTCGTTTCCCGGTCGAAGGACTCGACTATGTAGGCCAGTAAAATATCCACCACCTCCTGTAGGAAGGTCATCGTCTTGGTGTCTCCGTCCATGGCAGGTAGCAGGTCTGCGAGCAATGGGGGCGACACGGAAATCCATTGGAAGGAAGGGGATTTCTAAATGTGTTTGGAGTCATGACTGATAAATATAGACCAAAAAGTTATGTTTTTGTTAGAAAATTATTCCTGTGGAAAAAAAATCTGACGTTTGTTTACATTTTTACAGATCAAAACGACGCATATATCTGCGTTTTGGAAAGATTGTTACGCTTCCCATGAAGGAATTTAGGTGAAGGTGACCTCTGAGCAAAAAAGGTATAGAAGAGCAAAAGCATTCTAATGCATATAATTCGATTTTGTAGAACAGTTACATAATTTATTTATTTGTCATTGTCAACGGTGTTGTTCTCTTTTTTGTTATTATTGAATATAAAATGTTTTTTTTTCACATGCCATTAAAAATATACAGGCCTGAGGAAAAGTTAAAACAACAACAACAAAGGAATTGGTTTAAAACGCTTGTCTTTTACAGTTAAGAAGAAAAACACAATAAAGGCCTTGATTTGCAATATTCGATTGATTAAAAGAGGATTAATCATTTAATTTGAAAAAAACGAGCCTTTTCGTTGTAAAAACGTAACGATTGCTTGTGCGCTCCGCATAAACGTCGCCGTTTTGCAGCCCTTCGCTGCTTATACCTGTTGAATAGAGGTCTGAGAAGCCCACATCGGCGCCTTTGGTGCAGGTGCAGGATTTGTTGCAGCCGCAGCTTCCCGCAGCAGTCTGCGGCGGCTGCTTGGCGGTCGGCTCGACGGGTTTCTCCACCTCTCCGACATTTAGCAGCGCTTTGGGAAGGACAAAAAAAAAATAATCCCAAAAAAAATGATTCAAAAGAAAAAGCAAAAACGGAGCTATTTCTAGCCGACTACGCGGCCATGCACGGGGGAACTAACCGCAGACTCGCAGCGGACGTACCACATAATTTCGATCCAATCCCTCCGGATAATTTCTGGGCAGCTGCTTGGCACCAAGCCCTGGCTGGAAGACATATGACAATGTGCACACTTGAGATTATTTCTTAAACTGATACAGATATACACAAACATATCGATTCAAAAGCCTTTTCTGGAATAAAAATGGGAATAAACACTTCGGCAGGGAGCAGGCCTGTTTGTTTTTGAAACAAAGCTCTCCGGGGGTTGCTGAGAAGCCCTCCAAAAAAAGAAAGAAAGAAAAAAAAAACCTCCACGAAGAATAAGAAGCCACTCACGGGTACTTGGGCTCTGACTCCCGGGGTTGGCCCCCGCATTGTCCCCGCCGAGGGACCAGAAGCCGTGTGATGCCATTTGTCGCCGGTTGTTAGGAGCTGCAGGAGGCGCGGGGAGCAGGCGCAGAGCCCATCCACACGGAGCTGTTCACGGCCGCTGTGGTGCTGAATGTGACCGGAGAAGTCTCTGAGCGCCGGCGGACGCAGCCGCGCAGCCGACACACCGCTCCGCGCGGCGAGGGAGAGAGCGTCAAAACCACGGAGCACAAAGAGCGTCCGCGGGCGCAGGAGGCATGGAGCTGCGTGCGCGCATATGAATCCGCCGCAAAAACAGACGCTGCGCTCCTCCAGTGGGCGCAGGCGCTCTCTAATTGGATGAAACCGGAACAGTGCGAGTAAGTTGTGAATGCGTGAAATGTTGCATGGGAGCCTCGCACCTTTTCACTACAAAAAATTCAAACAAACAGGAAGAAAAACGAATGTTGATGTGGAGGAAAGCTGCCAAAAGCCGTCCGTAAATACGCAAAACGCACCGGCCATGCCGAAAATTTCACGTCAGCACAGAAATCCCTGTGATTCACTCCAGGGTCATGACGAACCGCGTTGCGTCGTGCGTCGTGACTCCTTCCACCCCCAACATTCTGTCCCCGATGAGCGCCTAACTTGCCCTCCGCACAGGCACAGAATGCCAACTAATTCATCCGCCCGGCAATTGGAGACCCATTTCTTTGGCGACCGACTGCTCTAATTGCCCGCCTCCAGAGGAGGAAACTGCTGGGCGGGGAGGAGGGGAGAGGAGCTCGGTTTAAAAACACAAAAACAGCAGGCGTGCATTGTCCACCCTCCTCTGTTGGTGCAAGTTTGTGCCTAAAATATCCATAATTACGAAGGATATATTTTACTTGACGAGCTGCACTGATTCTTACCATTTTTTAGCAGAAACATGTGATATTTGACAGAGAAATAGCATGAAATGTATGGTTGCATCCTCTCTGTTATTCTGTTTTTTTGTTTTTTGGCCAATTTACACGTTTAAAATCATCAAATTTGAATTCCACAAGCTAATCCAAGAAAATACAAAACGTAGTTTAAAAGCGGTTAGAGATATCACTTATTTTAAGTGTAGATTTATATTAGCAAGATGCAATACATTAATAAAATCTCTTTAATTAAACCCTGTAAGGATTTCTGCTCCACTCCAGTTTTTTTTAGGTAACTAAACCTTTTAGATTCTTACATTTGCACAGCATTGCCATAGAGAAAAGTAGAATTTTAACACTGTGATTAACAATTATTCTTTTGGTCTAGTTTTTGTCACAGATTCTTCTTAGTCCTCCCATTGTTTAAAAAACCTCATAAAAGAGCCACGGTATCATTTGCCTTGATTAGGAATTGTACATAATGACTTTTATATCATCCAGTGTCTACAACATTAACAAAAAACTGCAAATGTTTTAATTGGCTATGTTGGGTTTTTTTTTTTAAAAGGATGATTTTTTTTATTTTTACTCCTTAGTGTAACACTACTTGAAATACAAATCAAAGTTTTAAAGGCTCTAATAATGTTCTGAACTATAGGGTACAATAATAATTTTAGTTTTTTAAGTATTATTTTTCATCAAGAAATAACCATTTCACAGTTTGATGATGTTACACACCCTCATGTATATAAAATAATACTCTAAATGTTTCTGATTTTTAACTGCTTTCACGTCCACGGTTTCATCTCTGCATCTTCGTCTGTCATCCAGTGTTTCTTCTGCTACTATGAAGCTTTATGTGTACGGAGATCACAAACCCAATCAAATCCACTCCTACTTTATTTCATCTCTGAATATTTCCATTCAAAGTTGGACTTAAAGGGGTTGTTTAAAGATAAATAAACAATTCAATTCAATTTTATTTATATAGCGCCAATTCATGAAACATGTCATCTCGAAGCACTTTACAAAGTCAAAATCAATCATATTATACAGATTGGTCAAAAATTTCCTATATAAGGGAACCAGTTGATTGCTTCAAAGTCCCGACAAGCAGCATTCACTCCTGAAAGAGCGTAGAGCTACAGGGAGAGTCGTCTGCATTGTACATGGCTTTGCAGAAATCCCTCATACTGAGCAAGCATGAAGCGACAGCGGAAAGAAAAACTCTATTAACGGGAAGGAAAAACCTCCAGCAGAACCAGAACCAGGCTCAGTATGAAGGGTCATGTGCCTCGACCGTCTGGGGGTTAGAGAAGACAGAGCAGAGACACAACAAGACAGACAAACAAGCACAGAAGCACACATTGATCCAGTAATCTGTTCTACATTAGATGGTAATAGTGGGTGATCTGTCTTCCCTGGATGATTTCACAGCTAACAGAACGCCAGACCAGGTGTACCTACTATGAAGATAAAAGAGAGAGAACAGAAAGTTAAAGCAGAAATGACAACACGTAATGCATAATTGAAGAACAGTAGAACTCTATAGAGTGAGAAAATTAGATCCTGATGTCCTCCAGTAGCCTAAGCCTATAGCAGCAAAACTATAAAGGTAGCTCAGAGTAACATGAGCCACTCTAACTATAAGCTTTGTCAAAAAGGAAGGTTTTAAGATTAGTCTTAAAAGTAGACAGGGTGTCTGCTTCACGGACCAAAACTGGGAGTTGGTTCCACAGGAGAGGAGCCTGATAGCTAAAGGATCTGCCTCCCATTCTACTTTTAGAGACTCTAGGAACCACCAGCAGACCTGCAGTCTGAGAGCGAAGAGCTCTGTTAGGAACATACGGGGTAATCAGAGCTCTGATATATGATGGGGCTTGATTATTAAGGGCTTTATACGTTAGAAGAAGAATTTTAAATTCTATTCTTGATTTAACAGGAAGCCAATGAAGGGAAGCTAAAATTGCAGAAATATGATCCCTCTTGTTGATTTTCATCAGAACTCTTGCTGCAGCATTTTGGATCAGCTGAAGGCTTTGAACTGCGTTAACTGTGTTACCCATTAAGCATAAACAGCCCAAAGCACTGCAGTTTTAGGTTAAAAATTATTTCAATTCAACCAAGAACTTTGTTTCTAATAAGAAGTGAGGCAGGCATCTATAAAAGGATGATAAAACAATGGAAAAAATGGCTTGTTGAAAATTAATTATACCCTTCTCAGTAATTGATATAAAACCATTTTTCAGCATTTCAGCTTAAACCCTTCCTACAACTGCTGACCAGCTTTTTGCATGTTTCCACTCCTGTTTTGATGATTTATCTCTGGTGATGAGCTCAAAGGCTTCGATAATGGCCTTCTTGCAATCACCCTAATCTATAGCTCACCCCACAGATTCATATCTATCAGTATCTATCAGATACGTCAGGACTGGCTTTGCCCCTGCAAAAACAATAAATATAACCTCTAGTTAAAATAAAGATCTTGATAAAATTAAAAGATTCTTCTTATTTAAATCTGGCAGATCTAAGAAAATCTGGGCTGCACTATTAGCTCTGTTTCCTTGCAGCAAGAAGCTCCTTGGTTAAAATCCCGGCCTGGGGTCTTACCGCATGGTTTGCATGTTTTCTCAATGCATGTGTGGGTTCTCTCCGGGTACTCCAGCTTCCTCCCACAGTCCAAAAAGCATGATTTTTAGGTTAATTGGTCTCTCTAAATAGCCCTTGTATGTGTATATCCTGTGATGGACTGTCGACCTGCATGGTGTAACCCGCCTCGCATCCAATGACCGCTGGACATAGACACCAGGACCCTTGCACAGATAGGTGGGTACAGAAAATGAATGCATGGATCAAATCTGCCATGGGTATGAATAATTTTGAGCTTAAAAGTATTTATTGCAAAAACATTTGGCTAATAATGGCCACCATAGTAATCTTTGCCTTGGCAATGAGAAAAACAAAATACAGTATATAAATGAACAAATCATTTGGATATGTACATAATATTGTTGTTTTTTATTTAGGTACTGTGCTTATCATTGTTTTACATGGATTTATCCATAAGAAGGGATCACCTGCAACAACATAATACCAAAAAACCCCAAAATAAACCCCTCCCTAATAACAATACACCTTTTCTTACAATAAATAGTCTTTTCTGGCTTGTTTATTAAGTATTTATTGATTTCATGCGTTTTCTTTGTGTATTTTCTGTAAGCCTGTGCAGTATTTGGGGGGTTACTGACTATCCCTGTGGGGGTGTTCTTCTTCTGAAATGTCACGTAAAGGTTAGAGTTTGAATCTGAGAGTAATGTGCAATGTGTAAAAGAATACTGTAGCAAATCACAAGGGGTGGTTTGATATTGACCTGACATTTTTTTGTGAAGCACCCATGTAAAATGTAATTATTTCATGCAAAGCAGCGATGGAGAGGGAACATGGCTTCATATAAGATACGGTAGGTTAGGTTTGAGTAATATAAGACTGAAAAGAAACAAAACTTTTAAAATACTTTATATTTAAATTAACAAGCAAGACAGTACAGCAGAAATACACTTTTCTTACAATACAACACAACTGAGGCTTATTTTTCCAAAGGTATATCTTTGAAAATTAATCAAAATGCAAAGAGTTTAAGAAAATGGGCAACAGCTGCAACTCTTTCCACGATTAAAGAGAGACAATGTTTCTATATCAATGGCTACATCACAGACAACATAAATAAAGCTTGATTTACAGCAGTTTTATTACATGTACGTTTATTATTTACAATCTATTCTTCAACACCAGTATTTCAGAAACCATTGAAACATGTTCTCTGCAGAATCCATTAAGGAGCTAAACCCAAAACATGTTTTAAATCTGCATCAAAATACAAAGAACAAGCTGAGTGTCCGTTACAAAGACTGCGCCAGATTTGCTCAGCTCAGTACTTTTTGATGAGCCTTCGTCTTTGCGACGTCTTCCTCAGCAGGTGCCTGAAATCGTAGGGATTGTCTCCGCTTCGGCTTTCTGTGGAGGACATTCTGGGTATGGATCGCCTGTAACACAACAGAGACGTGATACCACTAACGTATTGGCTCGGTATGGATGAGAAAACAGAAACCACTAACGGGGGATTTTTCTGAAGATGGCAGCATACAAAACCAACAAGGAGAAGGAGATGAAGCGATTTGTGCTGGGGAGGACGGGGTTTCATATTGTTTATCGTCTTCAACCATTCATCATTCACACGGCATATCTGAGACAACACCAGCCAGACTTCTGTCCATAAATATGCCCTTTTTGCAACTATTCATTAAACCTCCAGCCTTCTTTAAAAATACACATTTGTAAACAACTCGTCAACAATCTAAATCTTAAATAATCCAACATGTGGGAATTTGTTTACATTATGAAGAAACAACCAGCTATACAATTGTGTATACCGACCACCAAAAGGTTCATGTCCCCGCACCAGGAAGCACAGGTGGGACAGATGGTTATAGGTTGCAACCTACATAAAATGACAGTAGCTCATCCTTATTTGATTCACCTAAATCAGTCTAAAGATGTTGCACACAAAGAATAATAATGTATAGCATGATGTTTAGATTAACACAACACCATTTGCGCTTATAAGGTTGGAAAAAGTGGGAGTTTGCAACCTACTATATATAGAATTAATGTATCTTTTATTATTGGATTCTTCTGAATTGGCCCCAAAAAACTTGCAATGTTGTGATCTTACATTACACTGCTGTCAAATATTTATTACAAAAATCCCATGATTGTAGCAGCTAATGTGCTTTAGGAGTTCTGCACTAAAGCAGACTAGATTTGTACCTTGGTTCAAGATATCACTAGCTACCTTTACATGGACAAAAGTAATCAGAATAAAGGGCCGATCGGAATAAAAAATGCGTCATGTAAACAAGCCAATGGGAATATGATGATCGGATTAAGCTCAATCAAAATGAAATTGTAATCAGAATGAGCAAGGCGAGTGGCAGAAATACATCGGGAAGCAAAGCTGTCGGAGCTCGTGATACAACCTTTCTATTTGAAACATTAAAAGAGCTCATTATTATTATTTATTCAGCAACTTTTCAACCATAATTAGAAGCTGGTGCAAGTCCAGTCCGGGCCCTCGGAAGACAAACTCGTACAATACAGCTTTGTTTGCTATTTTTGTTGTTAAGCAAAGATGGAAGTTATTCTTCTTATGTGTTTTTTTAGGGAAATAACTGCGCATGTCATAGTGGTTCTATTCTGAATAAAGCAAGGTGTGTAAACTCGTACATTATGATCAGATCATTGACTGTGTGCCCATATAAACGGTACAATCCTATTAATTTTTGGTTTTTAATCCTAATATGCTTCAATCCGATTGTGCAATTTTGTGCATGTAAACATAGCTATTGGAAGATTTTAAGTTCAGCAACTCTTACTGCAATTGCAAGGTCCTCACCAGGATTTAATTTCATCGTAACGGTGGACAGCTGGCGGCTGGGGTGTGTTGGGTGTATGTACTGGTGTGTCGTTTCCCTGCTTCTCTGGATTTATTCCCGCAGCGGAGTGATGCGGAGTGCAGCTTGAATGGGACTGTTCGTGAGGCTAATAACAGCTAGAACTAGCTTTGACGTTGTTCGGGAGGTTTATAGCTATAACCGTTCTAATTTCAAGGTAATTTTGATAACTTTCAGCATAACGATCCATTACTCTGAAATGTGCTGGCCAGAACCCTGAATCTATGTCTAGAACACCAGGTGTGACAACTGTACCGCCACAAGGCAGGGTTGGCAGGAGAACAATAGTTGTACAGGAAGTCTTTCTACTAGCTTACTGGTTTGCAGGGGTGCTTAACTCTTTCTCAGAATGATGTTTGGCGCAAAACCCTGACTGCTAAGTTCGAACAGTGGGTAGGATGGCCTGGTATGCTAAACTGGTTCATATTGTATGACTGAGACTGAGGCTCATCCCATGTGGGGTTCCTCAAGGCTCCATTCTCGAACCACTTATAATGTTTTTAAGATTATAGAGTACTACAACATTTACCAACATATCTATGCTGATGACATAATTTTTTATTTCTGTGCCAACTGACCACGGTTTCCAAGTCTGTGTTCAATGGGTCACACTTTCCTACAACTCAATGCAGAGAAGTTACAGGTCATATTTTAGTCCCAAAAAATTAATTGTTTTGCTCTTAGCAGGAAGGACTAAACATAATCTACAATATCAGCACTATGAAAACCACCTTTAGCTGTTTTCCTGATCAATCATTTCAGACAAGTCATCTAGAAGTAAATTAGATACTTTAAGATGCCCATTACCTTGAGCAGAGTGCATGGTATAGGTATACCTACTGCTGTTACCGTTATCTTGCAGTCAGCCGGTTATCAAACATACCAATTGTGTTTCATTGATGATTTTAAAACACTCTTACACTAATGATATGAGCAACTTCTTTAGCTTCCTCATCAAGACTGTCAGAATTTTCCCAAACCAGAACTATTTCCAAACAGCTGGATTGGTCGGTCTTGTAGGAGAGGGAGAGAGGTAGTAGCCTTACTTCAGCCAGCTGAGTGGCAGTGGACAGCAGCATGTGTGGGAGGGCTGGCTCTGATATGCTCCGAACAGCCTCAAAAATGAAAAGGACCTTAAACAATTTGAAGTGGATCCAAAAATTCAATAGAGAACCTGTTTCCATGTTTAAGGAAAAAAGGTTTTAACCAAGCCAGAGGATCTCCCGCTGTAGTCTTTAAAAATATTAATGTCTTCTCGACATCGCGAGACTTGAGGACATACCTGTTGTCTTGCTTCATGGGTCTGGGAAGCTCGGGCTCAGTGACAGCCCTTTCTCTCATCTGTCGAATAGAACCTGCCGACCGTTGCTCCGTGGACAGCCGTCTCTCCCCGTGATGACTCCTGGCTGTGGATCGTCTCCTGTCCATGGACTGTCTTCGCTCCATGGACTGTCTCCTCTCTACAGACTGTCTCCTCTCAGGTATGCTCCTGAGTACGGTGGTCTCGGTGGTCATGGAGGGCTCAGACCTGCTGGTGGACAGGGTGCGGTAGTACTGGTCGTCCGCGTCAAGCAGCTTCCCTGGACTGGAGAACACAAAGGGGAGGATGGTCTTGGTGTTGGACTTTGAGACTTCATCAATTTACACATAAAACCTACAATAAAAACAATTCTCATTGCAGATGCTGCAATGAGAACCTGCCTTTGATCCCCCATCCATCCATCTATCTAAGCATCACTTTTGCCAATGTCCCCCTGAAAGATGTGATGAAAGGTGCTGCGAAAGAAAGGAGTCCTGTGGATATGTTAAAAAGCTGCCCTGCCCTGTATAACCAACTCCACATCTGCAGAAACTCGATTTAGAAGATGTTAAACTGTAAAAAAAAAAACAGTTTTAAATAAATGGAAACTTTCCAAGATCTCGCAGGAGGCTACATGCAGAGAAAGACTATAAAACAGTTCAATAAAATGCAGATAGCTGTGGTACAGCCTCCCTTCTCGCTTCTCCTTCTTTGCGACTTCCCTCACATTTATTTTCATTTACGTACAGTCCAATACGCTCCTTATCGCCAACGTTTTCCTGTCTTCTATCCTCCTCTGCAAGCAGCACCATCAGGCCTTGCCATCGTTCCTCCTGACCTTCTCGTCCTTAATGATGCATGTAAACTGCTCCTGTCCATTCCTGGCTTTATTTATCGCCTAACAAATTATTCCCCTTGATTTTTAGTGCATCGTTAAGTCACGTGTGGGTGCGTGTATTTTGTGTTTGGTATTTGTGTGTGTCTTCCTCAAGCTGTTGTGATAAAGCACTCTGGCCTCTTGCTTGTACGTACATCCCTATCTGTCTATCTTCACCTCCTCGCTCTGGGCGGTAAACTCACCTTGTGGCTTGTGCAGGACATACATATGCATGAATACACCATACCACCTTTATTTAGAAAGCGCTTAAAAACAGCTGAAACAAAGTGCTGTACATTTCCACAAGCTAAAACACATTCATTAAAAAACTCAGATAAAAAGATAATGCAATGAAAACGCTTAAAAGAAACAATGAAACCAATTTAAATTGAATGGACACACGCTATCCAGGAGGTTCTTTAACTTATATCTTCAGCAGAATAACAAAGCAGGTCTGATATAAGTAAAGCTAACTTGAAAGAATCAACTTAAGAGAGGATGTGTGTGTTGTGACCGTAATCAAGCTTGAGCCGGGAAATACACAGCATGTTAATTCAATTCAATTCAATTCAATTTTATTTATATAGCGCCAAATCATGAAACATGTCATCTCAAGGCACTTTACAAAATCAAGTTCAATCATATTATACAGATTGGGTCAGATTATACAGATTGGTCAAAATGTCCTATATAAGGAAACCAGTTGATTGCATCAAAGTCCCGACAAGCAGCATTCACTCCTGGGGAACCGTAGAGCCACAGGGAGAGTCGTCTGCATTGTACATGGCTTTGCTGCAATCCCTCATACTGAGCAAGCATGAAGCGACAGTGGGAAGAAAAACCACCCATTAACGGGAAAAAAAAACCTCCGGCAGAACCGGGCTCAGTATGAACGGTCATCTGCCTCGACCGACTGGGGTTACAGAAGACAGAGCAGAGACACAACAAGAGAGACAAAAAAGCACAGAAGCACACATTGATCTAGTAATCTGTTCTACATTAGATGGTAATAGTCGGTGATCTGTCCTCCCTGGATGATTTCACAGTCAACAGAACGTCAGACCAGGTGTGCCTACTATGAAGAAAAAAGAGAGAGAACAAAAAGTTAAAAGCTGAAATGACAACAGTCATTTCAATGTAATGCAATGCAAATCTGGAGAACCGTAGACTGGAGAACAGTAAAAATCAGTAGAGTGAGAAAAGTAGGCCCTGATGTCCTCCAGTAGCCTAAGCCTATAGCAGCAAAACTATAAAGGTAGCTCAGAGTAACATGAGCCACTCTAGTTATAAGCTTTGTCAAAAAGGAAAGTTTTAAGATTAGTCTTAAAAGTAGACAGGGTGTCTGCTTCACGGACCAAAACTGGGAGTTGGTTCCACAGGAGAGGAGCCTGATAGCTAAAGGATCTGCCTCCCATTCTACTTTTAGAGACTCTAGGAACCACCAGCAGACCTGCAGTCTGAGAGCGAAGTGCTCTGTTAGGAACATACGGAGTAATCAGAGCTCTGATATATGATGGAGCTTGATTATTAAGGGCTTTATACGTTAGAAGAAGAATTTTAAATTCTATTCTTGATTTAACAGGAAGCCAATGAAGGGAAGCTAAAATTGGAGAAATATGATCCCTCTTGTTGATTTTCATCAGAACTCTTGCTGCAGCATTTTGGATAAACTGAAGACTTTGAATTGCATTTTGTGGACTTCCTGATAGTAAAGAATTACAATAGTCCAGCCTTGAAGTAACAAATGCATGGACTAGTTTTTCAGCATCACTCCTGGACAGAATGTTTCTAATTTTGGCGATATTCCGGAGGTGAAAAAAGGAAACTCTGGAAACCTGTTTAATATGGGATTTAAATGACATGTCTTGGTCAAAAATAACACCAAGGTTTTTTACTTTATTACCAGAGGCCAAGTTAATGTCATCCAGATTAAGTGATTGGTTAAGAAGTTTATTTTTTGAGGACTCTGGCCCAAAGATTACAACTTCGGTCTTGTCAGAATTTAGATGCAGGAAATTTAAAGTCATCCAGCTTTTGATGTCATCAAGACATGACTGCAGTCGAAGTAATTGATTGGATTCATCAGGATTTATGGATAGATATAGCTGAGTGTCATCAGCATAACAGTGGAAATTAATCCCATGCTGTCTGATAATTTTGCCGATCGGAAGCATATATATAGTAAAGAGAATTGGTCCAAGGACTGAACCCTGTGGTACTCCACAGGTGACCCTAGAATTTGAGGAAGATTTATTATTAACATGAACAAACTGGAATCTGTCCGACAGATAAGATTTAAACCAGCCTAATGCTTTCCCCTTAATCCCTACAGTATGTTCAAGTCTTTGTAGGAGAATATTGTGATCAACTGTATCAAATGCAGCACTAAGATCTAACAGGACAAGTACAGACACAAGTCCATTATCTGAGGCCATGAGAATATCATTAGTGACCTTCACCAGAGCCGTTTCAGTGCTATGATGAGCTCTGAAGCCTGACTGAAACTCCTCAAGTAGGTCATTGCTTTGTAAATGTTCACAAAGTTGATTAGCAACTACTTTCTCAAGAATTTTAGATAAGAAAAGAAGATTAGATATAGGTCTGTAGTTTACTAGCTCATCTTGATCAAGAGAAGGTTTCTTAAGTAAAGGTTTAATAACAGCTACTTTAAAAACCTGTGGTACATATCCATTTACTAAGGATAGATTAATCATGTCTAAAATAGGACCACTGATCAAAGGGAATACCTCCTTAAACAACTTGGTTGGGATTGGGTCTAACATACAGGTAGAAGGTTTAGATGAAGCTAAGATTTTAGATAGCTCAGAAAGCTCTACTTCTTCTAAACAGTTCAGACACAGCGCAGGTTCTAAAGATTCCTCCAATGCTGCCTTACTTACTGGGGACGAGGTAATCATGTTTGGGAGGATGCCAATTATTTTATTTTTAATGGCATCAATTTTATTTATGAAGAATCCCATAAAATCATTACTACTAAGAGCTAAGGGAATGGTTGAATCAACAGAGCTGCAGCTCTGAGTAAGTTTGGCAACTGTACTAAAGAGAAATCTAGGATTATTTTTATTCTCTTCAATTAATGATGAAAAATATGCTGCTCTAACTCTGCGAAGGGTCTTGTTATACAACAATAGACTGTCCCTCCAGATTAAGTAGGATTCCTCTTGGTGTGTAGAGCGCCATTTTCTCTCCAATTTCCTAACATTGTGCTTCAAGGAACGCAGCTCTGAATTAAACCAGGGAGCCAGCTTCCTGTGAATTATCACCTTCTTTTTCAAGGGAGCTACATTATCTAATGCAGAACGCAATGAGGAAGTCACACTGTTAGCAAATGTATCTATTTGTGAATGGGAAGAAACAGCATTGCTGCCATCTACAGGGCATTTCTGCAATACTGAGGATATTAAGAGGGGGACAGACTCTTTAAGTTTTGATACAGCATTATCCGATAAAGATCTACTATAATGGAACCCTCTTTTGGGGGTGGAGAAATCGGTTAGATTAAACTCAAATGTTATTAAAAAATGATCAGATAGGACAGGGTTGTGAGAGAATACTGTTAATTCTTCACAATCAATGCCATATGTCAGCACAAGGTCCAAAATATGGAGCCGAGAGTGCGTTGGCTTATGCACATTTTGAGCAAAACCAATTGAATCTAGGATAGTTTTAAAGGCTACACTAAGGTTATCACATTCAGTGTCAACATGGATGTTAAAATCACCCACTATAATAACCTTGTCAGTATTTAACACCAAATCAGATAAGAAGTCTGACAGTTGATCCAAAAACTGAGTGTAAGGGCCTGGTGGACGATACAAAACAATAAACAGAAGAGGTTTTATTGCTTTGCAGTTTGGATGAGGGAAACTGAGGGTTAAATGTTCAAAAGAACTGTAATTATTAATTGGCCTGGGACTAATTAATAAATCAGACTGAAAGATGGTTGCCACTCCTCCTCCTCTTCCCACAGATCTGGGAATGTGGAAATTTGAATAACTGGAGGGAGTTGACTCATTTATACTAACGTAGTCCTCTTGTAGCCAGGTTTCTGTGAGACAAAATAAATCAATCTGATTATCAGAAATCAATTCATTAACTAACAAAGTCTTTGGAGGGAGAGACCTTATATTTAATAGACCACATTTAATTCTTTTATTTTTTGGTTCAAAGTGATCCGTATGGATTTTTATTAGATTTTTATGATTTGTTCCCTTTAGATCAGTTTTTGATCTGTTAAGTTTTGGCCGTGGGAAAGACACCGTCTCAATAGGATAATGGGTGGGTAACAGTACAGAAGCTGCAGAGAGGTGTGTTAAACTACGGCTCTGCTTCCTGGTCTGGACCCTGGGTTGTCAGCATTTAGGAGAACTAATAAATCCGGCCAGATTCCTAGAAAGAAGAGCTGCACCATCCAAAGTGGGATGAATGCCGTCTCTCCTGATCAGACCAGGTTTTCCCCAGAAAGTTTGCCAGTTATCAATGTAGCCCACGTCGTTTTCTGGACACCACCTAGACAACCAGCGGTTGAATGATGACATGCGGCTAAACTTGTCATCACTGGTCAGATCAGGCAGGGGACCAGAGAAAATTACAGAGTCCGATATTGTTTTAGCAAACTCACACACCGAAGCAACACCAACTTTGGTGACCTCTGATCGGCGTGACCGGGTGTCATTACCGCCAGCGTGAATAACAATTTTGCGGTATTTACGCTTATCCTTAGCCAGCAGTTTTAGGTAGGATTCTATGTCGCCCGTTCTGGCCCCTGGTAGGCATTTAACTATGGTTCCTGGTTTCTTTAGTGCCACGTTTCTTATTACAGAGCTGCCAATAATTAAGGTCGGCTCCTCGGCGAGACTGTCGCTCAGAGGGGAAAATTTATTAGAAACGCAGATGGGTTGGTGGTGATCTGGGGGCTGAAATCTAGAGCTATGCTTACTACGAACCGTCACCCAGCCGGCCTGCTTAACCGGCTGTTCGAGTGCGGCTGTTTGTTCGCTACGTGAAGTTACTCTTTGTGAAGTTACTCTTTGTGGCTCCGCGCTAGCAAAGGAGCGGCTATCAGCTGGTTTTTCAACAGCACGGAGCCGGGTCTCCAGTTCTGACACCCTCGCCTCCAAAGCTACAAAAATACTACATTTATTACATGTACCATTATCACTAAAGGAGGCAGAGGAATAACTGAACATCTGACACAGAGAGCAGTAGATAGGAGACTTAGTCAGAGACGGAGAAGCCATTATGAGGCTAAGGCTTGGCTAGCGCTAGGCTAATGCTAGGCTAAAGCTAGGCTAGCGCCCTGTTATCACGCCAAAGAACAAACCGTGTGAAACACGAGGAGTTCCCAAACGTGATGAGCAGCCACAGAAAATGTTTTAAAAGTGCTTATGTTTGGAAACAGGTGTTACAACAAAGAGGTTTAAAGATAAAAAGCGAGAGAGCCTGGAGCAAAAATCCGTCGTTCACACAGCAACAACAGGAAGTGACACAATACGCCTTACCGCAAACAGGAAGTCAGGAAGCGTCTGTTAGGCTTTAAAGTGTAAAAAAAAAAGTGATAAAGTGGTGAAAGCAAGGTGGAGCAAGAACAATATATTTACTTACTCTTCTTTTCTGGGCTTGCGTTTGTCATCGTGGACAGATCTCTACGTGAGAAGAAAGAAAATTTATTTTGTCAGTTTGAGTGCAGGAAAAATAAATGAAAAGATTTATAGAAAAATGAAACAGAAAGAAACAAATAAATATATTGAAAGAAAATGAAAAATAATAGTAAAAAAAAATAAATAAAAAGAAAGGAAAATATAAATCACATGCTTAACTGGACCGTCTGAGTGATCACAGACTACAGGGTGTTTCAGACCAACTAAAGCCAACACAGTGCATTAAACCCGCGTGGAAACTCTCACAAGAGTGATGGTTGGGAGTTGGAAAGGACGTACCATTAGGTGGCGGTAACAGTGGATATTGTCAGAATTATTAATTTGGACAGGGTATATTTCTGTGCCACTTCCCCATAAAATTAAATGCAATTTAGAATATGTTGTTTATCACAATGCACCAAAAAACTCTACCTGAACATAAATCTGCCCACGTTCACGCTGCTGGATTTTTAAGTCTGGTCAGTCTGACCAAATCTTTTGGCTTTTTTCTTCCAGCAAAAGCCTCATGAAATTAATATTTTTAATGTAAACTACTAAATTTTCTTAAGCTGTTGCTATTCTCTCCTGTCTTGTCGTTGTTGTTGTCTGACTCTTCTGTTTGCAGCAAGGTGTGTGACTTTGATTACCAGATATTGTTAATTCCTCTTATTGGATAAAGAAGGACACAAAATGTGCTGATTGGCAACAGGTTCTGCGTCCCCAGAGGAATACTTAAAGCTATAGTTGGTAATCCTGTTCAGAAACACTTTGTTATACTGGGTAAAATGGTCCTTCCATCCTGAAAGTAGATAATACATTATGTATTCAGAAAAAGGAGGTTAAAAATAGTTTTCTGTGGGAGCTGCAGGCCTGTAAAAACTAACCCATCCATGCCCCTTGGTCCAAAGAGCATTTATTTGACAGTTTTGTACCTGTTTTCACTCCAGAAAGGATTCCTGGATCAATGTGTGTTTCTGTGCTTTCTGTGTCTCTGCTCTGTCTTCTCTAAGCCCCAGTGGGTCGAGGCAGATGAGCGTTCACACTGAGCCTGGTTCTGGTTCTGCTGGAGGTTTTCTTCCCTGTTAAAGGGGAGTTTTCCTCTCCACTGTCGCTTCATGCATGCTCAGTATGAGGGATTGCTGCAAAGTTATCAACAATGCAGACGACTGTCCACTGTGGCTCTTTCAGGAGGAGTGAATGCTGCTTGGAGAGACTTGATGCAATCTACTGGGTTTCCTTAGAGAGGAAACTTTTTGACCAACCTGGAGGATCTGATGGAATTTGACTTTGTAAAGAGCTTCGAGATGACCTGTGCTGTGAATTGGTGCTATATAAATAAAAAACTAATCGAATTGAATGTATGATAAGTTGGTTTATTCTATGTGTAAAGCTTGATTGAGAAATGTCAGTTTGCTTTGCCCCATTACCCTTACGTGCAATATCTGAATTGCTTGTTTCAACAACGCCTTTTTATCGTTTACTGTATTTCAGTGATAATTACCCAAGTTTCTAATCTTAAATTTTTTTTATCACCATGTGTCTGCAATTAGATATGTTCTAGTTTTAGAATCAGCTCCCATTGGCATATTTTCTGCAAAAATACTTAAAAAAAATGATCCAGGCATCTTCTAATTATACAATAATAATATGACATCTCAATGAAATTAATAAATGGAGTTTTTTGGTGACATTTGTGAATAATCTTTGCATTATGTCACCAAATTTATTTAAAAAATACAGAATTTCTAGGCAATGTCAGTAAAAGTGACATTAGCAGTTTATATTTATTAATTTGTTCAACAACTGACCTTCTAAATTTTTAATACTCTTTACCTGTATGGGTATTTTAACAGACTTTAAACTTGCTTAATAGTAAAAGTACAGTGCAGATATTGACAGGGCTTTTGTTTGTTTTTGTACATCAAAATTGTTTAACTGTCACACTGCAGAGCACTGAAAGGATTAAAAAGTTACAAATACAGGACAGCAAAAACAAAACGTAAAAAAAAAAGTAAAAAAAAAAACACTTGAAAAATTGCAAAACGGAAAAAACTTTCCTTTTTCTAACTATTTGGGAACATTAGCAGTAAATGGACCAACAGCACAATGAATAATAAAAAAAAAACAACAACAACAAAACAAACCAATCAATGGTGCATTGTAAAAGCCAGCAACCGGGAAAGCAATTACGATTTCAAAAGTTTGCTGTCAAAAGTATCTCGAATCAATCACCATCTCTTCTGCTACTCACATGAATAAGTGTGTAATAAGTGGAGTCCTCTGGTGTGTTCAGGGTCTTTGGCTGTTGTGTTCGGCGGGGGGTTCTTGAAAATCTCTTGTCGGCTGAAAAGCAACAAAGGCATTTAAAATCGCCGGGTGGCAGTTCTGCAAGTTGGAGCTTTATGCAGCTGAAATGTAAGAAAGAGGCAAACACAATACCTTTGTTACAGCAAAAAAAAGGGACTCTATATCCATGTATGGGGTCCAGTTAGCGTCATTAGACTTATGAACCATCAGTTATGATTCTCAAGTTTGTGACTCAAATTTGAACCCTAATCCATTCAAGAAATGTATAACATAAATTTCAAAAAATCTTTATACGCAGTGTGGAAAACCATCTATTTACAACTTAGAACCACTTTGTAAATGTTAACTTACTTTCTGAAAAGCAACGTGAGGATAACTTGGTATCAATATGCTCAATATGGAAACGCCTGCATCTGGAGATGCAACACTACAACAACTATATCCCAGTATGCACGCCTGCTAAGTGTAGACACTCCAGCGTATTGTTGTTCTATGCAAAGAAACTTAGTTTACGTAAGTGTTGATGAAAAATTACAGCTTGGGTTCTAAAGGCTTATAACCTCTGACCCACTCCTTGCACACAGCTCTCTAAGCACCTGCAGAAGGGAGGGAGGCCTTCTGCTGGATCCACCAAGGTCATGCATGCATATTCTCTGTGTCACAATCAGTGTTTGGTTTATGTGTCTGCGGTCTGTTAAAGCAACGTGTAAAGTGCTGCAGGAGCAGAACAAAGCTGAGAGAGTGATGGGGGTGTGTTTACTTTTGCTCTGCTTCTCAATTAACTGCTGGAACTTGATCAAATCACCACTTCCTTATATTTGATATGTAACGCAGGAATCAGGTATTATTTCCCACAACAATAAGAAAGACATGCAACAATAAAATACATGCAGGTGGGTCTCAATAATTTAGAATATTGTCGAAAATGTATTTTATTTCAGCAATTCAGTTCAAAAAGTTAAACTGTAATGTAATGTATTATATAGACTTATACCACGGTCTGGGTGAATACTGGGTGTTAAAAAGTGTTATAGGACGCCTAAAAAAGATTAATGTTTTCTAAATTATTGTGCTAGTCTACGCGATACTTCGTAGGTTCTGTGGCCAGAGCGGGTTACTTTAGCAACGCCTCACAACGACAGATATTAAATAGTTCGCTTCTTGTGAAAATCTTACAATTTCAATGGTGAAAAAGAAAACATAAAAAAGTTAATAATTGATTTAATATATATTTCTTTGTGAAGTTATCATGGTATAAGCGGGTAATGCCCTTTGAGGTGTCCATTATCAGAAATTAATGGACAAAAACAAAGAAAAAAAAAAGAAATCAATGGACTGCATCGTCCATTTATAGCTATAAACTTCACACTGAACTTCAAGCAAATGTTTTTTTGTTCTTTTTTTGTCTCTACATTCTTCATTCAGACTCTGAACTTTGATTTTCAAATGAAATGAAACATTTGAAGAGGACATTGGACCACCAATAGCCTAGGTAAGACACTCCCAACGTTGTATATAGATTACAAAGATTAAATGGTGGTTCTTGAGACACTGGTCCCATCTACAGTCCACACCTTGTGAATTTTCCCCAAACTCTTAAATAGGTGTTGCTTCATAATCCTCTCACGGTTATTACCTATTGGCCAGGCTCCTTTTTTTCTGCCACACTTTTTCCTTCCACTAAACTTTACACAGTGTGTTTACATACAATACTCTGGGATCAGTCAGCTTTTTTTGCAATAACCATCTGTTAAAATAAACATTATGTAGATTTAATGTAAAACTAAAAATTGCATTAATGGACCATTAAATATCAGATCCTGTATCGTTCATGTGAACAACATTTTGAGTGTGTTCATCATGATCTCATGAGTGAAGACCCACTTGGAGCTGTTTAAAACAGCAAACCAGCTGACATTTGATATTTATTTGTTGCACATCATGGCGGCTTTGTTCTGTTGCAAATCTTACATGAATGCATGTGAAACAAGTATTGAAACAAAATGTTCTATAAATTACTTACCATCCATGTTGCGTGTGTCTGTCACAAGATGCCTGACTTCTACCCAAGCGGCAATTTGTCATAATTTCCCTCAGTGCTCTGCTAGACAATACCACTCATCTATGTCATTGCAATTATAAACATATTAGACTGACCTTTGCTTGCCGCTTATTATTAATGCTCAAACTGGCAGAAAAACAATCCATCATGTGCAGAAGCTCCCAGGTAAAAAAAAGATGAAAAGTGTCTAATGTTATTAAACAACTCCATCTAAAAGGTCATAACGGCGAGTAACGCTAATTTTAAACACGGACATATTCATTTCTGCTATAATTGTTGGCTCGCAAAACATGATTAACTTTTGTTGACCTTTTCTATGAAGAAGAGTGCGGCCGACATTCCTCCGCTTTCATTGCGTGTGGCGCTAATGATTCCGGTTGAGTTTATTGTGTCACCACAATTCGTCAGGACAGATTAGCTTGGTCTGTGTGTCTGGGAAAAATGTTTTCTTAGAGAGGATGGGATGTACAATTTGTTGTGCTGGCCCTTAGATAATTCAATTTGTTTAACCTCAAGCAATGTGCTTCGCTGGAGAAATGTCTGCAAAGGGCAAACATCACTTTGTTGAAGGAAGTCTTTATACTACGTAGCTGAAGCAAGCAACCCGTTAGCTTAGCCTAGCATAAATGCTCCAACAAGATGATGAAAAAAAAAATACAAAAACTTGAAAAACTTGACTTGTGTTATATAAGATGTTCAGCATGTAAATGTTGTGATTTTGGGGGCTTTGTATTAAGTCCAGTTCTTTGGTAAAGCAGCTTGGCAATCACCTACAAGTTAAAGATAGGCCTGTTTCCCATCTTATTGTTTTTATAACTTAATAATTTTTCCAGTTGGGATTTACCTAAAGAGCAAAACATATTTCCTCTCAAAAATGTTATTGCGTCAAAGATTAGACAAATTAAATAATATTACTGTGAAAACACAACATAAAAAAATTTTGTTGTCCTGGAGCTTCATGGTATTCACCAGGAGTTTAAGTTCAGCTTTAAAGGAACAATATGTGAAATTGCATTATTACAGATAGGAAGAACAAAAAAATAGGTACGTGAAGATCTAAAGGTAATATTTCAGATGGACTATGGTGTGACGTCACACTGCATCTGTCTTGTTTACATGGTCGGGCCGGCCGCGCATGCATGCTTGACGTGTACGTGAACAGCTGCCCCACAGCGCTCAGCCCCTCCCTGCCCTAAAACGCCACCGTCAGAGCAGTGCAGCGTTGGACCAACATGGCTGAGAGCACTCCCAGCAGATCAAAATGTTTTCTTGCTAACAGCATTATATAGTTATGAGTTACTTACTTCACTTGAACTGTTCCTCTGAAAGGTGATGCTGTTTTGTTGTGTTTTTAACCTAGCAAAAATGTGCATAGGAGGCTACGGTTGAGAAGGGAAAGGAGGGACTGGGTTGCAGCTGGAGTGAAAGTAGAGAGAGGCGCGGCTTGTAATCCATCTTGTTTTGGTCTACAGACAGTGCTCAAGCACCACCTAGTGGTGAATATCGCTTATTGCTCCTTTAAGTCTCATCACGGTACTCAAACTGCTCTCCTCAGGATGTGCAACCATTTATATTTAACTGTTGATTCCGCTATTTCAACTCTTCTAGATCTTAATGGTGCTTTTGACTGTAGATTATGAGATTTTACTATCAGTTCAGGAGGACCGTTCAGGCACAGCCATTAGAAGTCAGACTTATCCAGCAGATGTTTGCCTGCCCAGTTGGAACAGTTTCCATCCTCTGTTGCTCTTCTTGAATACGGAGTACCACAAGGCTCCATATTAGGTCCTGTTTTATTCTCTTTGTACCACCTGCCTACTCTTAGGCCTTTTTCTTCCAGGAATATAATGTGTCTTTTTTGTGTCTGCTCCAATGTTTAGCAGATGTGAGAGCTGAACTTTATACAAACGATAAGAAGGTAGATAATTTTATTTAGTAAATCTGATCCGCTGACAGAATGCAGCCCCGCTGTTGGCTCGCCGGACTCTTCTGGCTGTGTGACCGTTGGGAATCTTGGGGTGATCCTTGATTCAGATTTAAAGTTCAATAAACAGGTCAGTGCAGCAGTCCAGTGTAGGTTTTACAATCTTAGGCTTATTAGTAAAGTCAATGATTACTTTCCTAGTGATGTCCTCGAGAGGGTTATTAGTGGTTTTATTACTTTTAGATTGAACTGCTGCAGCTCTCTCTGTAGGGGGATTGACCAGTTTCTTCAGTCTCTTCTTTGCCGTCTTCAGCTGGTTCAGAATTCAGATGCCTGTCGGCTAACAGGGACAAGACGACGTGGACATGTCCCCCGGATTTTGTATTCCCTTCACTGGTTGCCAGTTTCTTCTAGAATTTTTATTAGAATTTAGCTTTTAAATGTCCCAATGTTCAGGCACCTCTTGATCTTTTTGAGCTTTTACAGCCACGTTTTCCCAGTAGAACTCAAGACCAAAAGCTTTTAGTTGTTCCAGGACTCGGCTCGTGTCCAGGGCAGTCTTTTAAGCTGCGGCTCCTCAGCTCTGAAACAATGTCTCCCTTTTTCTGTGAGGTCTGCTGCAACTTTCAAAATATTTTAAATCTCTTAAAATCCCACTTTATTATTATTTATTTCCAGAGAGCACGATCATCAGGCCAGTCTTTGTTTCTTCTGTGCTCTTAATTGCTGATTTCATTGCTTCTATTGTCATCCTTGTTTTTTATTGCTTACTGCTTTTTATTATTTTGTTATTTTTAATTTATATTTTGTTTGTTAATCACCTTTATCTATAAATAAATATACAGTGGTGATAATTCAAATGGTTTTCCGTCTGGTAGCTAAACTATAACGTTTTCCAAAAAAAACATAACTTGACCTTTTTTTAAAAGGCAACAATTTTCAAACCTTGGCTTAAAAAGTTATTTTTCATCCAATTTGCAGTCTGTGCAATTTTCCAACTATTCAATTTTAAGATTATTTTATCAAGTAAATTTTACCCGCATCTAAGTTTGTTTGTTGCAGAACACCATGCAAACCCATTTTTTAACATAACAGATGGAAAAGATACAGAGTAGTCAGTAATCATATTTAGTTTTGTCCTGCATGACCCCTTGTAACCCTGTTTTCCTGGAGGACAGGACATATTTTTGCTTATTAAAGGCAAAACAATAATAACTCTTAGGGCTCAGAGGCTTTTTTTCCTTTTTCAGAGAGCTTTAAAACCACCGAGGCAGCTCCAGGCTTTTAGCGGGAACATGGTGGTGTTACAGCTCTGAGACGCCAAAAGAGTTACATAATAACGTAGCTGAGGGGACAAGTTAAAACTACGACACTTAATTATAAGTAGCTGAAGTACTCTAATGTATTTAAAGTGCTTGTGGAGAATTAGACATTGTGCACAAGATTAAAATCATACCTACATCAACCAAAAATAAAGAACAAAACAAGCAATTGATCGAGTAATTGCAACACAAACCAATTTCAGGATATTTTCTAATTACAATATTCATTTTTTCCCCCTGAACTTATTCTCATTGTCACATTTGAAGTGGCAGTTTGTTTGTTTTTACTGCAAACTTTCCATTTTTTGCTTCTCTCTCTCATTGCCCTGAATCCAATTACTGCTATCAATGGTGCAAATCAAATTTCACTTCTGATGACACATCGAGTGGCGAGGTGCTTCCTGTTTTGCCACTTGACTTTCTCAGTTTTCCTGATCTAATGGAGCTGCGCGACACGAGCGGGGGCCTTGATAAAATCATCATCTGATTAAGAAAGGTTGCAATAAAATCTGTTGAATAGCTCAGGAAGGGGGGGGGTAGCTGGAAAACAACCAAAAGGCTGACTGAATGAGCATCTCTTCCTGTCTCAGATTCTAGACGTTTACAGTAAGTCTGTTTGTGTTTGGGGACTTTTAAGGTGATTGTATTCGAAGCCGGTAATGCCTGGAGTCGTATCAGTTTGGTGCAGACTGAAAAATGTGTAGACTGTAAATAATTGAATTATCTCTCTCTTAACTGACAGCATTAATTATGTGATGCATTAGACCGTCAAAAGCAAAAGCCTAAAGTTCACATTAACCTCGGGGCAACGCCTGCCCGCAATATGAATGATATCCATTACCTGATAATCTGTTTTTCTCTAAGCCAATCTCACTCATCTTACCTGGCTGGATCTGTGGGGCGTAGCCATTGATTGCTTTTCCTCTCACAAACATGCCATTGTTTTCAGGATTTGATTGATGGGCCTGGATGATCTCGTTCAGCTTCTGCTGCAGGGCTGCAAAGTCCTGGGAAGTCTTTGTGATCTGTTGGCGAGATCAGTGAAGATATGACTAGAATAAGAACAAGGTTGTTCCCTTTGAGCAAGCAGAGCTCAAGGAAAACAAATGTTTTTCATATAAATTTAGGCTTTTAATGATTAACTGGGAACGACCAAGGCTTGGCCCTGGTACAAACTAGAAAGCTGTCCACACTGAAGCCGTCTTTACATGACCATGGGCTGAGAGGAGGCCAACCAAGAAACCAATTCAAACCATTGTTTGAAAGTACATATTTGCGTCATCACTTTGATATGTGACCCAAACTGTCAAACTCAAATGAAAGAAACCTGATAAGGATGCTCAGTTTGCCATGGACTATGAGAGCACCAACCAAGGAATCTGCTCCAAAACTGACACCAACTTGCTGCTTGCCAAATACTGTCCAGATAACAGCATTATGGTCATATGAGGCAACGTCTGAGCTGTTTGGCGAGACTGAAAAGAAAAATCATTGAAAGAGGCTTTCTAGGTGTCAAGCATGGTGGTGGCAGCATCATGCTTTGAGGCGGTTTTGTTGCCAGTCGTATTAGTGCATTGCACCGGATGGATGGCCTAAAGCTTGTGGGCAAAGCTTAAACTGTAAAATAGGATTATGCACTGCAAAAAGGGAAGTAAAAGTAGGTAAAGTTTTCTTGAAATTGGTCTATTTGTCCTTGATTTGAGCAGGTAAATAATATTATCTGACGATGCAAAAACGATGATCGACATGGGCAATTCCCATTTTAGGTGCATAAAGCTTATTCCATTGGCAAATAATTGTAGTTGCCTGCTCAAACACACTCATTTCAAAAAAATCTTACTTACGTTCGGTTCCCTTTTTGCAGTGTGAGGAGTAACAGGTCCAGTAACTCGCCTCCCTCTCCATTTCAGCCTTGCAGTAGCTAGGAGGACCCCTACAGACATCCTGATGGGATCCCTGAACCACCTCAACTGGCTCTTTTAAAAGAAAATCCATCCCTAAGGTTAAGTCCAGCCATCCTTCCATAGAAAGCTAATTTTAACCTCTTTTATCTATCTAAAGTCTTGTTCGTTTTGGCCATGATCCACATCTCATGGCCATCTTTGTTCCAGAGTTGGAACAAAGATGGGACCAGTTAAAAAGGGCCTTCAAAATTTGCTGCAGAGTTCGCTTCAGTGCATTTTGGAGATGGCCTGAAAACGCCAACAGAACTAGATCATCAGCAAAAAGCAAACTAAGACCACGAAGTTCCAAAACCAGCCTATTCTCTGCACGACTGTACCTTGAGAACCTGTCCATGAACAGCAGGGAGCCTATCAATACAATTAACTCATGGTCAGATATCCAGCCGCAGTTATGCAAGGAGCTTGTTGTATTATCATTAAAAAAAAGGTTTGGTGGTATAAATGGGGACTCTGACTGGCACTGTACCTCTTTGGAGAAGCTCTCCAGCTGCTCGGCTTTACTCTTGGCTGCTTCCTTGTTGGCCTTCAGGTTCTTCCTGTCCTTGTACCCTCTGAAGTTGCTCTGGATCTTCACCGCAGCATGCTCTTCCTCCTGTCTTTCTTTTTCAAGATCTTCTTCCGCTTTGTGCTCAATCGCCACATCGGTGACATCCAAGGCCTCGTCCTTTTCTTTAACGTCCTCCCCTGCATTGCCTGGACTAGCACTCCCCTCTTTGGCCCCTAATCGTTCTTCTTTTTCAGCTTTCAGCTTCTTTCGGTCCCGATGTCCTCTGAAATTACTCTGCAGGACCGTCGCTGCTTTTTCCTCATCCGGACCTTCTGGGCTTGCAGGTAAAATGTCCTCCTGGTTATCAGGAATGGATTCCTCTTTCGGAGCACTGTCCTCCTCGTTTTTAGATCCTTTCTTGTTTCTCTTGGGAATCTTTCCTTCCTCCTCGAGTCGTTTTCGCTCCTTGTGACCACGGAAGTTGCTTTGAATCACCACAGCCGCCTTAGTCTCATCTGGGTCACCCTGATTGGCATTGCTCGAGGAAACATTTGCCTCAGATTGAGCTTCCGTTGGTTTTGCCTTCTCCTTTTTCTTTTGGCTGCTTCCTTTCTGTTTCTTAGCGGGCACCTTACCTTCCTCCTGCAACCTCTTCCTCTCTTTATGGCCTCTGAAATTACTCTGGATAACAGTGGCAGCTTTGGTTTCCTCTTCTAAAGTCACGGCTTCACCTGGTTGAGCCTTTTCCTGTCCACTTACATTTCCGGCATCTGCATCGTGAACCACGGCTTCGTCGCTCACTTCTGTGTTCTCCTCGTCCTCTGGTACCTCAGTGTTATCACTATCATCGTTCTCCTCAGCCTCGAAGGTGCTGTCATCCTCTTCTTCGTTGTTTTCCTGCTGATTTTTAGCGCCACCTACTGCGACGCCATCAGGAGATCTTGCCTTATTTTCCGGTTCCACAGTCTCGTTTGGTGTCTCCAGCTCTGCACCAGCCATTGTTGTCTTTCTTTCTTTGAATTTTTTTCTCTCTTTGTAACCCCGGTAGTTGCTCTGAAGAACCACAGCAGCTTTCGCTTCTTCCTCTTCACTGTTGTCGTTGTTAGAGCCCCTTTCATCAGCGGTGCCCTTCTTGGCTTCTTGCACCTGTCCCTCCTCTTCTTTAAGAGCCTTCTCTGCTTTCTCCTTCTCCTTGGCTTCCCTACAAACAAAATGTCTGGGTTTGTCAGAAAGCATGAAAGAAAACGTTTTGTCTGCACTGCAATATCTTGAAAAAGCATTCACACCCCATTCCCCCTGCATTTAGTGATGTAATGACCATAAACTGCAGTTTAATTCATTGAGATTTGATGTGATTGACCAAGATCATGTTTTAAATGAGTGAAAAGGAAATTACACATGGTTTCTAAAAATGTAGACACTGTGGCATAGATTGGCATTCTACTTCCTCTGAGTCAAAACCCTTTACCAATAACATTTTGGAGAATGTTTTTACCGGCTTCCTTGCAAAATAGCTCAAGCTCAGTCAGACTGGATGGAGAGAACCTCTGAACAGCAAATAACCAGCAAAGTGCCACGGATGTGCACTTGGATTTCAGTTTGGACTTTGACTCAGCACTTCTAACACAGATGTGTTTTGAGCTGTTTAGGGTCGTTGACGTGCTTGGAGCCGAACTCTGCCCTGGTTTCGGGTCTTTAACAGGTTCTAAAAGATTTGTGTCTAGGACTGTCCTGAATTTAACTCCATGCATCTTCTCAACAACTCTGACCAGCTTTACTGTCCAACCGCACAGTGGTGGCATCACCATATTGGGGTGACAGTGGCGCAGGAGTAAGGGAGTTTCTCCTGCAATTGGCGAGTTGCCGATTCGATCCCTCGCTCTGACCGTCTCAGTCTTGTGTCCTTGGGCAAGACACTTCACCCGAATTGCCTGCTGGCGGTGGTCAGAGAGCCCGGTGGTGCCGATGTATGGCAGCCTCGCCTCTGTCAGTCTGCCCCAGGGCAGCTGTGGCTACTAACATAGCTCACCACCGTCAGGGTGTGAATGTGTTTGTGAATGGGTGAATGACTGATTGTAGTGTGAAGCACTTTGGGGTTGTCGGACTACTTGAAGGGCAAGTAACAAGCCATATTTCACTGTGGGGATGTGTTCACATGCTTAAGATGTAACCAACGTAGTTTATGGCCGGTTACATTTGGTGACTTCTTATTTCTTTCTTTAACAGTTTACCATTCCTGCTAGTTTCCCAAAAAGGCCAGATTGTCATTTGCTGTCATCTTGTGTTTTTTTGGGCTGGCTGGCTGTTTTTCCACTCCCTGCTCTGCTCATTAGTGAGAGCGGTTACTGTTATCATTGCCTCCACTCTTTCCACCTGTATTCCTACCACTGCCAGATAATTGAAAGCCTTAGTTGTGAGTAGATTTTCCAGCGTTCTTTGCCTGCCTAGCCTGTTTTCTGACCAAGCTTCTCGTCTATGGATTTCCTGTTCTCGCCTTGCTCTCGTAGGACACCTCATCAGCTCTCTGTTTTCTGGACACAACCTGGACTCGCTCACGACCAAGAACCTTAACAAGCCCCGTGGATCTGTCAGGCTTTTTCTGCCTCTTTCACTGAATATGATCCATGCCAGTCTTACGGCCTCAAGTCTCAGTCCAGTCTGAGCTGACAGCCTTTCCCAGCTCCTGCTGTCTATACAGCTTATAGTTCTCCCTCCTGAGCAGTGGATCTCTGCAGCTTCTCCAGAGTTACAGTCGCTTCTTTGGCTGCTTCTCTGATTATTTCTGGTTCAAAGCCTCGACACTTCTATTTGGTCTCCCACAAAAATCCCTCCATAAGCGCTAAATGGTCCAGAACTCATCTATCATCACCGAAACGTCTTCATTTCACCACATTGTCCCGGTTCTACAGCAGTGCCATTGACTCCCAGTCAAACTCAGAAAGAAATTCAAAATCCTTCTGTTTACATTTAAGGTCCTGGACACATACATGCCATCGCTATAAATGCATGCCACATTTTCAGATGTTTATTTAAATAAAAAAATTAACATTTTTTGTAATCTCCTGCTTCACAATTTGTGTCAATCTGTCACATAATATCCCAATAAAACACACTGACAATTCTGGGTTTTAATGCCTCAAAATGTAAAGAAGTTCAAGGGTGTGAATCCTTTTGCGAGGGAATTAATATCATTTAAATTTCTTGTCTCTTCTACCGTTTTCGTTGGAAGCTTTTCCGCTCTTTGTGACCTCTGTAGCGAGCCTGGATCTTGGTTGCTGCTTTGTTCTTTTCCTCTACCAACTTCTTGTACGTCTTCCTTGCAAGGTATCCCCTGCAAACTGAAGCAAGCAATTGACAAAAGTAAAATAACCAACTTTACATGCACAGACACAGACACACACAGACACACAGACACACACACACACACACACACACACGAGTCTCAGATTTTGTCTACATCATCTTCTTACCAGCCTGAAATTGGGTTATGAAGGCGTCAAACTTTGCTTTGCTTTTATCTTCGGCTACCTTCTTCCGAACTTTTTGACCTCTGTAAGCTGCAGGTGAAACCCCCCATCAGTATAAAGGGTCTAGAATTTCATCAACATAACCTCAGTGTAGAGTTGACCAACCTGACTGCAGCACCAGAGCGCTTTGTTCTCTCTCTTTGAGCACCCTCTGGTACCGTTTGGCTCCCAGCCAGCCTCGGACACATGCCTGAAGCAGGACGATCCTCTGGGTGGCCTGCTGCACCATCAGATTCAGATGTTCAACGTGGTAATACTTCAGGAACACCTGGGAAGCACAGTATGGGAGAAATAACATGCAATTTTGAGCCTTGTTTTGACAGGTGTAGGTTAAAGGGATAGTTCAGTTTTTCTCTGATCTGATTTTCAAGCTTAGATTGTCCCAAATGCAGCGTACTCCACTGCAACTCCTGATAACACCCCCATACAGAACGTTACCTCTTCTGAACTATTCCTTTAACTTGTGCATTCACTTCGCTCTGAAGCTGTTTGGGATATGCTTATCATTTTAAAGGCTAATATAAATTTTCTTTTACCGTAACACAGTCCTAAATCTGATTCAAGAGGCCCTAATTGATCAAGTATGCCAAAACGTAGATTTAGGTTTCATAGTTCTTAAACAGCAGACAAAGAATTGCAGAAAATCTATTACTGTGATCAATGTGATTGTCCCTGTATAATAGATAAGGTTAAACATAAGACTAATTAAACTAAGGAATGTATAATCTGTTGGAAAACAATCCCTGTGCACCTTGGTCTTCCCCATTGCCCAGTTTTCCAGTTTGGCCTTCTCCAGTACGGCAGCACACGCCTCTGGGGTCACAGCCGGCTCCTCGTGTGCATGAAAAGCCAGGATGTAGTACCTGCAGGAAACATCGCGTTTGTTCAACTGTGCGCATGGAAAGTGTAAAGTTTTGCGAGTTTTTTCTGTGGAAATCTGACCTCTTCATGAAATTAGCAAACGGGATGCGATGGGAGTAGCCCTGCCGTCTGATCTTGGCTGTTTCCAGAACGCCGGTGTATCGCAGCTGAACCATAACCTTCTCCCGGTCGAACTTGTTGGCCTGGCGGTCGTTGTTGGGTTTGATGCAGCGCACAAAGTGAGGCTGCCCCGCCACCATCTTGGACAAGAGGTCCATCAGAGAGTACTATGATGGCATCAAGAGGTTTATTGAGAGTAAAAAAGGGAAAGAGAAAAGAAACTTAGACTCAGCAATAAGCCAGTTTCCTTCACACAAAGCAGGCTGTCTCAAAAGAAAACGTATAAACTCACAATATTATCCCACTTTTCACATTTACAGCCATCTCTGATAAATATGTGTAAGAAGCTGAATGGTTAATTCATGTTACCACAGTAGATGCAGTAGAATAATCTAACATTTTATGCCACAATTCTTCTCAAATTTGTTCACCTAAATCTCCCCATTTGTTCCTCAGTGACTCCAATGTTGCCAACTTATACTGTGTTCAAAAATTAACCACCATGTTTCCCTTCTGTCTTACATTTGAAATGGAAATCCAGTAGAAATGGAGATGCACATGAAGGAGGAAATCGATTACATGAAATGAAGCGTCTGAGATGCAGGTATCTAAAAAATGTGTTTTAGGAGTATGAAATGTTGGTGCCAACTGTTCAAAAGTATCAAATACGTTCCCACAAAAAAAAAAAACATGTATTGATTTTACTCCATACTCGCCACATATTTCAATTGTGATAGACGGGGTGAACATATAATGTTGCTGTGGTGGTGCAACCAATGATAATGAAGTAAAAATTTACATCTAAATTGGTAGAATATTTTCTTTGAATGTATAAGAACAGGATTCAATTGGAGACTTGACATGGTTTGTGACAATGGCAGCCGAGTACAGATCAAAGACATTAGCAATACCTGTCTGGCAAATACCTCTTCTAAGTTCACCCATGACGGTATAAAATCTGTATTTTCAGTCGAATACCTTTTTTTTAAGAGCCCAATAGTAAAATAACAACTTAGGGAATGCCATATCACCTGTTTTCTTTAGCATTTGCAATACATTATTATACACAATTTAGTTTGCGATGGTTTCTTATTCCAAATCAAGGAGGAAATCTGGGTTTTTAAATTAATGAAAAAGGTTTTGGTGGAAAAAAACTGGAAGACATAATGAAAAACATTAATTTTGATATTGATCCTTCCCCCCAGTGAAACTGATTGCAAATCCCAAGATAAAAATCTTGTTTCATCTTAAAAACTAAAGATGAATAACTTTTTCTTCAACTGGTTGTGTTAACGTGTAATCCCAAACCCCAAATATTAAACATTTTTATGACAAATTTTTAAAGAAATTTGAGAAAGAAAATAAATAGGATTAATTTTTAATTTTCTGATTGGCATTGAAAAATTAGGAAAAGCAGATATTTTACCAAACTCTCAGGAAGGCCATGTAAGGTTTCTGACATAAACAATAACATATCATCAGCATAAAGGGCAACCATATGTTCCAAATCCTCTCAGAGTTCCATGAACATCAGTATTCTGCCTTAAACAAATAGTAAATGGTTAAGATGACCAGTGCACAAAGTCTTGTCTAAAGCTAGAAACCTGATAAATAAGATTGTTATGTGTACAATAGCAAGAGGTGAACAATACATAACCTTAATCCGTTAAATGAAGTTTGGCCCAAATCCAAATTTCTAAAACAGAAAATCGAATTTTACCTGATCAAATGCTTTTTTCGGCATCAAGTGCTATTTTTACTTCAGAGATGTCTTCTTTTATGGGTTTACTATAAATAACATTTACCATTCATATAGAATTAAAGAAGTTGTTGTTCCTAATTAAACATGGTTGGCCTGGTGTAACAGTGAACTATAAAATTGTCTCCAAGTTTGTGCCAATACATTAGCAAGAATGTTTGTGTCTGTATTGATTAATGGTATATTTGGCAACATGAGTTACTATTCGTGTGATATTTATCTTTTTTTAAGAATTAAAGAAATTATATTTTCACATTGCTGGAAGGAAAGACTGAAATAAAAAAAACTCCTCAAAACTGATTTTAATGGAGGTATAAGTTTTCTAGCATTTGTTATATAAAAAAAGGAAAATATGGGTTTATACTCCTTGATATATTCTAAGCCCCTTTTTCATATTTCTACCAGAAGCATCTCTAAATATGGAGGACACTATGGCTCTGATCCTTGCAGCTTATTTGGTACTAGGTAACTATCTACAAAAATCCCAGCTCTTTGCTATTGTTTATCTTGTGCTTTTATTGTGAATTGTTCTTATTTTTGAGCTTTAGTCTGTAATGGACATTCAACAAACCTCAAAACACAACACGTTGCTCTCAAACCTCACAAGCAAAGATTTGATTTTACACCACAATCACTCTTTCATTTGAACTTTGTCTAATCTGGACTGTGTTGTTACAATACTGCATTCATTGTTATGTTGAAAAACCTCAACAGTCACAATCCGTCAAAGGAAAAGAAATAGAAGTATGATACAGCTGCGTTTAGGATATTCTGGATTATAGATTGATGTTTGGCAGTAAAGTAATTTTGTGGTTGTCGGTCATATGGTTGAAACGCTGTATACATGTGATACACTGACTGATCACAGCGTAACTGTTCAGTGGAAAGAGGAGTGGCAACTGCATAAAGGTGGAGTATTTTCTTACTCTGAAGTACGAGGCCACGGTCTGTGTCTTCATGTTGGTGGTTTCTCTTGGATGGTATGGGATGTCGCAGGATTCTGATTTCTGAAAAAGAGGGACAAAGCATGTTGCAAGTGGTGGAGTAACGATGCCTGCAAGGAGCTGCCAGATGTTTTAATCAGTCGCTCCTTGTATGACAATTTACTAACTTTTCACTCCAGTTTTTGCAAACCGCGTTCTCAACGCATATCACCCCCTCCACTGTGTATAAATTCTTAACAAAATTTTATCTTGAATTGAAGCATTATAATCACATCCTGACAATTTTTGAAAAATCCAACATTTACTTCAAGTGACGATGGGGAAATAGGAAAATAGTTTTAATAAAAGTAGAGATGCTGTAATTACAGGTAAAAATTGCTATACAATAACTGTTGATGAATTTATCGTTTTAGTTATGTTGACCAGAGTGTCAGGCATCTTTTAATTAGTAATCCATGACACGGCATAGAGACCTGTGCCTTTTAGACACCCATAAAAATGGGAAAAAAGGGCACATGGAGGTGAGGTGGGTTATCTTCATAAATTTGAGAAAGTCTGGAATGGTCAATCCAAAAAAGATTAAAAATAAATCAACTTGACTTCTATTCTGGAGTTCCAGTTTAATCTACATGTGAATCTAAGCTCTAACGAGGCCTCGCCTGCAGGTCTATAAAGCTTGGACCTCATCACTACTCCAGACATTTTGAATTGAGAAAGCTTCCTGGATGCGAAGCGAAACGTCTTCGGCTTCAGAATAGAAGTCCAGTTATTTTATTTTTTAACCTTTTTTGGATTGATCATGACCTGGATGACTGAGAATCTTCACCAACGTAACGTCTGGACTGGTGACCTAGTAGTAGTCAACCTGGAGAGATTGGGTGGGTATAGAAAATGGATGGATGGATGGAACTGGAAAAAGCAAGGATAGGTGAGGACCAAAGTTTATTTTGCAACCATGCACAGTGCTTTTGGAGAACTGCAGCAAAAAGTGGTATCTGTGATCAAATAGTCTCCATAACAACCATTAGATGCCGTGGAAAAGCCTCTCAAGCTCTTTATTATGGTGGAGGAGCTGTGATGTTGTGGCCCTTCCTCTCTTCCTCGTTAGAGAGCATGGCGTCATGAAC
Organism: Fundulus diaphanus; assembly: GCA_037039145.1. Taxonomy (NCBI): domain Eukaryota; kingdom Metazoa; phylum Chordata; class Actinopteri; order Cyprinodontiformes; family Fundulidae; genus Fundulus; species Fundulus diaphanus. The sequence goes on along the minus strand of CM073137.1, from coordinate 12,339,275 downwards.
TCTTTGAAATGCTAGAACATTTGATATAAAAATCTGGTGGGCTCTGCCAGGAAAACTGAACAATAGCCTCGATCACTGGATCATTCAGCCGGATAATGATCTGACCCACATGGTCAAATAAACATGCTTTAAAATTGTGTCATTAGAGACAAAATCTTCCTGTTTCCATGGTTAGCTTCGATTTAAACCCTATACGAAACACGTGAGGTAAAGAGAAGAAAAAAAAAAACATAGGAGGTAACCAAGGACTCTGGAAAATCTTGAGCAATTGTATGAAAAGGAAATGTGGACATTTTCACAGGGAAGCAGTCTTAATGAAAACTGAGTCCAACCATAGCTACATTGTAAATTTCATTGTAATACGTTTAGTTACATATGTTCTTTTATAACAGGCAGAACAGTTTGAAGCAGCCGTGTCGAATCCATTATCAGTTTAATAAAGTCTTCAGATCCTTTATTTGCTATATTACATGTGGCCATAATATATTAAGGGACACACACCCGAGGCTGGAAATCATTGCTTTAAGCCACAAAAGGATTTCTGCACAAGTCGATGTAAAGTTTGACCGATCCACACAGGCAACATTGGTGGCATCTATCTTTTGGCTCTTCTTTTGAAAAATCAATCACCTTTTGAACTTTCACTGTGTCTTCAAGAGGCACATCAAGCAAGCACTGTTTTTCTGGAGTGCGCTTTAATGTCCAAGAAGGCTGCAAAAGAGATAAATGGACAAGTGCCAAATGAAGAGCACCGGCTAATTGAATACAACTTGCTTACATCGAACACTTCAAAAGCGGATACATTTACACATGTAGTTCAAATTTGTGCTGACGTAAAATTCACAAAACTACCACGATTAACAAAAGCACACAGTGAAGTGCTACTGATGTTTCACAGCTAATGGAAAGGATGCAACAATATATCTAAATCTACACAGTAGTAGAGCTGGGTAATCATTATTGAGCCAACCGTCAGCCTGATACAGTTTGTGCTGTTTAAGCTGCTCTTTGTTGCCTCTTAAGAGCCGAGCTTTTGATGAGCTTTTCAGGCTCCAAGATATGCAAATGAATGGAAATAAATGCAAGAACTCGTCAAACACGGCGCGTAGAGCTCGTGTCAATTGGTTTGAGGTTAGCAAATCGCCTCGAGGCCTACATTTACCAAACGGCACAGCCGTGTAGGGCTGCAATCTAAAGCAAATCACACAAGTAAATACCATAATTAAGTTGCCAGGAGGGGTTTTATTTGGAGGCTGCTAAAAGACTGCAGCAGAGTGGGTTATTGAATGCTTGGACTGAAAAATGGAAATTAAGATATTTTAATGGTGCTTTTGAAAACTTTGAAACTCATTAACCTGAACTACAGTGTCTTGCAAAGGCATTTGCGCTCCTTAATCTGTTTTCACACTTTAAGATAAGATAAACCCTTATTAGCAATGTGTACATGCAAAACATTTCATGATCGGATTAAAATGTATTCGGATTAAATAATCGGATTGTACCGTTTATATGGTCACACAATCAATTAATCCAATCATAATGTATGTTTATATGCACCTGGCTTTATTCAGAATAGAACCACTCTGACATGCGTAGTTATCAAATTCTTCTAAAAAAAAAAAAACACAGAAGAATAAGAACTTCTGTCTTCGGTAAACAACAAAAAATAATAAACAAAGCTTTTTTTATACGAGTTTGTTTGTCTTCTGAGCGCCCAGGCTGGACTTTCACCAGGCTCCAATTACAGTTTAAACGTTACTGAGTGAGCAACAAATTTGAGCTCTTTTATTTTTTTCAACAGAAAGGTTGTATCGGGAGCCCCGGTAGTTTTGTTTCCCGACGTATTTCTGCCACTCACTGATCTGGAAATACGTCACGATTACGTCGGGCGCACATACGCACTCGGGACAGTTGGCCACATTCGGAATAACTTGACAAGAGTTTATATGCATGTTGATGGGATTACCAATCGGTATAATCCACACCCTCTCATTAGGATTATAATATCATTCCAATTGAACACAATATTCTGATTGTCTTGTTTACATGACGCTTTTTTATTCCGATCGGCCCTTTTTTCCGATTACTTTTGTCCATGTACACGTAGCTATTGTCAGTCTACAAACACACAATGTATTGTAGAACAACAAAACTGGTCTACTGACCCATGTAAGGTGCAAAGTAGTGATTCGAGTTATAGCACTATTGTAAAAACGGTCTCTGAGGCTAATAGTGTGTGGCCTCAGTACTCTGGATCAGCGTACAGCCCCCCAGAACGCTGGGCACCATCTTGACACAGCGACTTGTGAAGAGCTCCTTTACGGTGGGAAGAGGGTAGCCGATGATCTGTTGGGCGGTATTGAAATATAAACACTTTCACCCAAACAGACACACATAACTGATGCTCATATAAACTGATGAACTTACACACGACTAGTCTCAAATGTTTACCTTCTGCCATAGGTGTCTCGTCTTATTTGTGCTTTTTGTGCAAGAGGTTTTTGATATCTCAAACTGTATCCTGTTATAGGATAAAGTATGAGGTATGTTTTTTTTCCCTCCCACCTTCCATTTGTTACCTCTATCTTTTCACAGAGTATGGCAGCGCCATGTGGGCACCGTGTAAGGCGGTCCCTGGCAGCAAGGCCTCAGTATATCGTCCCCCCCTGAAATGTTTGTGATGTTTGTTATGTTATGGCGATTGTACTGAAACAGCAATTTCCCTCTGGGATTATTAGTATGTCTGATTCTGAGTCTGATTCTGATTGATGACCCAGTGTAGCGCCTTTCTGTGAGCCATAGGGCAGCTTTTGAACCATACAAAAAGGCAGTAAATTAGAGCTCCATTGGAGGTCTGCACCATGTGCACTCCCAGCAACTTGAACATGTCCACCCTCTCCACACTTTCCTCACTGTAAGTCAAATGCTGCAGGTTAGACCTCCTCCTAAAGAATTCAAAATTCACCCATTTGGTCTTACAGGGGTTGATGCCCAAGTTGTTATCAGCAAAAAAAAAAAAAAAAACACCAGCCTGGAGACTTCGTCCATGGAGGGTGTTTTGTCACCACAGACGAGTCCAACAATGATGGTATCGCCTGCAGACTTGATGATGCCGTTGTCAGGGTGGTTGCTGACACAGTCATAGGTGTACAGAGAGTACAGTAGGGGGCTAAGTACACAACCCTGTGGAGTTGTGATATTACAGCCAAAAATGCCAATTTATTTAACTGGACTTTTTTTGTCTTATAGAACAACATGAAATAACTCATACTAATTAAATGGAAGGAAAAAGGATATGTAGTTTTGCTTTTTGTATATAAACATCTGAAAGTGCGGTACTGTAATTTCCAGACTATTAGGCACACTTAAAATCCTTAATTTTTCTCAAAAATGTATAGTGCGCCTTATCTTTGTGCTTACTGACTGATTTTATGTGGTACAATGCACTCTAAAATCTGTTAAAATGTGTAAGTACGACTTTGGTTAGCAACGATGGATATTCGGAGCATTACGGTACACTGTGTCACTACCTGATGGGACTCCTGAGCTGTCTATAAGACTGCCTGACTGTAATGTCTAAACTAGAAGTGCATTCATGTAAGGCAGCCCACGATTGGAGTACGCACTAGCAATAATAAACCAAGTAAGTTAATTCAATATAACATTGAAGTTTATTTTTGCCTTATGTTAGAAACAGGGCAGTGCAGTGCAACTACTCCTAAGACTACCTAAGACGGATAGTCTCAGTCTTAGGTAGTATGTGTGTACGCGGAGGGGCGGTGTGATATTACACATTTGGGAAGAATAGTTAATGTGCCTTTTAATCCGGTGCGCCTTATGTGTGAACATAGGCACACATACATGTTAATTCACAGTGCGCCTTACGGTCTGAAAAACACGGTATGTATCTTTGCATTCAGTTCCCCTGAGTCAGTAGTTTGTTCAACCAGTCTTCTTGGGGTATGTCTCTACCAACGTTGATCATCTGAATGCAGAATGTTTAACCTGTTTTTTTCTTTGCAGCATAGCTCAAGCTTAGTTTAAAAAGCATCTGCGAACATCAAATGTTGCCACAGTAAGTCTGAACTTTGACTGGGCCATCTAAACCATTCAGTTATATCGCTGGCTGTGTGTTTAGGGGTATTTTTCCAGCTGGGCGGTGAAACTCCATGGTCTCAGCTCTTCTGCAGCCTCTAACAGACTTTTCTTCCTGGATTGTCCTGTATCCAGCTCCATCCATCTTCCCTTCAGCTCTGATCAACTTCCCTAATGAAAGAAGCATGATACTTTGGGATGCTTCTTCAGCAGGGACAGGGCAACATACCATAGCATAATGCTGCCATCACCATATTCCAACATGGCTATGGCATTTTCAGGATGGTGTGCAGAGCTTTTCACATGTTGTCCAAAATATCATCTCATCAGGACAACTTCTTCTACATGTTTGTTGGGTCACCTACATGCCTTCTGGTAGTTTCCACTCCTTCCATAAAAACCATATGTCTGTGGAGCAAGACTGATGGCTGTCCTGTCAAAATATTCTCCTATTTGATCTGTAGATCTACTACAGAGATACCGCGGCTGCCTTGGCAGCTTCTTGGATCAATGCTCTCCCTGTCTGGCCTGTCAGTTTAGGTGGACGATCATGTCTTGGTAAGTTGTGACATACTGGTTTCATTTTCAGATGATTGACTAAACAGCTTCATGAGACGTTCAAAACTTGCGGTATTGTTTTTTAACCTAAATATTGCCTCATGGCCAGGCTGTCATTGTAAATGAGAATTAGTCATCAAATGACCCACCCGGTTAAATCAAGGTTAAGTAAAAATAGAAATAAACTTCTTCACATCTTTAACCCTGACCTATCTGCTTTGTTCCTTGGTCTTCATCAGGCTCTTTGTTGACTAATCTTCTCTAATAAACCTCCACGGCCTTCACAGAACAGCTGGATTTATACTGAGGTAACATGACACGAAGCTGGACTATGTTTACCAATTAGGGGACTTCATGCCACACGATTTCAATTAGGAACAATTAAAAACTGTGTACCCTTTGCATGAGTTTGTATTTATCAACTAAAATCCAAATACAGTTTGAAATCAGCAGTCACTGAGGGTATGAATACATTTGCGTGACACTGTAGTCGTCAGAAAAAAGCGTCGTACTATGAATGTGAATCTAAAGAGAGACCCAAACAGCGGATATTAACCCAAAAAAGGCTATATTAGAAAGTAGAAGCAATTAATGTTGCTGTATCACAGGAAACAAGGCTTGCAGGAGCAGCAGACTGGATTTTGCACAAGCACATCTCTTCTAAGGAAGCTCTTTTACACCTACACGCAAAATCTGGATCTATTTGTTTACTTTTGGGGGTCTCTAGGACGAGGAAAGGTTTCTGGAACGAAAGAACATAATAATAAAATAAATATACTGATTACCTCGCTAAAAGAAAAAGAGCTGTACAAGGTTAGCATCCCCATCTTTTATGAAGCAAATGCAAAAACAGAAAAAGAGACAGAGGAAAAAAAGGAGGAAGAAATAATTTAAACAAGCTTTAATTGAAGCAGAAACTGAGAGTAGAAACAGAAAACTCAACAGTGACACCAGAGATGGAAATTTAAGTCGGGATGCTCTCTTTGCAGCCGCAGAGGAATTAAGTCGGAGACACTAAATGGTCAGCTCTCAGTAAAAAGGGCTGAGGAGGGAGATGATGCAATGATAATAATGCAGATAAGTATGCTGTACCTTGGCCAAGGTGATGGTCCGCGTAGGAGTCCGCTGGCTTTGCATTGTGTTTACGCCTTTACCCTTAGTGTGGGCAAGGTTACCTGTGACATAAACAGTGAATAAAAGAAGTAGTGCATTATCTAACTGTTTCCCGGGAGAAATTATCCACAATATTGTCCTTGAATAAAGTTCACTAAATATAAGGGTTTATTTAACAGCACGTATCCACAGGATGTTTTATAGGACGGTTTAGAAAGAAACCAGACATTAAAGTTTAATTAAATGCCAATTAAAGCTTTAAAAAAATATTCATAGTTGATGAAAACTTGGAAACAAAATTTTTAATTCCAAAGAAATTAACAGATTACATCGACCCATGTCTTCCTCTAAATCACCTGTTTTGTTTTATTTTTTCTTTTTTTTTTAACAAAATGTGGTTTAACCACCAGGGAATTATTTTAATTAGTATATTTTAAAAAAAACAGAACAAGAAAACATAAAATATGACTTAAAAAAAAAATAATATCTGAGAAAGCAGCAAGAAGTTTTTCAAAGTTGAATTTTTTTTTTTTCAAATTCCCATTTACAAAACATATTCTTTGATTGCAACAATGAGGGAACAAAATTCACTTCATAAATAGTAAACTAAAAAAGTCAAACAAAGGTATAATTGCTTTTTGCATACCTCAGAGTTTATCACTGCTACTTTAATAGCTGTTTGAACAGATTTGTCCACCATGTCTGAAACAAATGCTCGACTCTGGTACCGTTTAGCTCATGTTAAAACCCAGAGGAATAACTGCTAATTAGCTCAGTGATAAAACTCAGTCTCATGAAATGTTTGATATAAGAGCTTTAAGGCTTTTATTAAGGCGATTAGGAGATTATTGTTGGCAGCCTAAACTACCTGCAAACCACCCAGCTAAACCTCTGTATTTACAACAAATGTCTTGGAAACCATAAAGTAAAGTCTTGCTCTGTGGATCAACGATAAAATGTTTTTGTTTATTTTAGAATTGTGCATGATGGTTTCATTAAGGAGTTATTCTCTCTACATGGCGTTTTTTCTTAGTTCCCCCCCAAGCTGCTGTTAGTTTTACCCGTTATGGTGAGAGGATGAGTGACCAGTTTCCGGATCAGCTCGTTCTCCGATGACCTCAGCAGAAGGATAATGTCTGCGGGGAGTGTCTCTCTGTTCTTGGCCAAGAAGCCAGCGGCGTTGTAAATCACCTTAAAGTTCATAAGAATGAGAAACTTAATATATGAGGCCGAAAGACGCCTACTCGAAACAATTTAAAATAAGAACCTTTCAAGGTGATGACAGCAGATTTACCTTCCCAGCATAATGATGAATACCAAAGCCAAGATCCACCCTTTTCGGCCTCCAGAAGCTCTTGGTTTTCAGATTGTCTTCAAATTTTTCTAAAATACAAAGTTGTACATCAGTCAACCAACTACAAAACCGATTGGGCTGTTAGCAGTAAGGAGTTATACTGAAAAAATGTTTAAAAATTATCTTTATTAGATTTAACATGTTCTTGCCCTTTAAGAAGGTTGGTTTTTATTTAACTAACCAAACAGGAATTATTGTCAAAATATAAATACTTTGGAATATAAATTCTCTGTGAATGACTTCCAGTGTATCACTTTAATTAGTTAAGACAGCAAACAACAAAAAATATTTATAGTAAACTTATTTGCGTGTAAAAATATTTGGATCTACACTTGGCAGTAACGTGTCCTCTTGATGGACTGACCTACGAGTGTCTGGTCAGTGGCCTGAGGGAACCGGCTCTCCTCATCCAGCAGGGAAAGCAGCCCCATGGGTTTCTGCAGGAACAGGTCCAGGAGAGGCCGGTTGTCCTCGTACTCGATCATCCGAGCATCGACCTCTTCATTTAGGTACTCATCCTGATCAGAAGGGGACAATTTCAAATTAAATTTAGGAACATTTTCCACAGTTCGTTAAAGTAAACCATTAGTGATCTTCATATATGTTCTAAAATTCTTGCTTACATTTTACAAAAGTTGATGAAGGTTTGTGGGTTTATTTCTTTATTTCAGATGTTTTTGTGCATCTTAGTTAAAATGGTTAATCTGTAAATACCCTCTAAGTACAAGGTTTAAACCCCACAAATACCCTGCAAGCCCCTTGTTGGTATTGAATAAATTACATTATGACATTGTACCTCATCTGAACTCATCTCATAAGCAGTGGGAAAGCAATGTGTCAGTGCTTTGTAAGCAGCAGATATATTCCCCTGATATATCCCAAAAGTGCCTCCCACACTAAAAATAGAATGGGAGGCTCCTCTCATGTGGAACCAACTCCCAGTTTTGGTCTGTGAGGCAGACACCCTGTCTACTTTTAAGACTAGGCTTAAAACTTTCCTTTTTGACAAGCTTATAGTTATAGTGGCTTATGTTACCCTGAGCTATCTCTGTAGTTATGCTGCTATAGGTTTAGGCTACTGGAGGACATTAGGGTTTATTTTTCTCACTCTGCTGAGTTCTCCTACTGTTCTCTAATTTGCATTGCTTGTTGTTATTTCAACTTTTAACTTTTTGTTCTCTCTCTTTTTTCTTCATAGTAGGTACACCTGGTCTGGCGTTCTGTTAACAGTGACATCATCCAGGGGAGGCAGATCACCCACTATTACCATCTAACATAGAAAGTACTCCTGGATCAATGTGTGCTTCTGTGCTTTCTGTGTCTCTGTTCTGTCTTCTCTAACCCCCAGTGGGTCGAGGCAGATGCGCATTCACACTGAGCCTGGTTCTGGTTCTGCTGGAGGTTTTCCTCCCTGTTAAAGGGGAGTTTTGCTCTCCACTGTCGCTTCATGCATGCTCAGTATGAGGGATTGCTGCAAAGTCATCAACAACACAGACGACTGTCCACTGTGGCTCTACACTCTTTCAGGAGGAGTGAATGCTGCTTGTCAAGACTTGATGCAATCTACCGATTTCATTATATAGGAAACTTTTTGACCAATCTGTCTGTATGATTTGATTGAATTTGACTTTGTAAAGAGCCTTGAGATGACATGTACCATGAATTGGCGCTACATAAATAACATTGAATTGAAATGAACGTATGCTTTAGATAGTGGGGAAGTAGCAATTTAATTTCAGACACTTTTTACCAAGACTGGCTTATTTGCTGAGCATCAAAAACATGATAAGTAAGATTAGTTCTACATCATAATATGGATGGGGAGACAAGTGGGAAGAAGAAAAGAAAATTACGATTTGGAAGATAACTAAAGACTGGAGTAAACACGATTTTGTTTCTTAAATACGTGTCTTTGTAAAACTGCTGGTTTTCATTTTTACCATTACATCGGAAAAAATAGATTACTTATTTTCTCAGAAAATTGTTTCAGATTTGTGTTTAAATACTTTATAAGTATTAGTTAAGCAAGCTGTAAGTAGCAATAAAATGCTATAAGTAACCCGTAAGAAGTAGTACAGAAACCCATAAGTACCCTCTAGGAATCTGCAATGAACTCTTTGAGTCCCTGAAAGCAGCAAGAAAGTATCTTGTCCGTAGCATTCGAGTACTAACAAATAATCTAAGTAAACGACTGTATTACATGATCAAAGTGGAGATAAGATAAGATAAGCTTTATTGATCTCACAGTGGAGAAATTAATTTGTCACACATCGGCTCAATAGTCAATAATCAAAAGAAGGTGCCAAAAGGAGGAAAAGGTGCATAAGGTATGTATAGTGTGTCCACATATATACAGTGGATCAAAAAAGATAAAAAAAATAAATAAATAAAAAATACGAAAAGGAAATAAAGCAGAGATTTAGGATCACTTATTCACGGTGACTTATATACATTTTATGCCCACATTTCAGTTTATTTGTTTAATTAGGATAATTAATAAAATTTCAACAGTGAAGATAAGAGCATTTGAGAGTTTTGAATCTTGCGTTTTATTCGAATTGTCCTGTTCCCTGTTTAAATAAAACTGATGTGGGGCAAAGAGGCCTCGGTTTGGCTTCCCTTATCACATCAGGCTGACTCAGAGCTGTGATGACTCGGCAAAATATCAGAAGAGACTTCAAGGAAGAAAAGGAGAAAATGGGGACAAACTACGTCAAATCAATCTGCACAAAACAACACTGTTACCCGAATAAGGCAAGAAAAAAAAACATGGCGATGCAAACAGATTTAGACATTAAACACAAGTTGAAGAAAAAAGGAGACCAGTGATGAAGGAAATGCTTTTGAATCCCTAATATAACCTCAACGTACAGTAACAGTACTTTGGACCCTGAGGACCTGTTTATTAATCTCAGTGCTGAACATTTCACATATGCTCTAAATGTACATTCAGTTAGTAAAGGACAATGTATTTCTGGGCCCCGTTCCAGCAATCCCCAAGAGTGAATTTAAGTCCAACATTAAGTGTCTCCAGCTCCTAATTGACCCTCATTTGGGGTGATTTATTGCCCCGCTCTGCGGGTAGGTCCAGATCGTTTAACATTAGCAAACCATTCAGTGACCCCCTCAAGGCAAACACTCCCACGAGACAACACAAAGGGAGAATGGCGAAACTCATTCTGCCATAAATAAAGACAGCAGCAGATTTTATTGAAGGCTCTTAACGCTCAGGCAGACAAAAGACATGTTAGCAGGAATTAGATGGAAATGATGGTGAAAACTGCAGATAGAGAGCATTTATTTAGAAGGGTTAAAGTCCTCTGAAGGCAGGGTTTGAGCTGACTGATGGGGCGGGTCATTCAGGTGCAACTCTACCTGTTCCCAGGCAAATATGTGCTGGTTGAAGTAAAACTGGATCTGCTCATTGGCGAGGTTGATGCAGAGCTGCTCAAAAGAGTTCTTCTTGAAGTTCTCGAAGCCGAAGATGTCCAGGATGCCGATGTTCAGGCCCTTATCATTCTCTCTGGAGGTGGTAAGGATGACAAAGAATGCCAGATCAGTCTGGTTCATACGAAATATTCAACTGGATGTTTTTTTTTTAATTATTCAACCGAATTACAGGTATTATGTTAAGCGTTTTGTGATGTGTGATCCAAAATTGATGTCTTATAGATGTTTCATATTGCTGTTTAAATCAGTAGAGATGTTGTTCTGGGTTTTGTAAACATCCGGGTTATTGTTAACAACTACCGTACCCTATGAGTAGCAAAATAATCCCATAAGTAACCTGTTAGCAGCTGTAAGGTAACTCATAAGAACCACATTACAAGCAAAACAAACTAAAAAAAATAAAAATAAAAAATACCTAAAAGCTCAAAATGAATATATTTATCAAGATGATGAGTAACATTGCCTGCAAGATGAATCTCACGGTATTTGTGCGTTCAAAAACACACTAGAATCCATCGTGTACCTCTCCGGCTTCAACCGTTTATGTCCGAACCAAAAACAGTTCGGACCAATCACGTTGCAGGATTAAGGTTTAAGGCGGGACATACCAACTGTGACGAGGGCAAGAGTGGCTGAGCCCACAGCTGAACCGGTGTGGTTGGTAAGAATCCACAATTTCTTCTTTCATAATAGAACACCAAGAATTGCCTTGACTAGCTTACCTTTTTGTGGTTTTTCACAATGTTTACATTTTAATTTGATATCGTGATTGGCTAAAACCAGCCGTTGGGGGCGGGCACTAGGTGTGGCTTCATCCAATCAGCTCAGAGAGTTCTGCTGAACGTCCCTCTTTTCCCCAGAGGGATTCAATAGGAGTAGACCCAGATTGATAACTTGCAGAACTAGAGTGCTACACATTATCAATCTGGCTGGCCAGGTTACATGTTGAGTGTAAGCAAATGTGTATGCTTACACTTGACTTAACCATGCTTATGCATATATAAAATCCTCATACAAGCATAAATTTGATTAAGTTATTTATATCAGCTAAAAGCAAGGCATCCCATTTTCTTCTCCTGCACTCACCCTGGCTGGCTGTCGGGACGCAGCAGCGTGTTGATCCGGTTCACGATCCAGCTGAAGAGCCGGGCGTAGAGAGCTTTCCCCATGGCGTCCCTCACCTCCACCGCCTTCTCCACCGTGTTGGGCCTGACAATGGTCTCGCCCCGGGCCACTACGCAGTGGGAGGTCAGGGCTTCCTGGAGCTCGTCTGAGCGGATGCGTAGCAGGGACGCCACTGGCGGGAGATGCAAGATGACGGATTAGTGAAAGTTATCAGTTCAGAACTGGAGTAAGGGAACGTGCAAATATACGGGGGGCTGACAAATTAACAAAACGGATCAAAACACTTGTAAATAACCAGCCCAGAACACATGTTTATATTTAGAGAAGATTATGTAAACCACACGTTGCAAAATCTAATTATTGTAAAATGTGTTTGCTAATAATTTTCAGTGAATTGCATGTCTCTGCTGATGTATAATTTATTTCCCAATGATGGGGTGCTATATTTATCCTCGCTCCAAATGGAGCTCTCTGCAGAGTTAATGTAGGAAGCCAAAAGAGGGAGAGAGGGAGGGCAGAGAGCAGAACAAATTTACAATCCCGTCATACATTCAGCCTCTGACTTGTCTCACCATTCTCCAGGACAGAAATGTTGGTGATGTTGCTCTTGTCAGTTTGGTGCTCTGAGGCTACTGCAGAAAACTCAATGTCACCGGAGTTAAGGATGGCAGCGAGAATGCTGTAAACACTGCCCAGCTCCTGCAGAAATGACAGATAAACAGCTGCTGTGAAAGATAAAAACTACTTCTTCCTTTTTTTTAACCATGCTTCATCTTTAAGAAGCCAGACTTTCTGGTATCATTTTAAAGTGATCCTATTAGATAGTTATCCAGGATTCCTGAAGGTCCTTCAACACTTTCTTTAGATTTTTTGGTGATTTTCAGATCTTTTCAACATTTTGGGTATTCATAAGCGCAAAGATCAACATCTTTTCCTGAGATTTTGTTTTATAAACCAATACAATGTAGGAAATATTTCTGGATGCGATTTTTTTTTACAAATTAAAATCTAAAAAAAGTATGGCATGCATTTTTATTCAGCCCATTTTGTCAGATTTTGCCGGTTTTCCTCAAGGATTGCCCCGAGTTTAGCTCCATTCATCTTTTCATCAACTATGAACAGCTTCCCTGTCTATCATAGTGTATCCCTTTTATTAGAGTTTTACTTCTAAACATTTTTAAACTACTTTTTTGATTTCACTGTTATACAGTATTTTGTGTTGGCCTATCCGATTAAATCTCGGCAAAATACTTATGTCAAATTTTCAATTAATAAGTCTTTAAAAAAATCCCTCACTTGTTTGTAAATCTTGTTTAAGGTCAAACTGCGACATATTTAGCATAACTTCAACCTAACAAACGGCAACTTGTTATCTGTTTGTGCAACAGTACCTATTCAGCAGTTCCTTTGCGTAAATTCAAGTCATAGTTGGAAGTTTTCTTTTTTAATTTTGCTTTTTCACACGGATAAACGCACAAGCTCCTCCTTTGCTTCTCCTCCAAGTGAGACGGAGAACAGGCACAAGGGGAGGGGAGCAGCAGAGTATCAATTCGGCGCATGATCAAGGTAGAATATTGCAGACATCATCTGAGAATTTGAATTTGATCTTGCAGTCTGCAGCGAACAGTGGGATATTCTTCATTTAAAGTGACTGAGTGGTGACTCAAAAGGACAAATTGACCAGTTTTAGCCATCAAAAGTGCAGCATCATCTACATGGCCTTTTCTACTGACAAAAAAGCAAAGTGAAGTGCTAGAAAAATATCTTGTTTAGGTAATTGAAGTGATTTAATAATAAATAGCCCATGTTTTGGGGATGTTTTGGTTGAATGCCAGAATTCACTCCTTCAGCCCTACAAGTGATTATCTACCAAACAAACAAGGTTACCCCAGGATGATATCTATCTATCTATCTATCTATCTATCTATCTATCTATCTATCTATCTATCTATCTATCTATCTATCTATCTATCTATCTATCTATCTATCTATCTATCTATCTATCTATCTATCTATCTATCTATCTATCTATCTATCTATCTATCTATCTATCTATCTATCTATCTATCTATCTATCTATCTATCTATCTATCTATCTATCTATCTATCTATCTATCTGTGTATAAGATCTCTTTGGATTTGCACAACACAAACAAACACAAAACAAATTCTCAGATAATGTAAAAGTGAGTGAAAGGCAGCCAGGATTCAAAGAAAGACCTGGAGAAAGAGTTTTAAAGTTCACAAATGCAATCTCATAAATACGTTTTAAACAGTTAAATCCCTGGAATAGGGAATTTATTGCACACTCTGACATGAGCGATGTTCTCCAGCTCCAGCTCGGCAGAGTGATTACGGGATAAGTGATATTGACGTGCAGATCCCAGGAGAGGTCAGTTCTTAGAGGCTCATTAGCCCTTTCAGTGACGACACCTTGCTGCCTATATGTGTTTGCAGCTTTGTGCTGCATTACAGACGAGGGCAAAAAATACATGTTAACCCTATATAATGATGCTTTTCAGAGAAATGCCCTCTATGGTTGGATGTTTGCATGTTGTCTGGAGACATACAATACAACAATTGGGTGGGAGTCTGGATCGTGAGAGCTGAGATCAATGTGTTTGTGGTGCAGTCTCGAGGAGGGGCTTCTTACAGCTCTGTGCCTAGTACTCACTGCAGCAGTTCATACCTCCAGGGTAAATCCAATGACTTTGAAACACTGCTCCACAGCATCAAACTGCTCCTTGTAGAAGGCGTTGCTCACTATGTCAGGGCCTAGTTTCATGTTCTCGGTAAACAGATAGCTGCAGAACAAGGAGGAAACACAAAGGTGAGGCCTGGGCTCCGAAGAAACACACAATAAACATGCTTAAAAGTACATTTAAGACGACTGAGGAATGTCAAAGCCTACCGAGGCGTCTTGCTGTCAGATAGCTTGTAGTGGGCAAGTTTCTTCCTGTCAGCCAGACCAGCATAAATGTAGTAGAAAATGTGGAAGTTCTTCTCACCTCTGTGGAAAACACAAAGATCACATCAAGAATTACAGAACCTTCCTCTGATTGGTTGTGTTTCTGGAAGCACCGATTGGTTGAAGTTATGGTGCGAATTACAGGGGCAAAGCTCAGACCTCGACTACTAGATGTAGAAATAACAGATTGGGTGGTAGCCATGTTACTTGTGCTAACATGGTGGATATAAAAAGTGTACGACCCTGAATAAATATCACTGAAAACTTTTTATTGTGACATAGATCCTGCACAACTCATGTGAAAATAGGGCACAAAAAAAAGCATTAAATCAATCAGTTTTGATCTTTCTTGCATGACAAACTGCGTTTTAAAGAATCTGATGTGGACTGGCCTTGTTTTGCTTCACCGCCAATAACAAGCTCCAGAAAAGTAGCTGCACACGGCACTTCCTGTCTGACCCCTGTGTCTGTCTTCTAATGAAATACTCGAGTCTGTCTTTGAAGTTCAGCTCGCTGGAAAACAATCTTTGATCAAACAAGAAACGGGCCTTCCTCTGCACTTGACCCCAGACACCCGATAAGAGGAAAAGACGGAGCGACTGAAGAGGGAAGAAGGGAAATGTCACCAGTTTCAAATGGGCAAGTAAAGGTGAAAGGAAAGAAGGAGACGGTCCATTACACACTGAACCCAGCCGCCGAGCGGAAACATAACCTTTGTGGCGCTGTTTTCTCATTGGGTGATTTACATTTGTATGAATGTCATCGCAGATGAATTTGAGAAAGGCACAAAGACGACTCAAAGACAGGAAGAAGGGGGAGGTGTTTACATCGCCTGGTGGATGACCCTGGATTTCTCCAGCAGGTACTCGGATATCTGCGCTCCCACCACCGTTCCGCCGTTGGTGAACTTCATCTCCAGGTATTTCCCGAAGCGGCTGGAGTTGTCGTTGATGACGGTGCAGGCGTTCCCGAAGGCCTCCACCAGGTTGTTGACCAGCAGGATCTTCTCCTGCAGCGTCCGATTGTTGGCCTGACAATAAAACATTATTGCAGGTCAGGATGGAGGAAATGAAGCCAGTAAATCAGTTACGCTGTGATCGCTTGGCACAGTGAGAAAGGCTGATAGAGACGAAACTTTGTAAATAATGACCGGCGCCAGCTGGAGCGTCAACAAATTCATCATAATAAGCACAAACTGCCTGAATAGATCATATTGGAGACTGAATTCTTTGAATATCTGCAGTCTGCCGCACAGTTCAAAACTCCCCCTCCCCCCCTTTTTTATAGATTTGAAATTTTCTATATAAATGCAAATGTTAAAAAATATTTCTGCAGCACTTAAAACAGGAATAATAAATCAGACAGAGGTGATGATGATTAAAAATGAAATGATTACGCAGTCAAAGCTGTGATATGGAATCCATTAAAATCAAAGCAATTAAAAAACGATACAATTAGAAGAGATTATGAAGGCAGGATTAGCAAAAAATACTGTTTTGGTGATATTGAGTGATTTCAAATGGATGTTCACTCTAAGAAAGCGGGAGAGAGAGAATGAAAGAGATTTTCTCACCTTCCCGAGGACCGTCAGCTGCTGCACCAACAGATGGGCGCTTTCTGTCTTTCCTGCCCCGCTTTCCCCGCTGATCACCACACACTGCACTCAGAAAGTCACAGAGACCAAGTTTAATAGACCTGAAACGCACTCCCAAACACAAACGACGAAGACAGTTACAATCATACTAAAACTAACTGAACATTTAGTAAAAATAAATTGGTTAAAAAGGTTAAGGTAAGCTTTAAATGAGCGTCATTTCACACTAAAACTGTATGTAACAGTAACTCTGTCATTTTCTTTCCCTGTATATTATTCGTTTAGACCACTTAAACGTTTTACATCAAGACATTAATATTATAAAAACACCCTGATTGAATAAAAAATGCATTTTTTTTTAATTGTTTCATTTATTAAGAGTAAAATCGATCCAAACCAACATGGCCATATGTGAGAAACTACGGTAATTAACCCCTAAACCTAATAACTTGTTATACCGCATCTTTGGCATCAAGTCTTTGTGATAAATGGCAACGAGTCTTTTCCATCACTGTGGAGAAATTGTTTCATTTCAGCCCTACTGGCGGGTTTTTGAACATTATGTGTTTAGGGTCAAACCAAAAGTATCTATAATGGATTTAAGTGCAGACTTTGACTAGGCTACTTTTAAAAAGAAAAAAACTTTTTCGGCGATTAAGAAGTGGACTTGCTGGTGTGTTCTGCTGCAGAAGCCGAGACCACAGGAGTTCGAGGTCATGGTTCCATCAATTACGACAAGTCGTCCTGGTGCCGAAGGAACAAACCAGCCGCCATATTTGACTGTAAGGTTGACTTCCTGTTTCTGAAGTAATGTGTCACCAGTCACCTTACAAAAAGTTGCACTTTCGTCTCATCAACCCACAGAACATTCCCTCAAAAGTCTCGGGGATCAACAAGATGGTTTCCTGCTGAATGCCGTTATGTTCCTTCTGGTCAGCAGTGGTTTTGTCCTCTGAATTCTCCCAGGGAAGCCATTTTTGTCCGGTCTCTTTCTTATTGTTGCATCATAAACTCTGACTATAACTGAGGCAGGTGAGATCTCCGGTGATTTAGATATTATTCTGGTTTCTTTTGTGGCCTCCAGGATGAGTTGTCCATGTGTTCTTGGAGTAATTATGGTGGGCTGGGCTCTCTTGGGAAGGTTCTCCATTCCTTCATGTTTTCTCCATTTGTGGATGACGGCTCTCGCTGTGGTTCACTAGAGCCCCAAAACCTCAGAAACGGTTTGCCTTTTTATGATCTTTGATCCTTTGTCATGTTATATTATTTGTTTTAACTGATTTCTTGATTCTGCAGGTCAGACAGAACAAAGGCATTGGTAGGGCTTTTGAAACTAAACTAAAAACAGTGGCTTAGTGCAGTAAAAGCACAACTTTGGACATTTCTGGCTTGCATTTTGTTGTTACCCTTAAAAAAACACTTTGAAAACTGCATTTTGTACTTATTGAGCTGATATTTGCCTGGTAATGATTATTGTTTGACGATCTGGAACATTTAAGTGACTAAAAAAGCAAAAACAACAGAAACAGCAACAATTCTCTGCAGTGTGCGTCCCAAGAAGTGCGTTACCTGATCGGTGTTGTACGACACCATCGACTGGTAGGCAATATCCGCCACTGCAAAGATGTGCGGTGGGTTTGCTGTGCGCTTAGCGCCAATGTACATCTTAGTGTGCTGAGAAAAGATGAAATATTTGTACAAGATAATCACGTGAATAAATGAAGAGAAGAAAATTAAATAAATGTAGCAGCATTATTGGATTCGCTAATGGGTTAATGTAAAATATCTGCCCCAAAAGGTAGAAGGTAAACACTAGACATGCTGATTAAAGGGTAAATTGTGGGGAGGAAGAGGCAGAATAACACTGCAAAAAGAAAAGGTAGAGATTTAAAAGTTCCAGTGACTTAATGTTGGAGCAAATGTGCTTAAAAAGAATAAACAGAGGAAAACCAGCATATCCTTCACTGACCTGCGGAGCGTAAATCTCCATTTTATGGAAGGGATTGACGGCGATCAGGATGTCCCCAACATAGGTGTAGATCTCATCTCTGGTGTAGCGGCTCTGGAGCTGATCTGTGACTATATTCTGACCCAGAAAAAAAAGAAATTAAAACAATTATTTCTTCCTGAATAATCTTCAAAGTGACACCATGAAGCAGAAAACCCCCCACTAACAGACTGGTCGACGCCACGTGACTGCTGCTGCGTCAGGATATTGTTTTTATAAAGAGGGAATCAATACGGACGTCTTAACATTTCTAAGTTAACCTGCAGCAGCTGAGCTTCTGGGTTTTGAAGGATGGAGAAAAATATCCGCTGGCAACCGAGGCTGATTGCATCATTTGAGACGTTAAAGCAGTGACCAGATTTGATAAACTTAGCAAACCCCCCCCCACATAACAAAAAGAAAACAAAAAACAATAATACTTCAAATAGCAATCTACATTAAATGAGATACATGTAGAGTTCCTGCGCTTCCACAGCAGCCTCACGGATTTGAGCCAATTATTCAGGACGGGTGCAGACGTCCCACGAGAGAAGAGACACACAACTCAGGACTAATAGACTTCAACGCCTTTCTCACCTGTTACATTAAGGGTGGGGAGAGTTTTTAAATGACCTGTCATGGTTTTAAAAGCCGCCGAGTTCAGTTCCTGGGTCTGCTGATATATTTATTTGATTTTTCTTTTGATTTTGTTTTTACCTCATCTAGAAACTCGAGGGTGGCGAGGTCGTCAACCTCGTCTGAGTCTGCTTGCGTCTTCATGTGGCTTCCTTTTTTTGTGTGGATGCGTTCATGCCTGAAATTCACAACAATATGTGAAGATTTTGACTTTGGGGGGAAAAAAATTTATTTAATGAAAATTGCAAAAGAAAATACCATTTTCCTCACATTTCAAATCTACAAAACTCTATATAGGCTGTATACATATCCATGAGCAAACAAACAATTCCTATATTTCGACATTGGGTCTTTATTACAATTTTACATCATTATGACACTTTTTCCTGCACAGCTGTACATCAACACAAATGGTGTAAATCTAAGCTGGAAATACAAGGACAACCAGTAGAGTGAACGTTGCTGATTACTAAAGCAGAGGCATGTTTGTGTCGTAGAAATAATGAAAGCACAATAAAATCTGTCTATTTTTAATCTAGCCGTCGGTTTCAAAGCCAGTGAGGCAGTAGGTTAAAAAACAGCGAAAAAGAAACAAACTCCAGAAAATCTTTCCAGCTCTGCTTTAATTAATCTAAATCTGAACATTCTGAGCTACAAGAAAACTCGTCTTTTTTATTTTAGAGAAGTCACCTTTACCTAAAATTAGATGCTGCCATTATTGTGGTTGAAAAAAAACATTTCAAGCGATACTTGTACATGTATTTTATTTCTGTAAGAAATTTGACCAACTAATTATTGAAAATGAAAATAAGTTTCCATCTTTAGTACAACTAATAAACACTGCTTTGCAAATGCATTTATACCTGTTTAATGCTACAAACTTTAGCGCATTTTACTGTGATCTGATGCCCTAGATCAGGGTGTCCAGCTCCAGTCATCAACGGCTGGGATCCTGCAGGGTTTAGCTGTCTTTGCTCCAACACACCTGATTGAAATGGCTTAAATTCCTCCTCAGCCTGTCACCCAGCTCTGTAAGGAGCCATTTTATTTGTATAAACTGTGTTGACTCAAACCTAAACGTCTAAAACATGCAGGACTCTGGCCCTTGAGTGCTGACTTTGAACACCACCGTGTTCGACGGACACAAAGTAGTGCATAATCGTGAAAGGAGAGTGTTAAAGGTTTTTCCAAAACTGTCTGCCGATAATAATTTTTTAATGAACTAAGAAAAAAAGAATGCAACCAGTCACAATAATACTGGACACACTGCAAAAACGGAACTAAAAATAAGTAAAGTTTTCTTAAATTGAGTGTATCTGTCCTTGATTTGAGCAGATAAATAAGATGATCTGCCAATGGAATAAGATTTTTGCAAATAAAATAGGAACAACTCATCTCCATCATCTTATTTCAAGTGCAGTATATCTAATTATCTTATTTTAGGGGGTCAAAATACACATTCCATTGGCAGATATTATTTACCTGCTCAAATCTAGGACAAAAACACAAATTTTAATAACATTGTATTTATTTTTAGATCCGTTTTTGCAGTGCATCAACCTGAACAAACCATCCCCACTGTGAAACATGGTGGTGGCAGCATCATGCTGGGGGGGCTTGTTTTCAGCAAATGGCCAGAGTTGATAAGAAGATAAATGGAGCTAAATATGCGTGGAGAATGCAGGGAAGAAAACCTCCAGCAAGAAGAGCAACAACACAGTCAGAGCTACAAAAGAGGTAGTTTTGATCAAAGCATATTTATGTGTTAGAATGGCCTAGTCAAAGTCCAGACCTAAATACAACTGAGACTCCAGTGAAATTGATGTTCACTTGGACTCTCCATCCCACCTGACTGACGCTCATTGAAGCACGGATGTGTTTCTAGATGAGTAAAGCCGGTAAAGGCCTGCCCCAAAACAGCCACAGATGCAGTGGAAGTTCGTTCTCAAGGTGATGGATGTCACATTTATTGGATTTTACTGGTAAAAAAAACCCAGCAAACCATGGATAATTTGCCTCCCCTTCACAAACACACACTACTTTGTGTTTAACATGAAATTCCAGTAAAATACATGAATCAAAATGCTATTTATTTAAGGGTTAAAAAGGTTTTTTTTGGGGGGGCATTTTAAAACTGATACGCTCCTGTCATTTATGTTACAGTAAACTAGAGAATTAAAGAGCGAGACTATAAAAACAAGAGAAACAACATCAAACAGCCTCAAACAAATAACCAGTCACAGCGACGGAAACCACATAAGGACTCTACATCAGATAATGCAGTTATTTGGGGAACACAAACACGATCACTTCTACAACAAGATCTAACTGAACTAAAAAGCTCCTACTGTGGCATATACGAGGCCACAAGTACATCCATTACCTGTCATTACTGTCTGTACTTCTGTCTGTCTTTCCATGATGGCTTAAATGACAGAAATAGGATTAACATTGCATGATCATACAGGCACAGACCAATGTGTTACACACAGAGCACAGCTTGCACCTTCACTGATGCGGCTGCAGGATTGAGGAGATGTTTGTTTGGGGACGGCGGGGCTTGTAAAACATCCGGAAAGGAGGGTAATTTGGATTATGCAGCCGGCAAAGGCTAAGCCTCAGCGTGCCGTATAAAACTGACTGACATAAAGGGGGAGGTTAGTGTTTTTTTTCCAAGGGGGTTTACAGGCAACACGGCATATTTTAAGGTGGAAATGTGGGATGCGAGGATGGGAGCACGCATTCATGACAGGAACAATACCTTGTTTTTTCAATTAATCCAATTTGCTGATTGAGGTCAATGAGTTCAATCAACTGATTCTGGAGGATTTTCTCCCTGCCGACGGTCTGCTTGATGAACACATGCTGGAGCAGGTCTAACACGTTGGGCCTCAGCTCAAAGTCCTTTATCAGACATCTGTGATGCAGACGAACGGGAGAAGTGCGTCACGTTTCGCATTCAGTGTAAACATCTCAATCCTCGCTGGAGCAGAGGCACTCACTTGCAGATAAAGTCGTTAAAGTCGTCTGACCAGAGCTCCGGCTGGTGGAGAGTAGGCGGAGGGTTTCTGTTAAAGGAAGAAACGGGAGAGATAAATAGAAAGATAAGATGGGATTTACGGGGGCGGAGAACAAAGGCACATGGGAATGATGGAGTGAAATCTCAACACTGGAACCATTTGTCACAGAGGACATCGAGGAGCACCCCCCCCCCCCTCCACGAATGGACTGAAGCAATAAGTAACCTGTGTGTGTGGGTGGCATGGACATGGCTGATTTATTATATGAAAACACACTTTTTTCAATGCAGATTATCATAAAAGCTTCTACTGGGGGGGAAAAACAGTCTGTTAAACAGAAACATTGAGCACTTTTGCCTGGAAAGACTTAACAGCAGTCAAAGGAGTCCCTATAATTCCTGGTTCTGCTTTAAGTACCTTTTTACAAGCAGGTTTCTGGCACATAGGAGAGAAGTCAGCGCTGCCTGCTAATGTACCCGGCCTTACTAACAGCAGCTCTGACAGCGATGAATTGCTCTAATGAGAGGACATACATCTCCTGTTTATCACACAAAACAGCAAATATAGACGGCAGATGCATCGGGCATTTATTTGGACTGCGTTCAGCTAATGTAGCGACTATTAAAGACCTTTTCTCATGCCGAAAAGTAACAGGAGCGACTTGAGAGGAAGACGAGATCTGTGCCGCCTAATTAAAGTGCTTTGGTTGTGTGTAGATGGATTTTAAGTAAAACATGCTGATTATTTTGAAATGTGCTGACTTTATTCTTATAGTATGACACAAAGAACCTTTATACGTGTAAACTCCATGAGACAAAGGATAAACGTTTTGCTATTAACTACAAATATACATCTGGGAGGTTGTATTTGATGCTCCTAAGACAAAAAACTAAGAAAACCCAAATACTTGGGAGACTAGAAATTAATAATATTAATCATTTGGTATAGTGTTGATTACCAGTAGTAGCTCTGAACTGCATGTCAGTTAGCTAAAGAAAGACAATTAAACTTTTTCCACAATATATGGCGGTCAAGGACTGGAAACTAAAGGAAAGACTGTTTCATAACCTGAGCAAGCAGCACAGCTAATTAACCTGCTAATACCAGCTGTTTGTACACCCACTGATATAAATATAGGACTGTGAAATACATAATATCCTATAATATTCAGCATGTTACATTACTACTGCAGCAGCGGTGAAATCATCTTTGCTTCTGTTGTGAACAACAGCGGTAAGTTAAAGGAGCAATAAGTAAGATATTTTCTGTAAAATCAACTTAAGTCATTGTCATTTCTCACCTAGGATGGAAGTAACATTCACTATAGACCATCGGTCCTCTCCATCAACAATGTCTTAGTCACGTTTTTCTCCTTTCAAACCTAGAGGTACGGTCCAGAACTACTTCGGTTCAGTGTGTAGCTCGTGTTTACTTCCTGGTTCTTCAACCAATCATATGAGAGTTCCCAGAGCGCAGTATTTGGTATTTCATTTTGGCAAAAGAGCGGCTGATTTTAACCACTATAATAAACATCTTTATTGTCATTGCATTGAAATTTGCTCTCTGCATTTAACTGATCCCCTTGGGGAGCAGTCGGCTACCCAGGGAGTAATCTGAGGTTAAGGGTCTTGCTCATGGAGCCAGAGTGACAGTCTGGGGGAGTTGAACCTAGAACCTCCTGAATATAAGTGCAATGCTCTAACCACTAGGCCAGCTTGGCTCTATCACTTGTTGTTCCTTTCATTTCATTTCATTTCATTTATTTATTTATTTGGATTAGGACAATGCACATTCATCAACATGTCATCTTAAAGCATCAATGTAAATATGCCAGAATTAGCACAACAGCTAATTTGCATCCGCTGTCCTAAGGCAGGTAAGAACAACGATGATTAAACAAGACACTACGAGAGAGAACAGAGTGGACACAAACAGATAAGACGCCAATAACATAAAATCACAATAAAATTAGGTTAACAGGCCCAAGGAAACAGATCAATTCACCTGTGAACACATGTCTGGTTAGTTTTCAACCAATGTTTAAAGGAGATTTGAAAACGTATGTATATTGGTATATAATCAAGATTACACTCCAGTAAGCGTCACACCAGAACACGCTTACCAATAAATCTGAGGAAATTTGAGAATTTTCTGGAATAAATTTTAAACAGGCAAACTCTAGGATGAGCAGGGCATCTTAAACGTTTCATGGATAGTTGAGAGTCATCTGCATATCGCACTTCTAATTGTCCTGCTACTGAAAAGTGCATGTAAATAAACTTGCCTTGCCTTATAGAGACAATAATTGACGCAATGGTTCTGAATAAACTCGCTGAGTTGTTAGTAGAAGGGATGCTACTATTGTTATAAACTGGAGTAAATAAAATGAACTGTTTACCAAATGATATTACAGCACAGATTAATTTTTATTTTTTTTCCCAGTTATTGGCCCCAATATATTGCTCTTTTTGATATTTGATATATTGATATTTTTCAAACAAATGTTGTTTCTCTTCCCACAGCCTCAGAGATTTAAGCAGCTATGAAAAGAAGAGCTTTGAAATATCTGTATTTATTATGTTTATCCTTAAAAAATATCAAGATTAAATTGAAAAACATGCTGAACATGGCTAGAGTGGTGCAAGCATAAAACTTCTCCATAACAGTCACAACTACTGTAGGTCTTTTTCAACACATCTTGAAGTTTAACTAAAACATAGACGGGGAAAAGCAATACAATAAAAGACGGCTTTGTGGCGCAGATCATAATAGTAGGTTTTTCATAAAATAGGCTGTTATGTTATTGTTTGGTAAAAAAAAAATTGTCTGTCCAGTCTAGCAGATGAATGAATAATAAACTACTACTACAATTTTATAAAACAATTTTTTTTTTTTTAAAGTGAACAGGAAATTTAAAGCATAAATCTAAAGGGTTGAAAGTGATGATTAGGATTTGCAGCACGGAGGGAGCCGACCTCGATGATCTTATGCTCGTGTTATCTAAATAAAATCAGACAAGAGAGTGGTTGAATTAATGCCCTCAGCATCTCTCTTTCTAGGTCTGCCTGCTGAATAAACCCGCAGCTGTAGAAGGAGGGAGGTAAGGAAAGTGCGAACAGACAGCCTGGAGCTCTGGCTGCAGCAGTCACGCAGATTCAGAGAGGTCTCTGTGATGGCTCCGGTGGAGCGTGACCCCCACGGCAAACACTTCTTCACTGGGACTGTATGTGTCTGCAGGTGCCCATCAGGCCAGAGACAGACACAGAACACATAGGGGGACAGTGAGTGAGAAATAGTGCTTATGCAGGCCTCACACCACATTCAGGGGAGATAAACAATGAGTTTTCCCCTTCAGGATAAATACAAAAAGATGAGAACATAAAAGGGGGATCAGAGCTGAGAAGATGGATAAGCTTCTGCAAGGAGCATATGGTACTTTGAGAGAGAATAAACACACTGCCAAGTGATATTATATAGAAATGCAAAGAACAATGTGACCTTTGTCGACCACAGGTCATATATTCTAGTCTGTCACAACTTGTGTTTAAAAACTAAAGATAAAAAAGTATCTTTATTGACTTGTTTAAATGGGATTTTTAGCATG
The DNA here is from genome assembly GCA_037039145.1 of Fundulus diaphanus. NCBI lineage: Eukaryota > Metazoa > Chordata > Actinopteri > Cyprinodontiformes > Fundulidae > Fundulus > Fundulus diaphanus. The sequence continues at coordinate 12,313,771 of CM073137.1, read as the reverse complement.
GACTTTTTACTTCAGGAAGCAAAATTTGAAGTTGCACGTTTCAGCCACCCTTATTTATCGGGTCAGACAAAAGGGTTTGTGTACCAATATTCTAGGCAGCCTAAAAAATGGGAATAAACCTAGTTAGACCGTACAGAGATGGCACCCTTTAGGAAACAGCAATCACATTTTATATGAATGATTCAGCAGTGATGACCAAACTTTTGGCTTTGCGAGCCAAAATTGACAAGTTGAAGGAATTTATGACCCTAAAAATCTGAATTTTAGGGAATTGATTTGTTTACAGTATTTTAACTTACTCAATATTAAAAATATTAATCAGATTTCTGTAGAAAAAGGATCTATTAATTCCTGAAAGTGTTTTGAATGTCAGCCTGATTAAAAGGCATACATTTAAAAAAAATTGTGGATTTCTTTTTATTCTTTTATTTATTTATTTATTTATTTTTTTGCTGTTTAGTAATGTATTCTCAGCAACAAGAACAGAATAAGGGCCTCTCTATATTTCAAAACACTTGATCTGGTTAGTTTCATGTATGGGAGCAACCAAGTGAATTTTCCAGTAAAAATCAACATAAGTTTCCGATTCTGTTGAAAATAAAGTGAAAATAAAAAATGAAAACAATATTAATAAAATGTTGAAAACAATGTTAATAAAAAGTTATTTGAGTTGTAACTTTTTCTGTTTTAAGATTTCTAACAGTCTAAATAGTCTTTTTTAAAAGGCTTCTCATCAGCACAAATCTAATTTTACCTCCATGTCTCCCATCAGTATCAAACTGTCTACAATTCCTATTATTCCTAAATTGTGGTCTCTGGTCAATCAAAATCATTCAATGGCCCACAAATGACCCACAGGCCTCACTTTGGACTCTCACAGTCCACAGCATAATTGGATTTCACTTTTCTAATTCAAAGCAACATAATTGTTTGAAACTGCCAGGTGCTACCAACTTGGGTGACAAGCAGCACCTTATATTTGTCACTCAGTGCTCAAAGACGTAAATGTGCAACACTTACAGCCCAAGCTTGCTGATAATGTTTACTTACCTAGGAATTTTAAAAAGGGCTCTCATTGGGTGGAGGTCAGAAAGAGGGGGGTCTCCATCTCCCAGTTCTATGGCAGTGATACCCAGGGACCAAACATCACAGCGAGCGTCGTAGGTTGAGTCCAATTGCTGTTCACAAGCTATGACCTGCAGGGGCAGAGCAGAGGGCAGAAGCTGTACAGTCTGATTACACATAGCTCTGGGCCAAAATAATATGAAATCGAGCTTACTTCCACCATGAAGCTTCTGCTGCACCAGTTCTTATCATATGTTTTCTTGGTGTTCTTATTATGAGGTATTTAAATATATATTTTACACTTTTTTCACTCTGGATTAAGTTGCTTTCATTGCGATTTCTTGTTTATTGATTGAAAACTCGATGTTCCATACAGAATGTCTGAAAAAGTTTAAAATCTCAAATAGCTTAAATAAACGTGTTCTCCAAGCATTCGGCACATGGAGGTGAGTGAATCTTCGTGAATGCAAACAGAGCACCAGTGAAATGTAGCTCCAGATTAAGTAATGGTGTCGTCAGGTCGTTACTGACGAGTGTTACAACTTTACCTGTGGAATAAAGACTGCACTTAAACAGTGGTGAACCTTTTACAGGAGTAGCCAGCTAATCAAGATCACACCCAAAGTGCATCAATGAGTAATCCAGGAAGTCACAATAGCCTGATTAAATAACATCTATAGCACTGCAGACCTCACGTACCTCAGGAAAGGTCAGTATTAATGGTTCAACAGAAAGAAAATAACGGCAAAAACAGCCTCCATTGTAATGGTGTGCCATATCATTACTATTCACATTCACCAATAATCAGGCCAATTCAGCCCACCTGTGTCTGCTAATCCCACTCGTGTTACTCACATGTTTGACCTGCTACTTTAGCCCCTTCAACCCAAACACTCCTCGCCAGATTCTTCCCATTCCCATTCCAGATCTCCTATTTATGACATTGTTTATAGCTCATGTATTTCTGCCTCCTTTCTTGGCCCTCTTAAATGTCACACTTGCCTCTGGCAATCGTAAACTCTCGCCTTTTTGCCCACTCCCTTTGGGACTGTTTAGTCATCTGCCTCCAAGATTCTTATCGGAGAAGGATTTCCCACCTGCGTTATTTTCCAGACAGCCTTCCCCCGGGGATTCCCTCTCACCCTCTCTGATGGGAGAGATGCCCCAACTGAACATCAGAGATTCAGTGACACCCTTTTGGATGTGCGCCTGAGTGCATCTACCAATGCTCTGCAACTCTTGGCACGTCCTGTTTTGCAATAAAATCTACTAACTGTGTTTTTGAGTTCCTAAAGTCACACATTACAGTAAAATCTGGCTCCAATGGACCTGACACCAGCTAAAGACCGGTGATGTGGTGTTTTCCCAAACCATGAGAAATTATTTCCCAAAACCAAATCACCAAGGACCCCGAGAATGTTTTGCCAGTGGCTAATTAGCTGGAACCCACAGACAGGAAACAACTATAGTGATTGTTTCTAATCACAAAGTCCAGACTCACATTTGCTAAAAAAAAATCCCAAAGAGGAACCTGCTGACAGGTTAGTGTCCCATTACATCTGGTGTAAACTGACATATTGTAATGAATAAAACCATACCAGCTGAAAAGGAGCACGCCCTGGCCCTGACCTTAAGCTTCATCACACTGTGGCAAGTTAAAAAAAAATAAGTAAAGGGATTTGAGTGGTCTAGTCAAAGTCCAGTCTTAAATCCAATTGAGATGCAGGTGCGTGACCTTAAACAGAACACGCTTAAAAATGATCCAAAGTGGCAAAATTTAAAAAAAACAGTGGACCAAGGTTACTTTACGGTGATATTAAAGAGGCATTGTTAGTTATCGCAGACACTTGACGACAGATGTTCTCACCGAGGGTGGCAAAAACAAACATTGAGTTGAGATGCAGTTACTTTTCCATATATGGCCATGTTAGTTTAGATTGCTTTTTTTTTCGTTTAAAAAATTAAATCATGGTTTCAAAACAGCATTTTTTAACCAAGTCATTAGTCTGATGTTAACATTTGATCCTAAAGATTTACTGTATGTATGACATTAAAGGAAAAAACACAAGACATTTTCATGAGGCAAACGTGTTTTAACAGTACGCGAGGTAGTGGCAAAACCACTTTAAAATACAACATTGAACTCTGGATCCTTGAAAAGATAAAAAAAAAGAGTGATTTAAACATTTGCACAATTCTATACCTAACAATGAAATGTGTGTTTTTATTTTAAGTTGAACCCTATCTGGGATCATAAAAAAAAGACTGCAGCTACTCAGCCAAAACCAAGTACTTAATATCAGGTTCTCACCAAATTGAACACAGACAGAAACACACACTCCTTCAGTCAATCATACTTGTCCTGGGGGTAACATGGTACCCAATCAAAAACATGAATCATCTGAGTGGGATGCATGAGTGCACACATGCAAAAAAAAAAAATCCCCCCACACACTGCTTTGCTATTATTGTAAAAACCCTGACATCAATACAATTTGTCCCTGTTCTCAAAGGGTATTAACCTATGTACAAGGACAAGATGAGCGAAGAAATTACTATCATCTTACCAGGGAGATGCACAAGTACTCATGTGTTACAAAGCAGAAACATGCACAATCATATTTCCTCGTAGGAATTGTAAAAATAACAACGAAGTCAGAACCAAGTCCATTTCCAAGAGCATTAATTAGCAAAGAGAAACATTGGGTTTTAAATGTTTAAAAAACAAAAACAAAAGCTGACCAAAAATATTCAACTTACCCTGAAGCCAAATCGTTTATATCTTCTTCAGATCTAAATCAGTCAGTATAGTTTGGTATCAGAAAGAGCTTTAGGCAATGCTCCTTCTTAGGACTTTCTCGAAACATGCAAATCAAAATAAAATCTTTGAATCCCTATTCATTACGTCACACCACCTGTGGTCCAATACCCGGTTTGCACACCATGCAAACCATATGTAAAATGTTCCTTTGATTTGTGCGTTTCAGCAGAAAGTATTCAGAGAAGTAGATATTAGTGCAGTGTTTACACAGTGTAACCACTAAGGCTGTGGAGTATAGTTCTACCCAGTCGAGGTTGCAAATTACTCCTTTGTTGTACTCTTGCTAAGTGTTGAGGTTGATTGCACTAATGGTTGGTCATGTGATGCCTCTACCTTTGTGGTTTTTCCAGTGGTGTTGCTAATCCCACCCAATAAAATTTAAATGAAAGGTCCTAAGGTTTGCTTTCCAAAGGTGCACACGATAGCTTAAAGTGCTTCTTCTGTCTCTGAAGACAGACTTTAGATCCAAGGTGTCTCTGGTAATCTTTGATGAAGGTTGTGCTTCTGTGTCAAGTTCAACACCATCTTGTAAATATGTATTTTTTTTGTCTGCCCATCTCTACAACTGGATTTACTTGTGTTGTGCTTGACTAATATATAAATTTGTTCGATGTTATGATTTGAAAGTGATTTTAAGTGTAACAAACGTACAAAAGAATAAGAAATCAGGAAAGCGGGCAACCACTTTTTCACACCACTGTGCATATATTGACTTACGTTTGTTGCCCGTGTTTTATACTCATAAAACATTGTTTTGGATAATTTAGGAAAATGTAGCCTGAGTTAAACTTTGTCATATATCCTTAACAGCTGTTTTCCCTTTGGAACATAAACCTGTGGCCCTTGTTCTTTTATTCATTAGTGTTTGTTCCTGTTTAATGTGCATGTTCAAACAATGTTTTAACCATCCATTAATCATCTTAATGTTTAAAGGCGACCTATTATGATTCCTTTGAAACATTTAGGATTGATCTATGGGCTATACAAAACATGTTCATTAAATGTTTTGCACATAAACGTTCTCAGAACATGAGATTACACCTCCACAGTTTCACCTATTTTGAGCTTCTTTCGGAATGAGCTGTAGGGCTCTGTCAATTTTATGCAAACAAGCTGTAGCTGGCCCCACCCCCAAACCCAATGTTTACACTCGCACTTTAATCACAAAATGGCTGCAGACAGATTCTCAATGGTACAACAGCACGTCAGACCCAGAAGCTGAAGAAGTGGAGCTTCCTGTGATTGTAAGTAGCCTTTTCCTACAGGGAAAGGTTCAGAGAGAGTCCCAGAGTAACATTGAAAGTTTCTGCAGTGTTAAACTGTCCTGTTCCATCTTCCCAACTGCCCAGAAACATCCGTCTGTGAGTGTTATGGTTTTATAAAGTTTTGGTTTGAGCAAGACACTTCTAAAAGGCATTCTGGTTGTTTTAAGATGCTAATAACACTACAATGGATTTTCAATGCAAATTAGCATCGTGCTAACGGTTAGCTGTCTGTGTGTTGTCAGCTGTAGTTAAAGGAGCTATAAGTCGTACCGACACCTTGTAGCACAAATCGGTACAATATCTTGCCAATCACAACAATCTAATATGCCGTTTTTAAATGGTGTGTTGCTGTTGTGAATTTTTACTGACACAGGACAGGTACATGATGTTGTTTCTGTTTTATTTCTGGTCCGCTTCTCTTACTGGCTTCCATGTTTGCAGGCTGCCGCTCTTTTGTCAAGATAAAATACCAAATGCTGGGCTCCATTTTGGGAACCCTGGGAACTCTCATACGATTGGCTCAGGAACCAGGAAGTAAACACGGGCTACACTCTGAACCGAAGTCGTTCCTGAACATACCTTTGGGTTTGAAAGGAGAAAAACCTGACTAAGACATTGTTGAAGGAGAGGACCGATTGTTTATAGGGAATGTTACTTCCATCCGGGGTGACAAATGAGAATGATTTTGGTTGATTTTACAGTAAATATCTTACTTATAGCTCCTTTAAGTGTAAAGGTGCGTTCACACTGAACAAGATATTCGGAGCAAATAATTTACATGCTATCCCTATGTAAAGGTGCGTTCAGGTGGATTAACGGTTGACGATGTGAACAATATATTTAGAGTTGGGTTTGGGAATTGCTGTAAATGCACGAACAGAGCGATGAACAACTGTGAATACCCGAGTTCAAAAATCAGAACTTTTTCATCAGTTCGAGTCGCGTTAAGGTGGCTCCATTTATTTACCCACAAAAATGTTTTTTTTTTTTGTGTTACATATTTAGACAGTATGATTAGGCTATATTTCTATTGTGCAGTGATGGGTCCTGAACAGAAGTACCGGTGGAAGTGACCGACATCCAGGCGCAGCTACAGGTGGTGGTTCTCACCGAACCAAGTTCCTCTCATCTGGAGCAACTGGTGGACCCAGGACCACTGACGCCGTTGTTTGGCTTTCCATATTAAATCCATCTCTGCCACAGTGAGTTGAACAGACAGGAGGAACCGAGAAGCAGATAGAAATTCCTCCTTTTTGATGATACGGGGAAGCAAGCTGGGGGGGGGGGGTATGGCTGTGCTGTCAGCATGGATTGTTTGCGAGAGAGAGCAAAAAGTCAAGTGACCAACAGTCGACTATTAATCCCGTTCGGTGTGAACGTACCTTAAGGGAATTATGCGTGCATTTTTTGGCATGTATTAATGCATATGTTAAGATGTATATGTGATTTATTCCAAAAATTAATTACAACTGCGAAGTAAGATGTGATATAGAAGTTATCTGTTAAATCAGAAATGTTAAAAATGTTACTGTTTTACTTGGCTGGGGTTTCTAGGTGCTCCCCGATTGTGATGTAATAATCGGGAGGTTTTTCAAACAGCTCGTTTTCCAGACACCAACAAAGCATTTCTTATTGCAGTAGAGACCAAAATAGAAGTAGAAAAACGTGGAAAAAGCAATTTTTTCATATTAGGTCACTTTACTTTAGATGTACATTGAGGTCCTAGAGAAATTAGAATAAAAGTAGCACTCTTCTACATGAATCCTATGTTTCACTTGATCATATATAGTTTGTTGTTCCTCTTTAGGCACATACTTAATAGCTCACATTGAATATATGTTTTTTCTTTTGTTACATTTTAGCTGAAAGATGGATCTGGTGCATTTTTTTCCAGACACATTACAGATGCTAACATTTTCAAATATTACTGCAAAAAACTTCTTCAGTAAATTGGGCTTCCGTGTAAAATTTTGTTTAGAATTTAGCTTTATTGTCGATTGTTCTATGCCAGACAAAGCCAAATAGAAATGTAGTTCCTCAAGGACCAACGGTGTAACAAAAAAGCTAAAATACAAATAAGCAACAAATGCAATGAACAATTTTGATGCAGTCCCTGACTTGTTTATGTTTTTAAGCCCAAGTCTTCATAAAGTACAGTTACACAGAGAACACAAGAGATGACAGGACACCAGACAATCGCTTTGCATGGATGTCGATCAAATAGTTTGCATATTTGTCTACAAGTAAAACAGCAAATGAACAAAAGAAATCTGTTCATAAATGAATTAGCTTCTGCCACAGAAAAGTGAAATTCCTCAGGAACAAAATCTATATCAGCCTACTATAAAAAAAGAGAAAAACTGACATGAAAGTGTAATGAAAGAAAATGGTGACTTTTAAATGTAATCATTTCTGTTCAATGGCTGCACGCACTTTAGGGGCATTGAGCCATGATCAGATAGGACATAAATGATGGAGGCTGCCATTTTTTCCCTGCACATTGTGTTTGACAGCGTTATCTCTTTGATCATTATGGACTGAACTGCCCACTGGGATCTGCTCCAGGCTAATGTAGTGGAAAAAAGATGAGGCTGGGGGAGCGTTTATGGAGCCGTATTCATGTACCTCGGGAGCCATCCAGAAGGGAGTTCCTACGGAGGTGTTCCTCCTCAGTCGTGTATTCGTCAGCTGGGCAGAGACACCTGCAGGGAGGAAAATGCTCACTTCAGTCATCTTAGCCTCAAGGCTCAGTGGAGATAATGCATTGCCTCTGTCTCTTTATGCGTTATGTTTTTTTTTTGCAAAGATCCGAGCTGCAGCCAAAAGTGATGATTTGTCAAAATTTAAAAACAGAAATGCAGGAGCTTTCTGCACAAATGTTGCAAGGACAAACAGTACAAGGAAGCTTGTAGATCTTCCTTGCACTTTTATGATAGATTTGTCATGACAGTGGCAAGGGGAAAAAAATATCCATAAACTTGACACGTAGAAAGAAAGATTAAAATGATGGATTACTTTGAATTACAAATGCTTGTGTGACTGCAGCTGGCTGTTGGACATCTCAAGAACAACATTTGAATATAATTCAAATCTAAACAGGCCTTGGTCACCAGAGACATTCCCAACTTCTCGCAGGACATGATGCATTGTAGCTGAGTGATTTGTTAGTTCATATATGTAAGCATCTAGGACAGAAGCTGAGCGTTAGGGTTGGCTCCTGCATCCTTATACGTGCAATAAATAGCCCAGCTCACAATATGCTGACCCACAGACGTGACTTCGGTCCAGTCCAGACGAATCAGTGTTACGCTGCGTTGGGACGTGTCCCAGGGCTGGCTCCTGCTGAAGCGAGAGATGAACCCAGAACACAACTAAGGCCTCCAGAGAAAAAGCAGCCGCTGACACAGTAAAGGGAACGTAGGCACGACATGCTGCTGCAGAGCACGACCAGAAACTCATGAGTCACATTTTTATGTTCCTTTTTTTTTTTGTTCGAAACTTCTTTAAAAAGAAGAAAAATAGGTTTATAGTTGCTGAAAGTGGTTCTGCCTGCTTTGCAAAAAAGTTTTTTGCCGTCTTCTTCCTCAACAATGAAGCAGGATTGGGACGGTATTAATCCAGAATTGGTGTAACAATAAACTAAATAGAATAATCCTTTATTTGTCGCTCAGTAAGGAAAGCTGCACTGCTGCAGGAGCAAAGGCAAAGACAAAATACTGTAGGTTGGAGGGAGCAACCATGCAAAAATAGGCAAAAAAAGACATATGTGCAAGAAATGTAACAGGAAACGTCAACAAAATATATAAAAATGTGCCCCTTAAAGATTTTTCACTGAGTAGAGGAAGGAAGGAAGGAAGGAAGGAAGAAAGGAAGGAAGGAAGGAAGGAAGGAAGGAAGGAAGGAAGGAAGGAAGGAAGGAAGGAAGTAGGGAGAGAGGGCAGGAAGAGAGGAAGAAAGGAAGGAATGGAAAAGGACAGAGGAAATGAGCAGAGGAAGGAAGGAACAAAGGAACGAAGGAAATGAGGAAGGGATGGAAGGACGAAAGGGCGAGAGGGAGAAAGGGAGGGAGGGAGGGAGGAAGGAAGGAAGGAAGGAAGGAAGGAAGGAAGGAAGGAAGGAAGGAAGGAAGTAGGGAGAGAGGGCAGGAAGAGAGGAAGAAAGGAAGGAATGGAAAAGGACAGAAGAAATGAGCAGAGGAAGGAAGGAACAAAGGAACGAAGGAAATGAGGAAGGGATGGAAGGACGAAAGGGCGAGAGGGAGAAAGGGAGGGAGGGAGGAAGGAAGGAAGGAAGGAAGGAAGGAAGGAAGGAAGGAAGGAAGGAAGGAAGTAGGGAGAGAGGGCAGGAAGAGAGGAAGAAAGGAAGGAATGGAAAAGGACAGAAGAAATGAGCAGAGGAAGGAAGGAACAAAGGAACGAAGGAAATGAGGAAGGGATGGAAGGACGAAAGGGCGAGAGGGAGAAAGGGAGGGAGGGAGGAAGGAAGGAAGGAAGGAAGGAAGGAAGGAAGGAAGGAAGGAAGGAAGGAAGGAAGGAAGGAAGGAAGGAGGGAGAGAGGAAGAAAGGAAGGAATGGAAAAGGACAGAAGAAATGAGCAGAGGAAGGAAGGAACAAAGGAACGAAGGAAATGAGGAAGGGATGGAAGGACGAAAGGGCGAGAGGGAGAAAGGGAGGGAGGGAGGAAGGAAGGAAGGAAGGAAGGAAGGGAGGAAGGAAGGAAGGAAGGAAGGAAGGAAGGAAGGAAGGAAGTAGGGAGAGAGGGCAGGAAGAGAGGAAGAAAGGAAGGAATGGAAAAGGACAGAAGAAATGAGCAGAGGAAGGAAGGAACAAAGGAACGAAGGAAATGAGGAAGGGATGGAAGGACGAAAGGGCGAGAGGGAGAAAGGGAGGGAGGGAGGAAGGAAGGAAGGAAGGAAGGAAGGAAGGAAGGAAGGAAGGAAGGAAGGAAGGAAGGAAGGACGAAATGAGCAGAGGAAGGAAGGAAGGACGAAATGAGCAGAGGAAGTGAGGAAGGGATGGAAGGAGGCAGGACGAAAGGGCAAGAGGGAGAAAGGAAGGAAGGAAGGAAGGAAGGAAGGAAGGAAGGAACGAACGAACGAACGAACGAACGAAGTGAGGAAGGGATGGAAGGAGGCAGGACGAAAGGGCAAGAGGGAGAAAGGAAGGAAGGAAGGAAGGAAGGAAGGAAGGAAGGAAGGAAGGAAGGAAGGAAGGAAGGAAGGAAGGAAGGAAGGAAGGAAGGAAGGAAGGAAGGAAGGAAGGAAGGAAGGAAGGAAGGAAGGCAAAGAGGACAAACAACTTTCTGATGGAGGAGGGAATATGGTTGGAAAATAAATTTTTCATCCATATCCAGACCTGGAAAACACTACAATCAGATTTTTCTAGACTGTGTAGAAACTGCGAGTCTTATTCTGACATAATGGAGGCGTTAGGTGATGCAGGGCTCATGTGTAACTAAGATCAAAACAGACATCAATCACAGAAAATGTCTTCGGTTCTAATCCAGAAACAACGAAGATGACTATAAACGCTTCAGCCTCAGCAGATTCACTGTAAAACCCAAATCACTGTGGCAGCGCGGGATGGAGAGAAAACACCAGAGCCGAACGTCTCGGTGAGAAACATCAAAGAGGATTATAATCATGCGCAGGAGATGTAAGCAAAAAAAAAGCTGACACACACGCAGGGACAGTCTCAGTTGTGTTGTTAAAATCCTCCTAAAAAATCTGTAGACACTAGAATCACCCAACAGCAGTCAAGGCAAACTCAAGGAAACAACAATTTTTATGATTTTATTCTGAAGCTGCCTGGTTGGCTGTCATAAAGAGCAATATTAAACAAAAACAAAGACTTTTTTTCCTAATTCCACAATCGCACATACATCATGTTGGATGTAAATGTGACATATATGAACAAGTCGAGAGCACAGATAAGCAAAGAAGCCATACTGGAGCTCCCTTCTTCACTACATTAGCCAGGAGTGGAGCCCTGTGGGCCCCGCTTAATAATCATCACAGCGATAACGCTGACAATTAAAATATTCATGAGAGAGCCGCGAACAAAGATCTCCCCTCATTCTTCCGCTGCTCTCTCTTTGGTCCATCTCTTTGCTAATCTGTGTCTCCGCTGGTGATGAGTCACGGCAGGAGCTTTATCTCCTCAGCTGCTCAGCGTAGCATCCACCCCTCCACGTTAATCCCGGCACGACGCAGCGCTGAGTGAACCTCTACTCGCTTGCTTTGAATCCCAGTTTTCATCACTTTGCAGGTTGCGACAGGCAATGGTCCATCTATCTTTGTCGGATCATGCCGAAGGCTGGCCATACATGTGAAACACCGCATGAAAATATGTTAAATCAGACTAAATGTTTCCTGTTTTTTTTTTTTTTTTTGGGGGGGGGGATGTTTTTTGAGAAGTCTCTATTCAAATTTAGAAGTTAACATAAATGAAGATTACCGTCTTCAGACAATCTGGGTTAGCACAGAGGAAGGTTTTGTGAGTTTGTGTAAGTGAAAGCAAACCTGTGAAATTATTTTCAGGTCAATCCTCCAAACACAGATTCCTGGGAGTTCAAGGAGGACTGGGGGAGATGACCTCGCTTGCAAACACTGAGGAAATGTTTGACAAAAGCCCAACAGAGACTCTGATTCCTGAGGGTTCTTGGGAAGAACAAGCTGAATCAGAGGCTGCTGGTGACCGAAGACCCCTCCCACCCAGCACAGCACCTATTTGCACTCATGCATCCCGGCAAACGCTGCATGTTGGCCAAGGCTCACACTGCCAGGCTACAGAACAGCTTTTACCTTTGGTCAACAGATTCTTAAACTCTTATCTGCAAGAACATTAACTGCCTTCACTGGAGATCATGTTCAATATTAAAATGATTTATTCACACAAGCACCTACATACATATACACACACACACACAGATTGACATTTTGGCACAGAATGTACAATACCAAAAGTTTTTATTTGTTACTCTGATTTTAGGTTTGTTTTTTTCTTTTTCTGTTTTTAACCAAAACATTTAACGTTCCAATTTTTCATTATTTTTGTTTCTTAATTTGGTGCAAAAACAGAGTAGAATCTGTAATTTCTTTGTATGTGAAATCCGGTATATTGACAATAAAAGCTGCTACTACTACTACTTCCTTGTGTGACATCATGGGAAATCTGCCAAGACACCAGAAAGCTGGGTTAGTGGATATCCAGAGCAATTTTTGGGGTAAATTCCTGCATACCGTGGCTTTTTCGTTTCAGAAAGCTCAGAAGCCTTTACCCTGAGTCAAACTATTCATCTTCGGAAAGGCTGTAGGCCCAGATATTCACCAACCATGTGCGTTTCCGTCACGTAATGACGGCAGAGTAAAAGGCTGTCCAAAATCGGGACAGCAGTCCAAAGCTCCTTTCCTACCGATGATAGAGTTCTTACATTTGACCCCATGAAAGGTCAAGGAACAGGACCGGGGAGCTATAATACCAGAATCCTTCAAAACAATGCTGGTGTTGAACAGCATTGTGAGTCTATATATGGAGGTAGAGTTGTTGTAAAACAGTTCACCTCCAAGCACTCTTTCTCCTTTAAACCTCAATTTATCGGAGCGGTTAGGCTTGTAAAGACAAACAAGCAAAACACAACTAAACTTTCTAATGTTCTAGGTATGCTTTTACTTTGGAGTCTCGATACCATGGCGAAAACAGGAAAGGCTGGGTGGTGCCTAGGTAAGATCTGTTGGAAACAAACAACCAGAGACGGCCTAAATTAGCAGGGAAGTTGTCCAGTTTACCACTGATTAGACACATTTTGTAAACAGACAATCACAACATCAATGTAAAAACCAGCATCTCGCTGATTCATTTTTCCTCCACTGCATTTGGCCAAGTTATATCAACATGTGACGTAATTTGTCGCAGACTGCGATGCGCTGGACCCTATAACTTCGTTTTGTCATGTAAACATGCAGGCTCAAAAACTGTTTTTTAGAAATCTCCGCTTTGGCTGGAGTTTTCAGAATTATCTGTTTTTAGAGATGTAAAACGGCGTTTACGTGTGGATGAAAGGCCTAACCACATCACAGTTTATTTGTTTTCCCAGATATCTGGCTATGTGTGGACTAGGACCTAAGGTGTTTTGGTGCAAAATGTGCAAATCAGCCTTGGCAAGCGAGAAGCCAATTCTCCAGAAACAACATAAAATGGCAGATTATTGTGTGCAAATGCAATCAGAGACAAAGAGCGTACAGCGGTTTCTTACGACATTGTTTCTCTGACGGCGCTCGTACTTCAAATTACTCGTTTGTTAAATCAGCTTTCCCGGGTGAAATATATTGAAATCCCATTAATCCATCCCGGACCCCCAAAAACACCGTCATTTTTTAGTTATATGGTGGTTTAAAATGGAATTCACTGAAATAAACGTCTCTTATTAAGTACAGTACAGATCAGGTGGCATGAAAAGGTTGACAGGTGGAGGAGTACGGCAAAGCTTAATAATTGTTCTTACTCACAGAATTTTGCACTTTCTGCAACGCTTTCCTCCATTTCATCTGCAGGGGTTCTCGATTAAAACCTCCCCAATGAAATATGTTTCATCCTTCCTCTCAGAATGTTTCTGAAATAAGCTGGACAATTGTCAATGAGCAATCTCAAGTCAAACAAACTGAGAGACAGCTCTTATCTCAAAAAAACATATTGGTTGGGGTCCTCATAAGTTGAAGTACTGCTGTAATTTGTAGGGGTGTCAGATGAAGTTTGCAAGTCTGAAAAAAAAAACATCTCCACTCTGAAGTATGCTAGAGGCAGTATCATATAGTGAGGGTGTTTTGCATGAGGAGGGACTGGTGCACTTCACAAAATAGACGGAACTGTGACAAAAGAACATTATGTTGAAATCTGAAGAAATGTCGGTAGATATTTGGTTCAAATTGCTCTTCCAAATAGACAATAACCCGAGGAAAAGCACCAGATTAGTTAAAAAGTGGTTTATGGACAAGAAAGAAAAATATTTTGGCGCGGACATCATAAAGCTCTAACCTCAGTCCATGGAAAAGTTGTGTACGGTGCTGAATAAATATGTGCAAGCAAGGCGTCTGACCTGACCCAGCTACACTAGTTCTGTTACGAGGAATGAGTCAGATTTCCAGAAAGTTATAGTGAGAAGCTTGTGCAAAAACACCCTTAAACATTTGTCCCAAATGCCAAGGAAATGCACAGTATGTACATATCCGGTTTCAGCTGTAAACCTTAGCTGTCAGCCACATAGGAAGCAGTTTTTGAAGGGATTTAGATCAACCTTTGTTTTAACACAAAGACATGACATTTAATATGAAAAAGAGGAGGTGTTCTACAATTAAAGTGAAAGTCAAATATGCAATTCTGAGGTTTTACAAACTATGGTAGGACTTTCAAAAGACCCCATATTACTCCAAACCTCTACCTTATAGCCCGCCTCTACATTTCTTGTGTTTAATAGTAAGAGAAAACACTTTGTATTTCGGGTAATGTAAAGCAAAGCATCTCACACATAAAATCGGTGGTAGCAGAGCACCTCATTGCATACACTATGTTTTGCATGACTGTAAAGTTGGAATGCGTTACCGCAAGCTTGGCGCAGGAAGTACCTTTTCTAAATAACACGCATTTCAAAGTGTTTTGAAAAAAATGTCTACCTCATTTAGCTTTCAAATGCTTCTGGGTAAAGTCCTACTCAGCATCTCAGCTTTTCCTTGGGTCACTGACCAGTTTTGTTTTGCATCTTACCCTCAATTACTAAGCTTTGCATGATGTGGTTCCTTTCAAATGTCTTGCACACAATTACAACTTTCCCTTTAGAGTAGAGAAAAAAATTCACAGCCAGTCACATGCATTCACAGCCAATCACATGCAATTCAATGCATTTCAGCATCAGAATGGGGAGGATAGGAGGCTTAGGTGACTTTAGCAGCAGGAGAACAACGGACTGGCTTACAAAGAGGAGGCGACACACCTGGTGGACTGCTGTGACAAAACAAATCTGATCCTGAAAGTCAACAAGACAAGAAAGAGATTGTTGTTGACTTCAGGAAAAATAGTAATGTTTCTCTTTTGTCTTCTGTTTTTACTCAGAGCCTTGCAAGGAAATTTGGCTCATGTGTACGTTGTGAATGTGCAGTGAAACGACAATAAAATCTGTCTATGTCTGACTGTTTCAGAAACTGCAGATCTTCTCTGACTTTCATGCACAGCCACGTCTCACATTTACATCAAATGGTCTAAAAAAAGAGAAAATACGAAGTGAGCGGCAGGTCTGTGGATGTCTTGTTGATGTCAGACGGGAATGGGAAAACTAGCTCGAGGTAATAGAAAGGGTACAGTAGCTCAAATTACTACTCGTTACCACCAAGCTATGAAGAATACCTGTTATGAATAACCTGTTCAAACTACAAGATGGGGTACAGCAGCAGAAACTAAAAAAGGAGCTCTAAAAAATAAATGAAGCTAAAAAGGGGTCAAATTAAGTACCAGCAGGATGTACCTCATAAAGCAATCAGTGAGTGTATAAACAAATTGAATTTAATTACTATAAAAGGGGGACAGGGCCTTTCAGTGTGTGGTTCCCAAACTGTGGAAGCGTTTGCCCACGACACTTCGCTTTGCTGCCTCTGTGACAACAGAGAGATCCAAGATTGATAACGCGGCCTGTGTAGTCATTGAAAACTGTGTTGCTGCCTTAAAAGTCGTCCAGTTCAGTCACCCAAAACACCCGTTTGCAGCTTAGCCGAACCATTTTTCCGCTGGGTGTTTTGGAAAGGTTTGGCCCAAAAGGACATTTGCCTAAATCCCACCATATCATAGTATCAATCCTAGAGGTTAAAATGCAAAACCACAGTAATAATTGTGCCTTAGTGGGAAACTGGAACTGACTTTGTAACCACTTTATCTTAAAATGCACACTGTGCATTCATAAAAGATCGCCAGTTTAACACAAGCTGCTTCTGCACACGTCACATTGTTCAAAACTTTTCG
Source organism: Fundulus diaphanus (assembly GCA_037039145.1). NCBI lineage: Eukaryota > Metazoa > Chordata > Actinopteri > Cyprinodontiformes > Fundulidae > Fundulus > Fundulus diaphanus. The sequence continues at coordinate 12,297,617 of CM073137.1, read as the reverse complement.
CAAAAAAAAAAACAGTGAAGGCAAAAAGCTGCGACGGACATGCTGCACATTAGCGATTCCATTAAAGCCCCCACTTCTCCCCTCCTCTTCATATAAGAGCTGCGCACACGGAGCTTCAAGAAAAGGCTTTTAAGAGAAGCCTCACCATTAGCAGGCAAAATGCAAACCAACACACAAGTTGAGCGGGGAGGTGGGCTGGATTTTATTTCTAATGAAAACAGGCAGCTGTTTTTATTTCCCCTTTAAAGCGCCTGAAGAAAACTGGGGGGTGGGGGGGGTGACTCATCTCCTGTAAATAGTCAAAATCACTTTGCCTATCACGAGCCCTTCAGCTTGGTTGCCTCATTTGGTTAAGAAAGCCGAAAAAGCAAATGAGCGAAAGCAGGGGAAGAATAGCAGCGGTGCCCTTTGCTGTCTGGGGGACAATAGCGAAGATATGGTGTAATGAAAAGTGTAATCATCGGCCGTGTTGTCGAGCTGGTGTAATTTTGTCTCGGCCTCTCAAGGAAACTAATTGGCGGCGTGGTTTATTTGGCAGGCAGCTCTCTGTAATGGGTTTGACCCTCTTCTGTTAAATAGAGCCAGAACATGATTTGGGCGGATTAGTGCCAAAAACCAGACACAACGTCAAAGGATCTCTCTGCATACCAAAGTCCACGAGTTTGATCCCTCCGTGTGTCGTCAGCAGGATGTTGTTGCCTTTGACGTCCCTGTGGATGGTTTTGTTGATGTGCAGGTGCTGGAGGCCCTGTGAATAGAAGAGGTTAACTTTTTTGTCTCTCTTTCCATCAAGCACCTGCCGGTATAATTACCCCATTTAGACTCAGTTACCATCCCCTTGGTGCGCGCCAACCACGGCGCCCTTACCTTCAGAGCTTCGTGAAGAATATAGGCAATAACGGGCTCTTCCATCCTCTCTCCTCTTTTCAGCATGCCTTTGGCCAGATCTGTCACAGAGCCGCCGTTGCAGAGCTGAAAAGGATTTCAAAGTCAAGGGGGACAAAACTCAACATGAGTCAACGCGAACAGCTGAGCTTATACGAAATTTTACATCTATAGGAGGAATTTTCTGTCGTAGAGAAGCAGTGAAGGATGAAACCAGAAGATTTCACAGGCAGAAAAAGTAATTCTGTCAGTCTACGGAGGCTAAATCCTCCAGAGTCAGCTTAAGCGGAGGAGAATGTGCACGGTTTAATCTTAGCTTTAATGACTAAGCAGGGTAAACATGCAAATTGTCCTCAAATACAGAGTGAAAAATCTTAGCAGAGCAAAAATTTATATAAAAAAACTGTAGTTATGGCTAAATAAATTTGCAAAATGCTAAAATGCAATTTTAAAACAGTAATTATTACCTGTTTAGTTTTAAATACTGCTTACAGATAATGCAAACCTAAAAGGTTCTTTCTCAGAAAGGTTGAACATTACATAATGGGAATAAAAATACAGAAATGTTATGTTATAGGTATTTTATGGCCAAATTAATCCTGAGGATGGCAGTCAAGACACTCGCTCCAACGAACACAAGATGCAAAAGGTAATTTCTGAGGAAACTGTTCACAGATTGCTTTGAGCAAGCATATTAATGGAGAGTTGAGTGGAAGGATAAAGTTTGGTAGTAAAGATTAGCAACAGGGATAGCTGCAGCCTTGAAAGAATGAATAATAATAATAATAATAATAATAATAATAATAATAACAATAATAATAATAACAAAGAATAAAAGCCATTTAAAAATACAAAGGCTGGGAAATTGATATTAAAGAGAATAGGCAATCTTAAACAGATGAGTTTTGAGTTGTGATTTGAAATGGAGAAGTGAGTCCGTGTTTCTAAGTAGAGCGGCAGAGCGGCTGAATGCAAACGTTTCATAAGGTGTGGACTGCAGCTGGACTCAGTGTCCAAATGCCTCTTTTCCACCAGTACCTGCTCGGCTCGGCTCAACTCTACTCAACTCACCATGGTTCAGGTTGTTTTCCATTCAAATTGAGTCGCACCCCTATATGTATGGATGGGGATGTCATGGCAGAGCGACCCGAAAAATAACATGACGCGATTTGGATGGGACATAAATACAACAACAATGGAGGAGATGGAACAATGGTAAACCTGCTGCTCGGTCTGTGGCTTCCAGTCAGATTCAAAATGAAAGAAGAGATTCAGAGAACGCTTCAACTGGCAAGACGAAACAGACAAGAGAGTAGAGGAGAGAGTGGGAAGCCATAGAGGGGTATCCAACCTAGAGCTGGCTTGCTATAGTGGTCATACACAACAAGCCCACGGTGCAATGATTTAATGGTTGAAGTTATTGCTTAGCGTAATACGTATGCTGTGTCTGTTTCACATTGCTGTCTACTCCTAAGTGGCAAACAGATCAAATTTATTTGGCATTTTCTAGTGCCACTGACCACTAAAAGCAATCTACACTAAAGCCAAGTTCACCCAATCACATCACTAACATTCACACGTTCATACACCGATATGCAGATCAGCAGGCTTAAGTGCCTCGCCTAGGAGCATATTGATATTTGACAGGGCGAACCTGGAATCTCACACACAAGCTTACGATTTCAAATCTACCCACTGAGTCAGAGTCACCCCTGTCCTGCCAAAACTACCAATACCTGCTTTTAATGACCATGGTATCACCCTACAGAGGATCTATGAAGGATTCTTTTTTTTTTCTTCATAGTAGGTACACCTGGTCTGGCATTCTGTTAGCTGTCACATCATCCAGGGAAGACAGATCACCCGCTATTACCATATAACATAGAAAGGATTCCTGGATCAATGTGTGCTTCTGTGCTTTCTGTGTCTCTGCTCTGTCTTCTGTAAGCCCCAGTGGGTCGAGGCAGATGAGCGTTCACACTGAGCCAGGTTCTGGTTCTGCTGGAGGTTTTCCTCTCCACTGTCGCTTCATGCTTGCTCAGTATGAGGGATTGCTGCAAAGCCATCGACAATGCAGACGACTGTCCACTGTGGCTCTACGCTTCTCCAGGAGGACTGAATGCTGCTTGTCAAGACTTGATGCAAACTGCTGGGTTTCCTAAAATAGGAAACATTTTGACCAATCTGTATAATCTGATTGAATTTAACTTTTGAAAGTGCCTTGAGATCATATGTGTTGTGAATTGGTGTTATATAAATAAAATTGAATTGAATCGTCCAGAGGAAAATAACAGATGAAGGCAGATGTTCAGGCCACATGGGCGTCCTTAACACCTCACCTTGCAGGCTGATCACCTCTGTACTACACTGCATCGATGCAGTGAGTCATGCACATTTCTCTATTAAAAAAAAACCCTTTTCTATTAATATTATATTGGTATTAATAGCATCAAAATTTTCTGCAAAGTTAAATTTGGCATTTTCATTATCTGTCAGCCATAAATCATAATCAACAGATATAAATCCATAAGACTCTATACCAGTATGTGTAATGTACGTCTCGTTTTTGAACTGAATTGTTGAAATGCATCAACTTCGCGGGGAAATTCGGTGCACCTGCATCGAAAGTTCCAGACAACAAACTAGAACCAAGTGTTTTTCCATTGTGGGCTCGTAGGTGTTTTTCTTTTTGTCAGCCACAACACTATATGGACCCTGCTGTCAACAGATATCTCTCTCCCGCTTGGAAAATTACAGAAAATTACCCTGTAGGTTGCCTTGGCAACAATGATAACCCCTAATTTGGGCCCGTCTTCAGGAGATGCCAAAGGTGTAAGAGAAGCAGAAGCTTCAAGGATGTCAGTCACCGTGCCAAGAGCTTGGATCGAGCAGAAACGGCTGATTTTTATGCGTAAATGCCTCTTGTGCAGCCAATCGTTCACTAAGTGTTGTTTAGGAATTACAGATAAATAGACCCTTTCTGCTTTTGCCGTGGGAAATATTTCAGTTTTAAGACATATTTTCACCCAGAAAGTGCACAGGGGAAAAAAGCATTTGAATTAATTTTATTTTTACGTTAAGTAATGAGACAAATTATCCATGGGTTCATTTTCTGCTGCGTGGCGTATATGAGACTGTGGCGACAATCTTAAAGATCCCCAAACCTTCCTATCTTCAGTCACATCTGTTGGAGGAAACCCAAATCCCATAGATATGGTCCTCTTCACTCCGTATTAAGACCACTCTACGGTCTCCACAAATGCGGCGTGAATGCGGCTTGATTGCAGCCAATTTAGAAACCTTTCTTCAGTGTCGATGCTTTTCCACGCAGCTATCCTAATGTTTCTGCAGGCATCAAACACGCACACGGATCTTTCCTTGACCTTGTCACAGTCTATTGCCGTTGCGTATTTGCGGTGAGAAGTTTACTTACACTCATCAGGAGCATGAGGGTCACAATAGCTTTGTGCTTTTAAATAAACCTTTTGGGTTTCTTTTTTTTCAGAGAGGAATGATAACTTTAATCTTTAGTTTTATAGACTAGAATTAGCTCCACTTTGCTTAATTTGGATTTTCTCTTATTCACATGTTCAAACTATTTCATACAGGCTCAAATACATAGATGAACCCACACTAATAATTGGATAAATTCCCTTAATAAGTTGGACCTTAACTAGGCCCTTTTCAGCAAGCTTCTGGCATACTTCTGCCTGTATATTTGACAGGTCCTCTTGGTTCAATTGGTAGCGATCATTTAAATTGGTTGATTTGACCCAGCTTTTAATCATTGTCCATACATCTTCAATTGGTTGCACCATTTTAGAAGTTTAATGTGGTCCAGGTTATCCCCAAGGACCACATGTGGTGCCCACAAGCCTGTTAAAGGAGAAGTCCGGTCAAAATCAGAATTCAAACTGCTGAAAGTACTTTAAATATAAAACTACTACATACTGTGCAAAAAATTATACGTTTTTTTAATTAAGAATAATTCTCATTTAATCATGTTTATGTGGAGGAATCCATCTTGGTCAAGAATAGTACTGTCACCTCCCATTTTTTGACGTCACTCGGCGGACCCGCTGTTGAGCAAGTTTCAACGCTCTGTTTGTCACGGCGCACTATTTTCCAAGATGGCGACTGGTGCTCTGTACGAAGACCTCTGGTCGGTAACCATCCCCGTAACTTCTAAATTAAAAATTTAAAAATAACTTACTGAAAATCCTCGCCCTCATGTCATGTTCAAAACATTCTTCTTCGAGATGGTCACTGCATATGACGTGTTTTCTCTCTGGCCAGAAGTTAGATGGCAAATCCGCTCTTCAAGTTGGCAATCCAGCGCTAGCCCGGTGGCTCATGAATCGGGAAGTTGAAATAAGCAATGTTTTTTCCACTTTTACCAGTTGTGTTGGAACATCCGATGGCCATGCACGTGGGCATTGTTGCTTCAGCAATAGCTCTTGGGAATGTCAGCGGTGAAGTCCTCTGGAAATCCGAAATAATTATTGATGATCGCAGCTGTGTAGAACGGCTCCTATTGACTTTGCATGGAAAGCGGGGAGAAATACTGTCGCCGCTTCCGCTTTTCTACGTCGCAGGATGTGATGTCAAACGCCCCTTACTGCCCAAATATGGGCAGTAATGTCAGCCCCCATACACAGTGATTCAGACGACAATTTATGTTTTTATTTTCTTATTGATTAAAGATAAGTTCATTAAATAACCACAAATGTATTAGTTTTAGTTATAGCTAATGATACCCTGATTTTTCCTTGTTGACCGGACTTCCCCTTTTAAAAAATAGTACAACCCTCCAGTGAGCAGCACTTAATATGCTATTTTATACAGTTGCTCTTCCTTTTTAATCATACTTGTATTTACATAGATTTAAAAATGACAAAAGCATTAAAAACATTTATATTACTAATATTAACTAATATTAAGGTGCGCTTAGACTCTATCGTTTAGAGTTTATTTGACCTTTGAACTTAGTAGTTCAAAGGTCAGTACAGGTAGCCCTTCGGATGAGACAGAGCTGATAAAGTTTGGTGATCCCTGATGGTCTTTGACTGGCGAGGAAGTTGAAGGATTTAGAAACAGTTCTACGTCTTCATTATCTTGCTGCGTTTATGTGATGCACCAGTATTAGCAAACTAGCTCCCAGACATGTTTATACACCATGCCTGATGGTTTTTTTTTATGTTTGAAAAGCACACCTTGACTCCTGCAAACTGTCTTAATCTCACTGTGGTCAAATTGTTAATTCATTTGTCTTGTCTGGCCATGTAACTCTTCCCCAGAGGACATGTCTTTGTACACATGAGCAGCAACAGATCACGTTAGGCATAGAGTTGCTGATTTTTGAGCGGGGACTTCTTGGTAATGATAAACGTCCTTCTCTGTGGGCGGTGACACTCACCTTACAGCATTTTCCAATTCATGATAGGCTTTTATGATCTTCAGTAGTTTCTGGTTCATTCTAATCAATGTTCTTTCCTCTGAAGAGGACAGATTTGATCTGAAAGTTAAAACTTTGGCACAATCGCGGCACATTGATCCCAAATGCCTTTCAAAACTGCTTTTCGGATGGAGAAAGCAGACCAACAACAAACTTCTGCAATAGCCCCATCTTCAATCCTTTTGAAAAGTTGTAGAGTGTGAATGCAGCTTGGGTCAAATTGGTCTTCAAAAGCTCTAAATGAATATTCAATTCAATTCAATTTTATTTATATAGCGCCAATTCATGAAACATGTCATCTCAAGGCACTTTACAAAGTCAAATTCAATCATATTATACAGATTGGGTCAGATTATACAGATTGGTCAAAAATTTCCTATATAAGGGAACCAGTTGATTGCATCAAAGTCCCGACAAGCAGCATTCACTCCTGGGGAAGCGTAGAGCTACAGGGACAGTTGTCTGCATTGTCCATGGCTTTGCAGCAATCCCTCATACTGAGCAAGCATGAAGCGAAAGTGGAAAGAAAAACTCCCCATTAACGGGAAGGAAAAACCTCCAGATATTAAATCTATGTTTCTGAAGAGTCTACCTAACCTTTTTACCTGCACTTTTTGTGAGTGGTTTCTGAATCTCCACCAGTAGTTCCAGCTTAACCACAGAAGATCAAACACCACCTGTGATGAGCGTTGCACAACAATCAGCTTCCAGTGCAATTATTTGAATAGGTTTGCTGCACTCTGATGAAACCATGGTTTCAGAAGAAATCATGCTCACAAAATCCCTAATTTGCACGTTTTTACATGGATGCTGGTGGACCGATCACAACAAGGATTACACAGTTGTATTATTAATCTTGTGAGCTACTGCTTGAGCTTTTTCTCTTTCCTTTCTCTTGTAATTCAGAGCTTCTGTTTGACAGGCTGAGAGGTATGTTACATATTTAAACTGAAGCCTGAATTGGCGAAAGAGAGCCTAGGCACAACTTGGTGGGTAGTCAAGCACATGCCGACAACTATTTGGAAACTTGTTTCAGCTTGGCGAGGTCCTTTTGGTTGAAACCAGAACAGCAGCAGTGCTATACTCCACCCACCTGGGCAACACACTGTTGGTCCCATTACCATCAGGTAAACGATTCAGAAACATTAAATCAAAAATTAATGCTAGACTTAAAAAAAAACTTATTTCCCAAAGCTGTGAAGGCTATCGTTCCACCTTGAAAATCAAATAAACCACCAGCCCAGCTCAGTCTGTTTACATGTTTACAAACATGCTGCAGGTTCCGCAGGTTCTTGATCCGATTGAGAATTATTAAAATTTAATTTTACTGAAAAATAAATATACGGAAAATAAATAATTGTTTAATAAATTTTGACAGGTCCAAAAATATATAAATATTTACCTCTGGTTACGTTGCCAATGTCGACGCGAAAGGATTCTGCACCAATAGGAATAGTAGGAGGAAGTCACGTGAGACAGAGCTCAGGTGTTAGCAGATCCTCAGTGATACCACTGAGAAATGTCTTTTTTGCACCGTTACATTCCTCAGATTCAAGTGGATCAAAAAAGAAGCAAAACGTGGATTACATCAGTCAAGCTTTTCAGCAATAGTGCCGATTTAAGGAAGCAAAGAGGCTCAGAAGCCATACCTGTCCATCCTTATGGACAGGTAAGTTAAATGTTTGCTAATGCTAACGGTTAAGCTAATGCTAACGGTTATGCTAATGCTAACAGTTATGCTAATGATAACGGTTATGCTAATGCAAACGGAACGGGCAGCCGGCTGAAAAACAGTACAGTTGAAGGTTGGAACGAGAACAGGCCAGCGTGAGTGTGCCACCTACTGGTCGGGAAGAGTTGAACTTGTAGCTATCGCCTTTAAAGGTATACTATGCAACCGGGGTTGATTTTCCAGCGAGGCTCCCCCCAGAGGGCGAAAGTAAAAGTGCACTGTCGTAAAGATGCTCAGCTGTTCTGGTTTCTCCGTCAAGACAGGCGCGGTTGTTTTGAGCTTAGCAGACAGGCGAACGCAACGAAAAGTGGAAAAAACGGCAGTACAAACAATGACTAACACAGTGAAGGTATGAACATCAAGCTTCCCGCAGCGCTATCTATCCAAGCCGCCTCGCCAAGCCGCCTCGCCAAGCCGCCGCCTCGCCAAGCCGCCGCCGCCGCCGCCGCCGCCGCCGCCGCCGCCGCCGCCGCCGCCGCCGCCTCACCAGTTTTATTATTATTATTATTTTTTTTTATTTATTTTTTTTATGTTGGCGAGACGCTACCGCCACCGCCTAGCCAAGCCGCAGCCGCCGCCTCGCCAAGCCGCAGCCGCGGCCGCCGCGGTAGCGTCTCGCCAACATAAAAAAAAAAAACCAAATAATAATAATAATAATAAAACTCGATATGCTTGCATGTTTATTTGACGTTAACACGCGGTTCTTTGTTGTTGCTTTCGCGCGTGCATATAGTGAATGGCAGGGCAAAAACACATGGAGTTCTCGCCGTAAAGCGAGACTTCTGTGTGTGCGAGCCGAGGGCTCTTGCATTGCAAGTGCGGTATTTCCCCCACAGACCCCCAGGGCGGCCGAGAAAACCTTTGTTCGACCTGAAATGACTCATTTAATCATCCAAAACGGTATGGAACACATTAATTAACTGAAAAATGTTGCATAGTATGCCTTTAAACTGCCTCTCATATGCTAATATATATTTGCCCACTTTTTAGCTTCTCATGAAGTATTTGTTCGGATGTTCATGCAAATTGCAAATTGTTTTACATCGCTCAGTACCTCGAAGGCTTCTTCTCTTTTTTTCATCTTATACATCTATTTATATCCGTATATGCTGTAATATCTATTCATAATTGCACAGTATGTTTTCCCTGCTGATAAGTCTTTCTCCTCTGTTGTGCAGCTTAACTTTAAACGCTTTTTTTCATGTTATGTTTTTGTATTTCTAAGGGCCTTCTCTAAGAACGCTCATCCTTCGTTTTTCCATGGGTGTTTTTGTATTATCTGTGCATTCAGAGCCAAGGTCTCACCAAAATTTCATCATTGCTGCGTAATGACAATAATTATTGATAGAGCTATAGTGCCTTTAAGAATGGGTGACAATCTGTGTTTCTGTCAAAGTACTTGTTTTTACATTTATGGTGGCTGCTCAAATTGGAAATATGAACACTAATTCCCCTCTCTTGTAAAATGCTAGTTAGCTTGTGATATATTAAAGAATTATTTTTGCTCTTTAACAATGTATTATGGGAAAACCTGCTCAGTTTTATAACTTGTTTTAACTTTTGATATATAAATGAGAAGACTGATCAGTTAAATAAGAGAGAGGACTGGCCAGTTCACACATTGATTATTGCTGTTGTGGTGTTCGCACCTGAGTTCACGTGAAACTAAGAACCACATGTGTTATTGTGTTATAATTTGTTTTAACTTGTGGTGGGAACTTATTACAATGTGTTGTGGGAAAGACTGATTCTGTATTCCTTATTTTGTTTATATTTGCTGTATTCTGAGTGCACTCATATTATTTTGCTTCACACACTGCTGAGATGCTGGGAACGGGTCCTGTTTGGGAACATGTTTTGGAAAGGAGGGCGGCTGTGGAGGGAGAGATGGCCACTCTCACTCCACACCTGACTCTTTGTTTACAAGTATATAAAGAGGAGACTGCCCTTAGCCCAGTGAGTCTGCCGTGGGTTCGTGTGTGGTTACCGGCATTGTGAACGCTGATCTTAACCTAGGACTGAGGGCTCCCAGTTCGTGTCAATGGTAAGAGCTGATTCTGAGAATCTGTTGAGCGTCACGTTTGTTTGAAAGCTTGTTGCTTTAATGCTCGCTACTTTGCGTGTGTGAAGTGCTTGTTGTTTTGATGTGCTGTATTCTGTGGGGAATAATAATAAATGTGTGCCTTATATTCTAACAGAAACAGTGTTTGAGTCCTTATTTGTGTTTGCCGATCTCTCCCGATCCTGAATAAAATTTCATAAAACAGCTGGTAATTCACTGTGGTACATAGTTGCTGGGAATAAAAAGAAACTGTACCTGTGGCGATTGTACAACGATTGTAAAGCACTCACCATAAAATGTATTTAATGTGGTGATAATACAACTCTAGCATATTTGAATGCACATTCAAGATTGCTGGGGAATGCACACACTAGGCCAAGCAAGGGGCTTTCAGTTCTATATTTATCCTAATGATGGAGAGAAAATATGTTGTCACTCTATAGGAGATATTTAATATGAAGTAATCATGGAGATGTCTTCTTTAATAGCACTAAATATGCTTTCAGTCTTTAGAGGAAATCGTGGCATTCATAAATTATATTATCAGGAACTCAATATTTTGATGCACAGTTTATCATTTCCTAAACAGAAATTATAAACTGCCCCCTTTTAAAAAATTGACAAATGTGTTGTTGACAGAGGCTTTTGTACTACAGTGAGAGACTTTATCCACAAATGGGAGAAAGTGTTGATGATTCAACAATAGGAAAGTGATGGCCAAAATGGCCCTCATGGGAGAGTTTGATGGTGAAAACCTCAGCTGAGCAAAAACAACACAAATCTGTGGACCAACGAGACAAAAGTGGAGATTTTCTACGTATTTGCCCCATTACTTCAGGTGCTAAAACAACAGAGTATCAGAAAAAAAGGAACATTAAACCAGATTGATCCAGCAGTCAAGTGTGATGGAGGTAGCACATGTCCTGGGGCTGCTTTGCTGCTTCAGGACCTAGACAGTCGTAATTGATGAAGCCATACATTCTGCTCTCTACCAGAACTTCTTCAGGACATATCTGGTTGTCCGTTCATGACCTTCAGCTCCAGCACACTTGGGTACAGTAATCCGGTTTGAGAATCAGGTGTTTGGAGTAGCCTAATAAAAGTCTGGAGTCAAGTCTGAAGCTGTAGGCTGACCTTAAATAGACCTTCCAGGCTGGAAAACTCTCCCAATGTGGCTATAATAAAACAACAAATGACAGTGGGCCAAAATCTACTCACGTGTTGCTGCCAAATGTGGATTTACTGAATTTTCTTTGTCTGACGTTAAAATTTGTTTTATGATCTGAAAAATGTAAGCGTGACATAAAAGTAAAACTTTTTCTCAGCAGGGTATGCCGTAACTAGTTCTTTGATGTAGTTTTGCCTCCTTTTAGTGTCTTTGTCATAATTTTTTTTTTGTGTCTTTCACGTTTTTCCCTGAACTTAAAGGCATAGTTTGCGAGATGAACTTCAAATAGAAACTTAGAGCCGAGCCACAGAAGTTCAGCGGACCTCTTCAATAAAATTCCCGTTTACTTCCAGCCGAGAGTCTCCAGGCTTGACTGAGAGCTGACATAAGGTTTTACCACTCTGTCTAATGTCTGTTTTCTATCCGTCTATCAATCCAACTTTCCATCAGCAGCCTGGAGGGCCCTCGCAGGACTGATGGTATGCATCTGAGCCGCCACACGGGGAGCTTAATCACTTCTGCTCTCTGCCACTAGAATTGTAGACAATCTGCAGTCCAGCAGTGAATACCACTGAGGATTTTCACTGACAATGAGCTGCACCTTACGTCAGCCCATATCAAGTGCAGTCATCCTTAAATTATCCAGGACAGACACATGGATCCGTTTGAACCAGAACTGTGAACTTTTGCTTGTTAGTGGAGGTAAAGGCTTGTGTTCTGGAAATGAACATTAATTAATAAAGAAGTGTCAAAAAGCCAAATCTCTGCATGGAGGAAGCAACACAAGAAGCTTCACGGGTTGTTTCATTTAATTTATGTTCATTGACCTTTCTGAAACATTTCCTAAAAGTGATGATAATAATAATTACAAGACAACAAGATTAAAGTTTCATTTCACGATCACCTTCACAATCATGCTTACTTCATAAGTTTTATTAGAGCTGTTATTTGGACTGTGCCAGGCTTCAGACATTCATTTTAGATTTACTGATAATCAGATGAATCTGAGAGTAAAGTTACAATTTGATTGAATCAGAGCCAGAAAATTAAATGAATCTGTTTTGACAGGTTGAACTCTACTGAATTATACAGTTAAATAGGATGAAACCTTATATAATGCAAAATGTCAAAGATCTTTTCATTTTTCCAGATGCTGCTCTTTAGTAGGAATGCAACGTTTCAGGTTTCTATGATTACCATGATGAAGACAAAATTCAATTAATGGTGAAAGCAGTTTGGGTTTCAAGCTCTCCGTTTTAAAAGCACCATTTTTTATTTTCCCACTCAGATGTATGCACAGGCAATAAAAAATTAATTATTCTTGAAAGTTAAGTTTTTTGTCATTATTACACTTGTTAGACCATTAGCCCACCCCAAATGGTCCAAACTTTATGTTCATAAGAGCAGAGGTTATTATACAACTTAGCTTTTACAGGTAAGATACTCGTACCATCTCTACGACACTCGACTTCATAAAATCAAGCTGTAGGTAAAACCTTTAACTCACTTGATTTGAAAAATTTGTATGTGAAGGTAATAAAGCGCTATGATGATGTCAGCAACACAGAGATACCAAGTAAGTACAACTGCATTTATAAAGCACCTCAAGATAAAAATCGCAAAGTACTTTACAACTGTACAGAAATACACACAACAAAGTTAAAAGCAGATTTAAAAACGTACGTTTAGCTGGCCTTTAAATGAAACCACTGAGTCTGCTGATCTCAGTCTGAGGAAGGGGGTTCCACAGTACTGGAGAAAAAGCTGTCTCCTTTAGTTTCTAATTTTGCATGAAGGACAATGAGCAGGTCTTGATCACAGGACCTCAGGGCCCTAATAGGGGTGTAGGGATGTAATAGTTCAGAGATGTACACCAGAGCTCTCCAAGTCAAAATTAAGATCTTGAAATGCACTCAATAACAAACTGGCAGCCAATGAAGTTGTATTAGCAGTGGAGTCACATGATAACATTTTGAGGCTCCTGTCAGGAGCCTAGCAGCAAAACTTTGTACAGATTGCGACTGTCTAGGGAGGTTTTGGTAAGAGGCGCAAAGCGCATTGCAATAATCCAGACAACAAAACAAAAGCATGAATTAAAATTTCCATCTCAGGACGAGAGACAATAGGTCTAAGTTTGGCAATGCTTTGCAGATGGTAGAAACAGCAACGACCCAGAGATTTGACATGAGTATCAAGTATAAAGCCTGAATCATTATCCTAAGGCATCTAACTGAAAATTAAGCAAGGAGCCATGAGGCCCAAGGATCTGTTATATCTTTGGTACTTCACTTTTGCATCAAGTGTAAAGCTAGCTATAGAAGTTGTTTCAGTTGAGTGGGATTTACGAAAACCTGCCTGTCATGGGGTCCAGAATGCTGATAGTGTACTGATAGTAGCAGTTATCTGCTTCACCACAACCTTCTCTAAAATCTTGAAATGGCTCTGTAACTGCTGATAAGAGAAGGATCCAAAGTAGCTTTTTTTAGGAGTGGGTGGATGACAGCATTCTTCAGAAAAACGGGTACTTGACCAGAAGCTAAAGAGGCCTTTACTATGTTAAGTACACAAGTAGCAATGCACTTAAAAACACTGTTAAACACGCATGCTGGTAAAATGTCCAGAGAGCAGGAAGATGCCTTCATGATGCTCACAAGCTTAATTAGCTCAGGAAGGGACACTGGCTGGAAACAGTCTAAAATAACGAGCTGCAGAGGGAAATGGCAACCCAGATGGAAGACAGATCACCCGCTATTACCATCTAATGTAGAACAGATTACTGGATCAATGTGTGCTTCTGTGCTTGTTTGTCTCTCTTGTTGTGTCTCTGCTCTGTCTTCTCTAACCCCCAGTCGGTCGAGGCAGATGACCGTTCATACTGAGCCCGGTTCTGCCGGAGGTTTTTTTTTCCCGTTAATGGGTGGTTTTTCTTCCCACTGTCGCTTCATGCTTGCTCAGTATGAGGGATTGCTGCAAAGCCATGGACAATGCAGACGACTCTCCCTGTAGCTCTACGCTTCTCCAGGAGTGAATGCTGCTTGTCGGGACTTTGATGCAATCAACTGGTTCCCTTATATAGGAAATTTTTGACCAATCTGTATAATATGATTGAATTTGGCTTTGTAAAGTGCCTTGAGATGACATGTTTCATGAATTGGCGCTATATAAATAAAATTGAATTGAACTGAATTAAGGGGAGGAATATTATTTATCACCTTACTGACTTTGTCTATAAAATAAGTAAGAAAAAGTTCAGTCCTCGTCAGAAGAAATAGGAACAGAAGGTGAATCAGGGGTAGTAATGACCCTGATGGTGGTAAAAACAGTTACCTTTGCTTCTATTAATCAAATTAGAAAAATAGGTTGCCAGTGCTTGTCTGACTGTATTATTAAAAGCTAAAAACCCCTTAAGGTACAAGAGATGCACCCGTAACAGGGTGTTCTTCTTCAAACGTTCAATTTCTCTACAAGTACGCTTTAATAAAAGTGGATGCTATCAGTTATCCACGGTCTGAAATTAGAAACAGGTACCGGGCATTACTGTCCAAAATAGAAAGGCAGCGTTCCTTAAAATGATCAGTCAGAGAATCTACATCGCCAAAAAGAGAACAGAAAGAATTAAAATCTGCAGAGAAAAAGGTAGACAAGTTTAAAAAGTGAGATTCAACCTCCCGGCAAACAAGTCTGTGAAACAATTTGGGATAAGTCAAAATTAATATAGTAATGGTCAGGAATAAAAACACACTCAGAGCACTTAAAATCAACGTTCAAACCTAAAGTATAGTAAAAAAACAAGTAGAGTAGAGTAGCTGAGTAAAGTTAGGAGTCCATGACACGGGGCGTGTTCCAATGACAGCCTGAAAAAATAAGCCACTAGCTGCTGTAAAAAGCCAGAAAAGGTGACACCAATGAAGTGCTTAGCAGAAAAAAAACAAGTTACTGTACACACCTCCTCATTCTGAATGTTCATCCCTACAGATCGTCCTAAAATCAGACTGTTAATTGTTAATCTGAAAGGTCTTTAGGATCGTTTTCCTCCCACACCTTCAGTTAGTTTGTCACAGAGCTTATAGTTTCAAAGACTGGGACTGAGATCGGGAATATTAAGTGGAGCGTCTCCATTTTAAATCAGGTCAGGTGCTTTTTTAGTCATGTAAATGAAAGCAGTCCATCAAAGACGAGCAGAAGCAGATGAAACAAATCTAAAGATGAAACAAATTTAGTCGTTGTTTGATGTACGCTTTTTTTTATCTTTAATCTATCATTAAAGAATGTATGAAATGTTTGAGGTAAACTGTGTTTATGTCGCATGTTGGATCGTGTCCAGAGAAAGACAGAACCATTGTTCCTGCAGCCTTATCATTTTCAGTCATTATAGGTGAGGTTTCTACTTCCTCACAGTGTTTGTTAAAAAGTCTGAATGAGAATTATGCTTTTAAACCTCCATGTTAATAAACATCCACAGAAGCTGGATGGAATAGAACTTTACAGTTGGTGTTATGCAAAGACCTGCAGACAAAAGTGGTGAAAATGTTTTTGTTGTTTTGATTTCCTGTTTATTTATTTGTTTTTGTGCTAATGCATCATTCTCAAAGAATAAATATGGCGGCATCTTCAAATTTCTTTGGCCGTTTCTCAATTCACGAGAACGCGAGTACGGACTCGCGTTCTTGTCAAGTCCGGTCTTGGCGAGAACACAGGAAGTCGGACTTGACAAGAACGCGAGCACGCAGCACGTATGGTGTATTGGAACAGAAGCGTACTTGTGACGTCATGAGACGCACAGTTCTTTAGCATTTCTTTAACATTCAAAACTATTTATATACTACACCACAATAAATCTTATTGAAAATTTTTTTAAAACAACATTTTTAATTTCTAAAAAGCCTAAAAATTATCTTGCCGCGGTGCATTCTGGGAAAGCGGTCAGTCTGAAGAACGCACAAGTCTGCTCTGATGGATGCTCGATAAAGAGGGCGGGGCGAGAACAACATCCGGGGATGTGGTGCGTTCTCGCTCTGGCGTTCTCGGCAATCGGAACAGTGCTCGGGCTGAGGCTGATGACGTGTCACGAGCACACGAGAACACGAGCACACGAGAACGCTCAAGAACGCATATTGAGAAACGGCCTTTGTAGTCTTCAACAGGTTTCCTGCTCATCTGAACATGCTCTGATAACACAGCGCCCTCTCTGGTAATACATGGAATTGAATCCGTCTTTTTAGAGAAGCTGAATCATCTCACCCTGAAAAACTTTTTACATTTTGGTAGATTTATTTAGAAGGGGGTAAAAATTACCACTCAAAATATTGTTCAAGACAAAAAAACAAACAAACAGCTGTTGCCATAGCTATTGTTAATCCAAAATACTATATACTGATAAGGATATTGATAACAATATAGTGCCTTGTTAAGTGTTTAGTAACCTTTAATTAATAGACTTCATTTTTTCCTGGGTCATAGAAATTATGCAAATAAAATAACATAAACATCATGCCATTTGTAAAACGGTACTGAATCAGTCTTTAAAATCCCTGTGGAGGACTTTTTACTGCTCTTTGTGGAATGGCTTTAATTCAGCTAAACTGAACAGTTTTCAAGCATAAACGACCTGTTTAAGGACATGTCGCTGCATCCCAACCAGATTCAAGTCCAGACTTTACCTAGGTCGATTCAAAACCACCATACTATTGTTTTTGAGCCATTTAGAGGCAAACTTGCAGGTATGCGTCTGGTCATTGTTCTTCTGTATAACTCAACTACTTTTAATCTCTGAGGTCACAAACAGTTGCCCAGACATTGTTTCTCAGCCTTTTCTGCAAGAGAGCAGAAATCTCAGTTCAAATCATCAGAGCCTGAAGCAGGGAACAGCTCAGGACCATTAAACAATTGTTATTGGTTCTACTGTGACCACCTGGAGGAGTCGTCAGAGCCCTTTCAGAGTATCTTGAGTTGGTCGACTACTCCAGAGGTGCACCACTGTTCTATGTTTTCTCCATTTCTGGATAATGGCTTTCAGTGAAGTTCACTGGCATCCCACTACCTTAGAAATGACTTTGTGATGCTTTCCAGATTGATAGATGACAAGGGCTTTGTTTCTCTTCTTTTATTGAGAATGGGGCGTAACAAGTTGCTTATTTTGCCATCGGAGCACACCCTGTGCCATGGACTCTTAATAGCTCTTTTAGCCTATTTCCTGCTGTCAGGACCTTTTCTGCTCAAGGGGTTTCTAGTTACTGATCGGTCAGTAATCGGACCCGGGTATGGAGTGAAACTGACTCAATAAAGTGTGGTTGATCACAATTAATTAATTATTTAACAACCGGAAATATCAGACTGTTCTCATTGTTAGTGTTTTACTTTCTGATTGCTTTTGTTGTTGTTTTTCTAAATGTCTGGACCTGTACAACACTTTTGTTACCTTGGGTGTGTGATGAACTCTATAAATAGAGGTTGGATTGAAAGGTAGAACAATTATATTTTCACATGCAGTCAGGAAATCTGTTAGGGTGCAAAGACATTTTTTTACTGCATTGTACAAGCCCAAGATTCTAGGACATTTCTTTTGGGGATTTTTTTTAAAATATCTGAAATGTTTTAAAAAAAATCATATTGGTGACACAACGGTAGAAAGCGAGTGAACAATATAAGATACAACACAAGGACAGGTTGACTTTAAAATGCTGCCTTCCTTGACCCTCATTAAAAAGGTTCCTTTGATGCAACACTGGTCTCGCAAAATAAAAAGTAGACCCAAATCAGTGTCTCATTTTCAATTAGAGAACAAAAGTCTCTCCGTCGCTGATCTCTTGGAACTATTTTAAACCTCACTAAGCAAGCTTCCACACATGAAAGATTGCTCATTTCTGCCCACATCTGCAATCATAAAGGAACGCACTACAGAGTCAAAGCCAAAAGCTCCCAGACCTCAATGAAGCGGCTAACAAAGAGGAGGATGCAGTTTCTATGAATTCAGCTCATAATGAGCGGTCTGCAGTCAGCGCAAAAAAGGCTCCTCTCAGCGCTGTAAGAGGTTGGGAAATTACAGTTTCAAAAGGAGGAGCAGTAACCATGGTGAGTGACCACCTCTCTTCATGCTTTCCTGTCATTTACCTCCTGAAACTCCATGTGCACCTCCTTCACAGCGAACACACACACACACTAATAACCACACAGCACCGACACAGCCACTCACTGAACTGTCAGGCAGTGATTTTAACCCCAGCATCACCCACCAGATTCAGACTGCTGCAAGGAAATGTGCAGCCAAGGAGTAAACAAAGGTCACACAGCATTTAGATCTTAAACCATAGCTAAGTAGAGCTATGGTTAACTAAACAAACGGGGAGGATTGCACTTCCAACTCCTCAGTGTTTACAGCTCGGTCCTCCAACACGTTCCGAAGAGATTACATCAGCATCTCATCAGGATTCAGGTGACCAAGTACTCCACTCACACCAAGCAATAGCTACTAACGACCCAGGAGAGAGATGGGTGGGTCATATATTTGATCTGACTGAGAATGCGTCTAGGACGATGGGCCTCCATGTCCTTAAAAACAGCAGCGCTCCAACTGCAGGTTGCTCAAGTGCGAGCCTCCAGAACTGACAAAGACTCCTGGATAGGTGTCGAAAGAACTGAGCGAACGTCCGGCTGCCTCCGATTTAAGCCGGTTTGCTGTTGCGATCATCCGTATAACGGAGAATTTTGCACAGGCATCTTAAACCGTAGGACATTTGCGACAGACAGACATATAAATAGAGAAATATGGAGACCCCGCTCCTTATTACGTAATAAAGAACACAACAGGAGTAGCTCTGTAATTAGCTACTCATACATTAGCCAACGTTTTATGGACAAGCAAAAAAGCAACAGGAAACTCATTTAAGGTCGCAACTGATAGTCTTGTTTTTTCAAGATGCTCTGCCCCCTTGGCCATGCTACCCTGGGCAGTAAGCCCTATTAGCCCATCTCCAAAACAACCTCTGCCTTTATGCAACCGAGAGGCTGACAACTACCATACAGATAAAAAAATCAAAACTATTTCTGATAAAGGACAATCTTTTCCTCACTCTTTAGGTCTTTTTAGAATCTATTTTTTTTTAGCGT
The DNA here is from genome assembly GCA_037039145.1 of Fundulus diaphanus. NCBI lineage: Eukaryota > Metazoa > Chordata > Actinopteri > Cyprinodontiformes > Fundulidae > Fundulus > Fundulus diaphanus. The sequence goes on along the minus strand of CM073137.1, from coordinate 12,278,209 downwards.
GACTTTTGACATAAATAACTCTGCAAAGGTCAGCACGGGAAAAAGGGAGCTAAAAGTGAGTTACGTTTTCTTGAAATTAGTGCATTTATCACTGATTTGAGCAGGCAAGTTTGAATGATTGGCTGTTGTAACAAGATTTTTGCACTTAAAATAGGAACAGCCCATCCCCATCATCTCATTTCAACTGCAGTAGATCTAATTATCTTATTTCAGGGGTCAAAGTACTCATTCTATTGGCAGATCATCTTTTTTTACCTGCTCAAATGAAGGTTTTGCATAACACTGCTGTTGTCAGTGCAAAACCCTCTGATATTGGAATAGAAAAATACAAAAAACTTCACAAGCATGTCAGCCATTACAGTTCCCAGAGCACGATGGTTCACTCCCTTTCCTACGTCTGACCTGAGAAAAATATTGCTCCGCAGATATGTGATACAGATATTGACATATTCAGGATGGGGAACAATAGCTTTGGTCGCTTTTAAAGCACAGAGTAGATTTGAAAAGCTTGCACGAGGATCGGGGCTGCACAGATTTTTATCCAGCCCCGACTCCCTTGAAGGAAAAACTGGCCCACAGCATGACAACTCCTCCACCGTACTTAACAGTTCATCCTTTGTTTTACACAAACCCTTGCCGATGTTGGACATCAGGCTCTTCTCAAAGAAGACTGTCCCAGTTTAATGGCATCCTTCCCCAAACAACCAGATGTCATTTTAAGCATCTCTAATGTTCGTCGATCACCAAGATGCCACTCGCTGTTGGTGTTCTCCAACACAATCCCAGTTTTTCTATATTTGTCAATTGTTGCGCTGACTGGATATGGAACATTCTTGCCCAGCATCTCAAATAAATACACACTGTTTTTTATTTTAACATGGTTTTTTTTTATATATTTCCCATTTTGAAGAGTGTCCAAGAGAGATACAGTATATTTGTGTTTTAGGCCATAAGTACATACGTATGTCCCGGAAAAGTGTTGGAAAAATTTAAATGTAATCATTTTATTTATATTAAGTTACAGGCATTTGGTCTGTTTCAAAAGTTAGCTTGCAGGAATGTTCTGCTGTTTTGACTTCGAACTGTGGATTGTTCTGCTAGATAAGGAAATGTCGTGCCTTATCCAGCTGTGTAGGCTGCAACTGACTGATCACCCCCAGAAATAAACCTGCTCCCCTCTTTGTATGTTGTAAACTCCTGACACCTCCTGACCCTTCTTTGAAGTCCGATAATAAAGGCAGAAGACAGAGAATGTCCCAGCAGATTCTCCTCTTCCGCAGAAAAGTAACTTGTGTTTTTTGTGTTGGTTTCTTTCTAGGAGAATAAGGGCTTATTATAATAACTAACAAGAAGAGAAGTTTGAAGTTATGCATTAAATGTATTAAATGCCCTTAGCTTCATCCTTCATGCGTGTGCTAAGATAACACGGTCACGTCTCCAAAGGGGAGAAAACAGTGATATTTGACATTTTGCCAGACCTCCCAAACACGTTTTCTCAGCTGAGCGGGACCGCCGTTACATGTTTGCCTAGAACCTGGCATTTAGGAACTACAGGTGGCGACAGATGAAGGCTGTGGAAACAGGGCAGCTGGAGGCAGGGAGTTTTTACATGTACATCTGATCATGTCTGTACAACAGCAGGTGCAGGAACGTAAAGCCAATTGGACACTTCAGCCTCAGATGTTGTAAAGTAATCTGCAGAGGCATCCCTGGTGAATAGAAATCCCTGCTCTGCTGCTCACAGCAAAGCGCCACAATCCACCGTCCGGCCCCGATGATGTGAACTGGCATGGGACCAAATCCCCCAGGTAGCCTGTAAGTAAACTCCTGGGAAGCCCACGGCGGCTAAATCTCTTACATAATCCCTGTTCAGGCTGAGGTGCCGATACAAATATCCGGCGAGACTTGCTACAAGATGTACAGTCAGACTTTTGCAACCCTGCACCGATGTCCTGCCACATCTCAGTGGTTTGTTGTCCTTACCTCCAGGACAAGCCACAACTGGTCGCCGCATTTTAGATCCTTCTCGTAGAACATCCCGAAGAACTTGACGACGTTTGGGTGGTCAGAGAGAGCTTTGAGGATGTTGTATTCTGCCTCGATCTCCTCGTCTATATCCTGCAGAATCAGAGGACAATAACTGGTTGGCATTACCGTCTAAAAAAGCACACTTTTGCCAATTTTTGCCAATTTTGCGAGTAACAGGAAGGTGATGCAAGTCTATGAAGCATACATCAGAAAAGTGTAGGGTGCATTTGTATTCAACCCCCACTTTAGGAATTGTTGGATGAAAGTTAAAAACCCAAATGAGCCAGTGATCCTCACGACTCCTATGAATCTCTAATTTGTGTTATTTTAACACCTAATATATATATATATGTACCCCAAATTTAAAAAGTGTATCAAAATGCTCCTTAAAGTTGCATAAAATGTATCTAATTTACGAAATGTCAGTGCAAGAGATCAAAGTAATAAATTCAACATATAATCAGACTATAAATGTTGAAAAAGAATAAAAAAAGATAAGATTTGTATTCAGTAGAAAGGAAAAAAATGCTTAATTAGAGCTTCTTAATAGAGAATGTTACGTACCGTACCTTTAAAACAAACAGTATAAAGGTTTGTCTCAACAGGACAGGTGGTCAACTCTGAAACCAGGGATGTTGTCTGATTTTCTTTATACTGAAAACTAAGATAAATACAGACACTTCACTAATTTTGTCTCCACCATGTTCCGGCTCATTTAAGAGAGATAAATGCAAGCAAAGCACCTCAAATATAATTAGGACAGCAAAATGGAAATGATCGACGGTAATCGGCTGGGACGATTTGCTGAGAAAAGCAGGACACAATGGGGTTTATGTAACTACAGGCTTGATACCCATCATATGTGACTCAGCATAGATCTGCAAATACTGTAAGCGTTGCCAGATTAAAAGGTATGATATAACATTTTAGTGACTGAATCAGCAGCTCAAAAACCATGAAATTTAGTAACAAAGAAAGAGCAAACAATCTGGTGAGATTTACCCTTAAGTGTTTCTGTTCACTCTCAGATTTCTCCCTCTGCTCAGGTCCCTTTATGTAAAAATAAGACCATCGTTCACTCTTTAAGAGCTTATTTAACGTACATTTAAACGTGAAAAAAAACACTATTTGTTGAATGAAAACACTTAAGACAGTCTTACTCTCCTAACACTTCCTAAATATTTTCATTAATGCCACATTCCAAGCCCTCTTACTGTAAAGTTACTCTTTGCGGGCTAGTCAACGACTCGATGCAATCCGCTGGGTTTCGGTGGATAGAAAACATTATGACCGATCTGTCAGTATGATTTCATTAAACCGACTTTGTAAATTGCCTTGAGATGACATGTGTTGTGAAACGGTGCTGTGTGAATAAACTTTCATTGAACTGAATTCATAATGCATTTCCTTTAAGAAGATGAATTCTCCCAACCTACAGCATAAATCGGTGGTGTGTGCACCTCCACCATCAGTTATGGACAAATCATCTGGACCTCCATCCGCTGATCTGCAGAGCAAAGCAGAGGCTCCCAAACCTTTTAGCCTATGTCCCCCCTTTGGTGTGTGGGATTTTTTTCTTCTTTTTTTTCTTTGTTTTTGGTTAATTGTGAGAATAAAGTTATAAAATGACAAGAATAAAGTAGTATTTTTATAAGGACTCTTCCAAAAAAGGGCAGCCTTCCCTTTATGTTAAAATGAGGAATCTTGAGCGTCTTGTAAAGTTATATTTTGGTATCAGTTTCACAAATAAAGAAATGCAATTTTTTTTTCTCAACATCAGCATCAAATTATGTCTTGACCCTCAAGAGGTGTCTACAAACCCCCACTTTGGGAACTCCTGCGTTTTCTATGTAAAAATGTTATTTAGGAGGTTTAATCACAGCCATGGGACTTCTGGTTCTTTGTCCCCAGGTCCAATACACATTCTATCAGGAGGAGCAAATGCATGGAATAATCATCTATTACATATCAGGCACACGAAGAATAAATTATGTTTTTAACAAAAAAAAAAAAATCAAAGGTCACTTAGCAGGGTTATTGTAAATTGAATGTGTTTTTTTTCTTCTAGTGTAAATGTTTTTAATGCATCATGTGTATTTTACTGTGATATATATATATATATATATATATATATATAGTGATTTTATACTTTTTGAGGACCCCAGGAAGACCAGCAACCTGTTTGTGGGAGGTAATGGGGATCCGCATAAAGATAAAGAGGATGGACAGAGTGCTGCACACCACTGAATATGCCATCCTGCACATAAATTGTAACTCAGCATGCCGTTCCGTGAGGATAGCCTGGCGAATCCATTCAGAAGGAAAGAGACGGACTAAAATCCAATAATTGGTACATTTCACCTTCTCCTATAAGCCAGTTTCAAGGAACCTCTGAATACCTCAAGCTGGTCTTCATGAATTAAACTGATTATTTCTAAAAGGTCTGAATCACGCTGCTGACTTTCATTTGCACATTGCAACCTTTGCACATTACTTTTGATTTTTAATTTCTGCTGGAAAATTACCTTTTCCAGCAATATGAAGTAGATTACACATTCTACTTCATATTAATAAGTCTTATGTTGAGCTTGTCAATTTTCTGTATGCTATGCTGCTGCTGCCCAATAATTTCCCAATTCTGGGATCAATAAAGTACATCTTATGTTAAAGAATTTCCATGCTCACACTTTTTTCTTTTGTTTTTCTTCACTTAGTGCAATCCCAGAATCCCAGAAAGGTAACTGTGGAATTTAAATTTCAGCATTAAATATACACCTCCTTCACTCTCCCAGCACCCATTATAGCTGAGTCTGGGTGCAATTTGGAGGTGTGGGTTCTTCTCTGCAGCTGGGGTTCTTATTCCATGAGGAGTGCAGAGCATAACAACTATGAAGTGTACATGGATGTTTGTGGTAAAGTTGAAAAGCTAGACTCTCTCCACGAAGCTGACAAAATCTGACAGGATACATTTATTTGGCTAATTCAATCCTAGCTGTTGGTTTCAAATTAAAAAAAAAAATACATGAAATAAGTATCTATAGATGTTTTGCTTCCGCAACTAACATGAAATCTACTTAAATCATTTATATCATTGGTAAAAGCAAACCATGTTTGCCAGAATGATGGCTTTGCCACAAAAAAACAACAATTGCTTGAAAGGTTTCCAGCAGTACAAACATGACTCACATGAATGGGATCCAATATCTTCACAGCTGCTTTGCTTCCATCCTTTTTGTTGAGCACCTTATAGACTTTCCCGTAGGTCCCTTTCCCGATTGTCTCAATGATTTCCCAGGTGTCGGTGGGATCCGGAAAGTTGTCAAAGACAATCGATTTCCCTGATTGTGGAAACATCTTCAGCAGAGATCTCCTACACAGAGAAACAAAGCAAAACCTCAGCAACACAGATGACGTACTAATAAAGCAGAAGAATGCAACTGATGACAGAGAATTTTGACAAGAAATAAACTAAAGTACTGAAAAAAATACGTTTCCACCAATATGGGTTTCCTCTTATTTTCAAAAGCTCCAGATTAACGGTTCAGAGGATATAGATGAAGCCGTCTCCCTTCAGACGGATAGGAACAAACAGCACTAGGGAAGGAAGCAGCACCTGTACCTATGAAATCACCTGTAATATCTTTTTACATCCAACCAACAGGTTGAAAATCAGCATAAATCCTGGATCAGCAGCAATGACTGGATATCTGAACTGTTCTCCATGGTAAGCAGCTGCTTGCACATACCAAAGGGCGATGGTATGTCTGCACTACTTCCATCAGTCAATGACCATCAGGGTATAGCTTTCCCTGCAGACACACCAGTTTGTCATCAGCAGCCACATTGCAGTGCTTAAATAACCCACCCTGCTTTCAACTGGAGGAACTTCAGCAGCGACAGAAAGAAGTTAAGTTGTCATTTCCTGCAGGACTAAACCCTGCTCTGCTGCCCAGCCTCCAAGCACGGCGCACTCCGTGCATCTTCACCCAGCAGATTCCCCCCCCCCCATCAGCTAGTCATGCTCCCCTTCATCCACAACAAACCATAAATCAGCGAAGGCCATCCAAGGACTTACCTGACCAATTTCATCCACATTAATGTTTTTTGTTTGTTTATTTGTGTTTAGTTAGTCACTTAACTGTGACCTATGCCATAAAAAGGCTCTAAACATACCAGATAAACCATTATTGTATCATATCATAGATAACTTGACAAAAAAAAAATGATTCTTCAACTTAGTTTGATTGACAGTTTCTGAAAGAGCCATTAGCTGAAAACTTGGCATAAAGTGGATGATGAGCTGGAGGATGCTATGGTCCACTCTCCTGGCTATTAACAATACGCTGCATAATCTCCATGAAAAAGTAGAAAACCTTTCAATCACCTTTAGAAAGCTTGTAAAACCTGTGAAAGGAACTGCAGTGCCTTACAAAAGTATTCACACCCCTTGAACTTTTCCGCATATTGTCACATTACAACCACAAACATAAATATATTTTATCAGAATTTTATGTGAATTTTTTCTTTCCACTGTTGCTTCATGCTTGCTCAGTATGAGGGATTGCTGCAAAGCCATGTACAATGCAGATGACTGTCCACTGTGGCTCTACGGTTCTCCAGGAGTGAATGCTGCTTGTCGGGACTTTGATGCAATCAACTGGTTTCCTTATATAGGAACATTTTTGACCAATCTGTATAATATGACCCAATCTGTATAATATGATTGAACTTAACTTTGTAAAGTGCCTTGAGATGACATGTTTCATGAATTGGCGCTATATAAATAAAATTGAATTGAATTGAATTGAAAGACCAACACAACGTGATATACAACTGTGAGGTAGAAAGAAAATTGTAGATCGTTGAATTTTGTTTTGGTGTGAAAAACTATTCAGCCCTTTTTCTATATAATTTTCTTTCTACTTCGCAATTGTTTACCACTTTGTGTTGGTCTTTCAAATAAAATTACAATAAAATATATTTATGTTTGTATTTGTTTTGTGATAGTATGTGGAAAAGTTTAAGGGGTGTGAATACTTTTGCAAGGCACTGTATACCTGATTTTGCACAAATTCAAACCATGAGTGAGGAGAACACTTTAGTTTGAACTTTAAGCCCCGCCCCCAAAGTTTTATTTCTAATGAGAAACCCTCAACTTGCACAAAACTAAACACACGCCTCAAACCCGTGCACAATCCTTCATCTAGGGACATTTCTTTGCTTTCTTCGACAAAAATGGCTACATATGGGGTAAATATTTTCTTATGTGAATGGTCAGCGCCTCCGAATGCTTCATTGGCAGAGAAAGGTGTTCCCATGTTGTCCCCAGTTCACTGGTTATTCCTAATAAAAGAAAGCCTGGACTGGCTCAATTGTGCAATCAGTTAGTCAATTGTTATTATCAAATTACATCTTTTATTTCATAATACATTGTGTGAAAAGCATTTTTCTTAACCAGACAAAAGTTAATTCTGGTATAGCCCCTTTAACAAGACCACTTTAGAAGATACCCAGAAAGTCTGGATGAGTAGAAGCAAAATCTAAAAAGATTGACGGTTTAAAACTCTTGTAGGTTATTGTGGATAAGAATGGGTTGTTTCAAGGGACTGGGTCTTCAGCAAAAACACTCAGTTTTCTTATACAAGCAAATCATACAACTCTGCTTATTTATATGCTTGACTCACGTCAATAAGCGGGAGACATATTTCTTTAGAAACATAAAATGACATCCTTTAAGTTTTTAAGATACAATCAATTAATGTAACATTTATTTTAAAAATATCAGAAGACAAACCCAAGAATAGAAACCGGAAAGCTCTACGTTTATGTCCAAATATTCAGAAGAGAAGGCCAACAAAAACAGATAAATCAATTGTTTACACCTTTGCAACACTTTCAAATAACATTTCCCTTTCTCTCAAGGGTATCCGTTTGTTTTACACTTAAGTTACCGTCCATCAAACTCCTATTTAAGATAATATTTGAAAAGTTGACTCACACTTACATTATTCCCCCAATAAGACACGGGACATTTTGAAAAGAAATCAATCCATTTCTGAGCGAAAGGTTAGCATGGGAAGCAGGCCCGGCACGGCCGAGAGTGAAAACCGCAGAGGAGGAGCTAACAAGGGAGCTAATCTCACCAGCAATTCCCCTCGCTCGGGGGCTGCCATTGGAAACCTTCAGTAAGTAGTAGGAGCTGCAGTGGGATTAACAGGAATTAGCCCGTATTGCAGCATGAGCCTTTCCCCTTATAGATGCCCATTCATACGGGAAGGAAAGCTGTTTACACGCCTACAGCATGCATTGGCGCAGAAGGCCATCTTTATGTTCAGATGTCAGTGCAGCGTTCTCTCTCAGGCCTACTCTGGCTTTATTTTATCGCTACCAATTACCATCATGGCGACTCGAATACGAGTGCATCTGTGCACACAGATCCACTGGTCATTTCGAAGAAAGCGTACCGCTCTTTATCCGCGCCGAGCAATTAGGCTCCTGTGTGTGGATCCATGCACAGGTATTCGCACGGCTATTGTACAGTACCAAGCAATCTGCAGACGGCTTCCATAATGCATCGCTGCCTTTGCGTGTGTCAACACGCTTTGACACATGAGACAGGAAGACGAAACCTGAAGACTCACACTGGACACCTTCAACCAGAGCACAAGCAGGCTGCAAGGAAATAATCCCTCAGAGAAGACAGTGTGTGTGTCTGTTTGTGAAGGGTTACCCAACCCTGTGTGCCCTGGAGCGCTGGCTGGATGTCGCTTTTCATTAACAGTGTTGGGACGTGGCATTAACCACAGCCTGTGTACAAGTGCACATATAATGAGCTACACATGTAAGGCTCAGCATGTGTCTATTGTATAAACAGACACATGATTGGGCTTTTTTTTTTTTTGTTAAATAAATTGTACAGATTTTCAAATGTATAAAATATGTACGCTGGATTCTTTCCTGGACGGAGACCTTGACAGAAGCGGTGCTGCTTTGTTCTCCTTTTTTTTTTTTTGGGTGCCGTAGAAAGAACTCAGCAGCTGTCTGTTTTATGATTTAGGACAGAGCCACTGATGGATGTATAGCTGTCGTTAATGTTGCTCTCTTTGTGTAATCCTGACCCACTGTTTTAAGATATTTACTGGACAAAGTCATTAATCAACTTTGGTTTCTTTCTTTGTCTTTTCCCCCAAAAAGTACACCTGGCTCAGGGCTTATCAAGCTGTCTATTTTTGTTAATTTATGGGGTTGAGAGTGGGGGTGGGGGTGAAGCAAAGTTAATTGAATGGCATTACCTTTGTGTACTTTCTTTGTCTCCCTTTTTCATGGAAAGCATACCTAAAGACTGTTTATCTGTCTCTGTCCAGGAGAAACAGTTGATTTAAACAGTGCTACCATTAACTTGGCGTACTCCTTCATTTTCTCTCTTGTAGAAAGTACTGAAAGCCCAGCATGCATGTCTCCATCTGTGTCTCTTTACTGGAGGAAATCACTGATGGAGAGTTTGCCTCCATAACTATGTCCTATTTATTTATTTTTTCTTTTCTGCTGAAAGTACTTCTCGCTTTTAGGTTTAGCTATTTTTTTTAACCACAGGGTAGCCATTGATGGAGCAGTTGTCGCCATGAACTCTGTGCACTCTGTTTTTCTTTTCCAGAGAAACTATCTCTGAACAAGTGCTTCTATGCCCCTATGAAGTTATGCATGTCTCTTTCACCTGGATGAAGCTGTAGATGGACCTATATCAACTGTATAAACAGTTATAAACAGTATACACACATATACAAATATATATATATATATATATATATATATATATATATATATATATATATATATATATATATATATATATATATTTATATATATATATATATATATATATATATATATATATACATATATATATATATACATATATATATACACATGCACACATACATACATACACACACACACATACATACATATATAGATAGATACGATGTTTTTAATGGAGAAAGTACACATTGTGTTTGCATTAATGAAACTCTTTCCTGAACAGAGCGGTTGATAAAGCTAATCGTTGCCAGTAATTGACCAGCTGCATCTGTGTTTAGCTGTGTCTCTTTCCAGGAGGAAGCCATTAATAGAAGTTTGCTGTGATTTACTCTTTGTTATTGTTGTAGTTCTTACTTGTGCAAAGAATCAGAATCAGAATCAAGTTTATTGCCAAGTAGGTTTGCACTCACAAGGAATTTGATTTGGTGTTGATGGTGCAGACAAAATATATATATATATATATATATATATATATATATATATATATATATATATATATATATATATATATATATATACATATATATATATATATATATATATATATATACAGAATCTATAGCTATGTACACAGTACACTGTGCGTTAATGTAACACTACTGGCCCAGTGTTTCTGTGTTTAGCTGTGTCTCTTTCCAGGAAGAAGCCATTAATAGGAAGTTTGCTGTGATGTACTCTTTGTCATCATTGTACCTTTTGTACAAAGGGCTGCTGGCCCAGTGTTTCTGTTTGTACCCGTGCTTCTTTCCAGAAGAACCTATTTATGAACCTTTCACTTCTTTATTACCTTTTACTTCTTTTTCAATCAAAGTACTTCCTGCCTGGAGTGTTTAGTCATCTCTGTTTTTGGAGGAATGCATTAAAGTAGATCTTGCCACCAGTAGTCCTTCTGCTTCTGTGTTTACCAGTGTCTATTTCTTGATTGATTATCTTTGTTTTGTTTTTTCAGTAGAAGGTACTCCTACCCTAGTGCTTAAGAAACTGAATGTGTCTCATTTCTGAAGAAAAAAGCCACTTAAAGAAGAAATTGCTGCCATTACTTCTTGCATTTTTTTTACTAACAGAAAGTACACCTGGCCCAGTGTTTCTGTGTTTACGTGTGTATTTTTCCTGAAAGAAGTCAGTGTTGAATCTAAACACTAATATTACCGTGTACTCTCTTTGTCTTTCTCACAGAACGTATCTCTGGCACAGTGAGTCTGTGTTCAGCTGCATCTCTTTTTGGATGGAGACAGCAATATCGCTGCCATCAGTCAGTTCATACTGACCATGTTGCTACTGGACGTTTCTCCCAGTTAAAAGACGGTGGTTCCTATCCACCGTCACCACCTGCTTGATCAGGATAAGACATTTTGGCAAACTCAAAGACTCAATACATTCATCTGAGATCTCTTTGAGATCTCTTTAATTGGATTCATTTTAAATGATTTGCATCTAGACTAAACTGCATTCTACATAATTTTAACTAAAAGTATGCTAATAAGAACAATTACAATAATAATTACAATAATAATAATAAAACCCAATGTTTGACAGATCTCAGTAATCAAAAAGGGTGCAGTGGAGATAACACTAGCTTTAATGCAAACATGTGGAGAATCAATCCCAGCTGATTTGCTTTATATCCATGTCCTCCTCCAGAGCAGTGCTACAGCTAATCAGATCTAAATTGGTACTTGCTTGGTTGATTTTTTTTATTTGTTTTTCATACTATTAACAGCATTTGAGTGACGTTTAAGAAGTAATTTGGCTAACCTTCAGATTACTTAGCATAGGAAATACCTGCAAGAAAAATTATAATTTCCAACTCCATTTAGCGCAATCAAAAGATGCAAAATGTTCAACTTATTACAGATTTTTGTCAAATAAAATCATATCCCAATTACTTTAAATGCATAGGTAAACATCCACTAGAATAATCCATACTACAAAAACTTTCCAGATTAGCATTTTTTACGTCATAAACAGTGCTCAAAGTCTTATCAGGTGCAATACACATATTATTTGACTGTCTGACCAAGGAAAGATTAGTATCAATGTCAAATTTTGTAATTTCATTTCAAAAATAACAAATCTTCTAAATAATATATTCATGTACTGACCTTTGATTATTGGTGAAGAGAAAAAGCAAATAGAGGCACCAGGATAGTTGGAAACAAAGCATGCCGTTCAGCTGAGCCACTCCCATAGCTTGCAAATAAGCAATCCAAATGAAGGAGGTATAGTATAGCAGGACAAAGAATAAAGGAAGCATATAGGCTATCCAAAAGATGCACATATAGAAACAATGATCAGTATACTCACAGTTCTTTAAGAGATTCAACATGGTTGATGATCAGATGATTGTAACACCAGGCATTAGAGTTGTCCCCATGTGAACCTGCACGTTCGTTATATATTAAAAATCAAAAACAACGTGAGCACACTAGTTGTTAGACTCCAGCAATTAGTTTAAGTAATTGGTCTTAGTATGTCCGGTGAGTCTCATAGGGTCATAAATTAGCCCGGCGGAGGATAAGCTAACAACAGCAGCGAGGAGCGAGTCAGGTGTAACAGGCCATGACTGCACAGGGGTGCTCTCAGCATCATTTAGCAGTGTCCCATTACACAGGCAGCGCAGGGGGAAGGAGCTGCTGAGAGGCCGAGCTGGAGCTGACCCGAGAGTCCAGCCCAGAGGCCTGCTGCTTAAAAGCCCTTTAACACACACCGTCTCCTTCAGGCAGACTGTATGGGACAGTCTGGAGCTTACCTTTAGTACTTTTCTTGCTCTGCATAAGTATGAAAATAAATTGAGAATAGAAAAAGTACTTTTCTGTTTATAGACTTTAGTCTCCATTAGCATACCTTAAATATATCAGGATTTCTCAAAAGGATGTCTAGTGGGATGGACTGAAAAGCAAGGTAGTGAAAAGAAGTCCAAATGAACCCCTAAAAGAAGCCCAAAACTGATCAAGACCACTTTAAAACTTTACAGGATACTCTGGCTCTGGAATCATGGGTAACTCAAGTCTTTTGCACAGCACTGTAAATTAGAACCTTTGTAACCTTTGTAATCTGACATAACAGGTAATTATGAGAAACAGCCCCATCCAGTGTTGTTCGGTCTGAAATTAATCTATTTTTCCCTTCAGTTGTCTTATTTGTTTACGTTAATAACACATTTTATGTAACAAAACTTTGCTCAATCGTCGCTCTCCCTGTGCGAGCAGGAAAAGTGATTCACGCAGCTCTCTGCGAAATTATTGATTCTGCTCAAACTGTCAGAAACTAATTGCTGTGGCAGTGAAGCTGATGATTTATCATTCAGACTAGCAGATGGCACCATGATTATTTCCCCCTAAAGTCCCTGAAGCATATCATGTCTAACCAGGATAAAAACTTTAAGATGCTTTTGGATAATTGGTGTTAAGTCAATTCGACATTTTTTATCTAACCATTACAGGTCTGCAACGTTGAATGAAACATTTGTAAAAAGTCAAATTGGTAAAATGACTTTAAGCCAGTGTAAAATATTCTGTTTTGGCAGTAATGCTCCATTTGGAGTAAGAGTCAGCCTCCAAGCAAAGTTCAAGTATCTATAATTGTAAGATGAACTTGCAGATCGAAGCTCCATCTCCAGTTACCCAGGAAGAAAATGGGCTGGGACAAAAACAGAAGTCTTTATTTCACTGGTCCAGCCAACAACCATCATCACTTCTGTCGTCGTCTTTTGTTTTTCTGGACGCATTCAACAGATAGGAGACCCAGTGTAGATCCAAAATCCCCTGAAGCCAATTCTTTCTGGCCTGCAGCCTGGACACTCTCCTATTCCTCGTGGATATCCACAAGGAATAGGAGAGTGTTGCTAGAGAAACAAATGTATGTATCCCTCTTGGACCTGATATTTTTTGCAGCTCAACTTTGAAGAATCCTTATTTAGGGCAGAAGTTTCCCTTTTTTTTTATTTAAAATTTACAAATGCTGACAGGGAGATTCAGGGTCACCTTTTGCAATTACTCAGAGGAGTTTAAAATAGCTGGGCTGCATTATTCTACTTTAAACAACATTCATTCTCCGTGTGAGAAGACATGGAACCAAAAACTGAATGATTTAGACTTTTCTTATTACTATGAGGTTAAAAAAATTCAACCTCATCCAAGATTTCTAAAAATCTTGCCTACAGCCTGGTCAGTCTGGTTCTGCTTGCCTGCCTCACCTGTCACTACTCATCACCCTCAATAAACCTTTTAAAACGTAACTCTGTGTCTTGTCTAAATATTGGGTTCATACTTGTAATCATTACAAACAGAGACCCAGTAGAAAACAAGCTACCATACACAGGGAACACAACAAAATAAACTATCAAGAAACAAAACCTAAAGGAATGAACTGATACAACAATGCTTGGAGAACATAAAAGGAACACAGGAAAACGAACTGGATAAGGCGAGACCTAAAGGACACAAAAAGGAAATGCTGAAAACACAAAAGCATAAATGAAGACTAAAAAGACTAAAATGAAGATGAAATAGACAAAGGTAAACCTGACACAAGTACATGAATAACGTTGTGTCTTCACAGATGGTTATTAACTCCGGGAGCTGAAATGAAAGGGAGCCAGGAAAACAATAAGAAGATTATAAGAAGATTTCAGAGATGGGAGAGGACACCAGAAAACAGCTTAGTGTCAAAGGACCGCTTCTAATCCTTACAGAAGATAATCACCGGACAGTGCCTCATCAATAATTTTGCTTCAGGGCAACTGAGTTTCTACAGTAATAAATTTGGAGGACAAAGCTGTCTTTGTCCATTAACGCCACTTTGTGATAGCTTCTGCCGTATTCACCCCCCCACTCATCATTGTTGACCCCACTCCCGTCTTTGTGGGAGGGTCCGAGCGTATTTGGCATGCCGACTAAAGTGTGACTCCTTCAGGCTCATCCTCCAGGGTCCGACGACTGCAGAGCTCCAACCTCATTTCCTGCTCTGCTGCTTTCCAAATGGCTCATGAACGCTGGACTCAGACCAAGGATAGAGATGCACCGATGGCTACTTTAGCCGTATGATTAGACCAGACAAAAGGTCCAGACTGGTGTACAGAGCCTCCCTGCCCCCAACTCATTATCTAACCTATTTATATCACATGGGTGTCAAATGTTTTTGGCAGAGCTTCATAGGTGCTGATGATGTGACACAGGGCTATATTTGACACTTGGCGCTTCATATGAAGCGGGATTTGATAATAGTCGGAGTGTTTAACTACTGTTGGTATAATACAAATAACAATGCATTTCCCTCTATTTCATGTGTTAAAATGCAAAAGAAACATGTTCGCAGGTAGATATTTTACACAAATATGTGTACCAATGGTTTAAAAAGAAACAAACCCTCAGAGTTGCAAATGAACTGTTTATATCAGCCACTTTTGCTCATTTCTTTAAAGCCATATAGACTCCTGAGTCCAGGATCGCTCGACAAATTCCAACTTTCCCAATCAGATATCCAAGCTCAGAAGCTATTTTGTTGCATTTCTGACTGTGAACCAAGTTCAATGTGGAGTTAATAGTACATATACATCTGGTCAGATTGTGAGTAATGCAATACCAAGGCTCCGACCTCACAAACACGAACACGGTAAATTTACATAAATGATTAGGAAAAAAATATGCATCAGCATGAGAGGATGCAGAATCACTAAAAACGCTGCAATAGGGCCATTGGTGAGACTGTGACATTCCCACAGAGACGTGCAAAAAACACAGGACATGCACAACCTCATGTGACCAGACACACATTTATGCACTTTCAATGTGATCTTTACGTGGGTTGGAAAAGGACACAGAAGCCACAGCAAAGCCAATGTTTGCCTTAGTATGAATGCCACACTGGACGCCGCCATCTTTGTTATTTGTGAGAGTGAGATGCATGAGGGTTACGGAGAGGCGACGACGACGTCATCGTTTCAGAAAAGATGCGGCTCGCATGTACACACTGAGACAAGAAACTACCGTTTTAAAATGTATCCACTCTGGGATCCGTTTTCAGAAATGATAGTTTACAGTCTCTCAAATCTGCCGGATCTGTGTGGACACACAGCCTAAACGCCAAAAAAACCTTTGCGGATACATCCGATCTAATTTTTGCCCGGGCGGGACCAGGGGGGGAAAAATGTTTTTAACTCATGGCACGAAAACAAGGTTGAAGAAGTAAGGCCCACAAGCCAAAAGAAGAATTGATTGATTAATCATTTTTGGCTGGGCTATAACATATTGTCATACATGATTACGTATTTAACATGTATTCACTGATATTTTTTCTGTAACTGAACTTGCTAAACTGCTGACAAAAAAAAAGGAAAAATATCTGCATAAAGGTGCCAAATGTGGTAAAAGATCGGCACTGCCTCATTTTCAAACCTCATGTTGCAGATATTCAATTACATGCTGCATTTAATTCAATGGAAACCATTCTGGTCATCTTGAAAGCTCAAATATTACATTTACAAGTTTATCCAAGTTGTATCAGAACTCTGTAGAAAAACACGTGGAATATCAGAAAACTCAGCATGGCGTATGACATATTACATAAACAGTTAATGAGCTTAATTTCCTGACAGGTAACCTACATACTGCTGGAAAAAAATATTCAGGGAGGAAAAAAAAGTGTTCCCTCTGTCTTATGCTGCTGCACGATGTCTCATCCTGTGACATGTACACGATAAGGATGATGAGGCAGTAATCCTCCTGCAAAGCTTAAGCCGTACCTAGTATCCGTTTAACAGTTGCAAGTTCAAATCTGACAGCACATTTGACTTGAGTTAAACGTTTTTGCACATAATTATGTAATCTGGCTGCCTTGATTACTATATGCACCACAGAACAACATAGAATCCCGAATAACGAGTCAAACTCTCATGGAAAACGAAATTACTGAGCTGTCGTGTTTTTGAAAGGAAAATTCTGCAGTTTAACAGAAACGTTGTCTTACCTGAGATTAAAGGTGCTGCTCTGAGACATGTTTTCAGCCCAGCTCTTCTGACAGATGAAATGTGAAACATGTTGGGATTCAGAGCAAAAATAAAAGGCTTGAGGACAATTATGTTGTTGAAACTGAAGTGGTTCTGGACTGACGAGCAAGTAGTTCAGCCTTGTCTCCTCGGGCCCACTCACTGAACCCGACACTGCTATCATAGGGACACTCTGGGACAAATTACGTAAGTATCTTTGCTCCATGAAAACAAACTAGATTCAGATTTTTTTCATTTTTAAAACGTTAAAGTTTTTGATTTGGACCACACATGGAATGACTAAACATTTCTTTGTATTTTGAGGTGTCATTGCGATCTGAAGGACACACTGGAGTTCATTCAGGCCGATTGATTGACTGATAAGGGCATTGATCTGTGCTGAATCACACTCTTTATATGCAGCGTGCCCAAATCAATGTTAACCTCCTACAACTGAACACAGCCGGCTGTGTTATGCCACATTTCCACAAGGTTAATTCTCATTTTAATGGCTCCACCAAGGTATCCTTGTCATGTCGTGCAGCCCTGCATTTTTAGCTCACACAGAGGGGTCTTTAAACTCATCCCTTCATCTCATTGTGCTGCTATAACAGCACATGCAGTACATTCAAGCAGCAAAAACATTGTCCTTTTCTGTTTGCTTGACCGAACACGCCGCCGCACTCGAGAGCAGCCAGTGGAGCAACGGCAGCGCGTCAGACCCAATCAGGAGAAATCAGAGAACACTTGAAGGAGATTTAAGGAGGCGGCGCTCTGATTGTTGATGCTTCAGTGATGCAGATCCGCGGACGGCTGGATGGGTCTGCTCTGCAGCAGCCAAGTCAGACGCCGCCTGTGAAGACTGATTGAATAAGGCCACTGATGATGCTATTGTGTCCGCAGTTACGTGGCATGAATAACTGACGGGCCTGTGGACTGCGTCAATGACTGGCTATTGTGGCGAAGCGCTGGACCGTGACTTCCCCAGCTGTCTTCTATAGGACATCATGGGCTAATGAAATGAGAATTGCGAATGCACAGTTGATAGAAAGATCATTAGGCTATCATTGCCACAACCATATACATGCATTGTGCTCCATTTTAGCGCTCCTTTATTCAGCTGACCGGACGACCTTGAAAATTGTAACACTGGTGTGTGTGTGTTCTCACACACTTTACAGCCCTTTGCTATGCGAGTATTCTCATTAAATCAAAAGACAAACGTGCCTTAAAAAGGAAAAAAAACAAGAAATCGATGTGCTAAATTTGGTGCAACGCTTGAAGTCTTTTCACAAGGTCGACTCACAAACCAAAGTGTGCTTACATGAAACCAGAATGGGGGAACCAGAGTAACTTTGCCCTGCATGTCCGCGGTATCGATGTGTAGCTGTAGGCTGTAACATACTGCCTGGGTGGTGGAGTTAAACCTCATCCAACCCTTTTCTCTACACAGCTCACAACAGGACAGGAGAAGTCATATGAAGATTAGTTTGAGATTTATTTTCTTTAAAAGGCTAGTAATAAGATGCACAGGTAATGTAACAATTATAAAACTATTAAACAAATTCTCATTTGCATTTATTGTTTATCGGTTTATGCATTGCTCATTAAATCAAGTAAAATACACTCTTTAGAATTGGCGAGAAATCACAGTCCAAATGAGGCAAAAAAGAGAATATTTCATCTCCAATATATGCTAAGAAAAATGTAAGCTGCAGCATTTTCCTAGAGTAGGACGACAGTAAAAAAAAAATACATAGATAAAACATGATATCACTTGTTCCTACTGTTTGGTCAAAGGAGAGTTTTAATACAGCAGCACAGCTAATAGCTGCCCTACATCTAGCAAGTTAGTAGTTTAAAATGTCCGCTGCCAAAAATCACTGCTTTAAAAAAAAAAAAAAAAGTCATAGACCTGCATATGTTCTGATTTTTGAATTTGTGTAATGCGGAAAGCAGTAATGATGGTAATAACCACTATTGTTCCCATTTTGGTGCAAGCTAGCGTTAGCCCTGAAGGACAGCGAGCTGTTATGGGAAAATAACAGTTTGCAAGGCTCATGAAATATTGCTCTATCATCATCAGATTGTATTTTTGTTATTTCGAAATGTGGCACAGACGTAGATTTACTATTACTACTAATAGCTGCTGCTATTGTTCCTGTTATAACAACAAGCTAGTAGCACAGCAGCAAAGCTAGCTGCTACTAGAAGCTAGCCACTGCTTTTGAAAAGTCATGGGGTTGATTTTCTTTAAATCTTCTCATTAATTTTCACCACATGACAATGATGTAGGGTGACAATTAGCCTAATTTATTCAGTGGGTTACTTATTAGGGTACGCAGTTTTAATTATTGAGTGCAGCTTAGGATATTGCTGTTTTCTTTGTGAATAGTTGCATCTATGTTAACATTTCCTCCAGCTGAGACCAAATTTCAAACATGGAAATATCAATAACTTAACCCAAGGTGTGATCATATTTTTGATAATGTTTTAGAGACACCTTGCTTGTAAACATATAATACAGTAAGGAACCACAAAACTTTCTTGAGAACAATAGGTTTTACTTTGAGGTAAAGGATCCGGTAATGACATTATAAATACTGCATAAGTATCTTATGAGTGCTGTAAAAATTAGCCTTTTATGATTGGTCTTTTTTCCCCCCAATCTTACTTTATTTCTAGTACTTACCTTATAATTCAATGTAGACACATTAATTTGCTATTATGCTGAAATATAAGGATTTCAGAGTTCCATCATGCTGTTCAGTCTTGTAAGGATTAGACAGGAGCACAGCAAAAGGATTTAGACCAAATCTTGGTTTTGAGTTTTCTTTTGAGTCATTCAAAGTTATTCAAACATTACAGTTGCAATGTTATGGTAGTTCTAGGTTTGTTCCAATGGCTTCTATTTATTTTGTTTGCCCCCGTCACATTTTGTGGAAGAGTTGGACCCAAGCACAAACAGGACTGATGAAACATCTTGTTGGTATAAGTTAATTGAAACATGACTTACAGAAAACAGAGGAACTGGTTCAGGAGAACAGAGGAAACACCAAGGAACTAGAGGGAAACGTTGACGGAGGGTACTGACTCAGCAGAACAGAAGAACCTGGCGACGGTTGGTTTAACAGGCTAGAAGGGCGGATGGGTGTCGTGGACCACCAGGTGGGATTTATCAAGGTTGCTGGGGAACAACAAGAAGAATGGAAACTAAATATGAACACAGCTGGGCTGGACAGATCCAAATGGAAAAGCAAGGGAATGAGAAAATAGTTCATAGGGATCAACCGATTAACTGGATAGAAACCAAGTCTGATGATTACCAGACCAGAACCAGGTGTACATATTTAATCAGAACAGAATCTAACAAAAATAGCTGCAGTCTTATTATTGTTAATAGCAAACAAAACAGAACTCCAACTATCATGACCAGTGAAAGTACATTTATCCATAAAAAATTAATATAATTGTATATCAGATGAGTTTTGTACTTTTTTCCAATCATCTGACCTTTTTTTTTAGATTGATTTTAATTTTCTAGTATACAAATTAAACAAACCTTTCCTCTCTCTATTTTTTTTTTTACCAGCCGTAGACAAAATTTTAGCTTGCATAACTTCTGCCCTCTTTAAAAGCATGTTCTACTTTACTTCATTTGAAGCTAAATTGGCCGTGACTGGAAACAACCCGGCCTACTGCTGAAATCTAACTGAACTCAGAAAGTACAACCCAACCAACAAAGTGGCTCTGACCATTTTTCACCCATCCTCCTTTCATCCCACATAAGTGCAATCAGCAGAGTTCATGACTTGCACTTGAACGGTCCAAACAGTGACTCATCACCCAAACAGAGAGCAGTGTGTGGGAGTTGTGATGCAAATGCTCTCTTTAGCTCGTCGATGTTCCGGCCCATCTTTGAGTTTGGGCTTTGAGTGTCTGGGCTTTTGCATGAAGTTGGTACAAGTTGCTCATTAGGGGTGCAATGTTGAAACAGAAATTAATTAGCTCTTTTTGCTTATTGGTGGGTCTTTCTTTAAAGAGGGGGCCTCTTTTACAACTGACACACATAATAATAGTAATACTACTAATAATAATAATAATAATACACAGCAAAGGGGTCATTCTTATGTAAAATTAACATCTGTGACCAAAGTATTTTAATGTATAGGCTGCTGTTATTGTTTATCAGAGCAACTAGGAACCTTTAATTAGTAATCCATGACTTCTTGCTTCTCCGGGGTAAAAATACGACGCGACACATACCTCCATTTCTCTCATCAGCCACTCTTCAAAGTGGGGAAAAACATTCCTTTTCCTGCCTTAGTTGGTTTTAAATGTGAGGTTTCGAGACAAACATGCCATGAAGGTTTGCTTCAGCTGAGAAAAAGTGTTTGTGAGCATCAGCGCCGTGACAGATATCAGCATTTGCTCCAGTCTTGAGATCAGATCATGCAATATCCGCTTGTGCTTTGACTTGTAGGCGGTAGATAAAAATGACTCTTAACCTGACAAAGGCGCTTCAAATTTATTGGTAACAGGTAAAATAAAATGTAACTGGAGCATTTATGTAGTATATACCCAACCATGTTGGTCATTCAAAGGGTCTTTTTTATTAGTAAAACAATATGTACTGCTTTCCCTGGAGTACAATTTGGGATGCGATATTTCTCTTAGCCACTCTTCAAAATGGGAAACATCAAAGAACATGCCGTTTTAGACGATCTTCGTGAGGCATGACATATTGGCAATGAAAATAGCTACAAGCTCCCCTGTCTACAGTCAGAGCATTAATTAGCCCCAGTTCCCTTAACAAACATAAAACACTAACTTTATATGATAGAAAAAGTGTTTTCTCTCTTACCAACATAAATTTGCTGAACAGAAACGATCAGAGGAGGCTAGCTTTGAGCTTTTTGATAGCTGACTATGGCAAGAGAAGGCTGAAAATGTGGAAAAGCTTCTCTTGCCTCACGTAAGATATGGCGGAGGAGCAGTGATGGTGTGGGCCTGTTTCTCTTCCAAAATGAATGATATCACAAACGTTTTGACATAAAATAAATCTGATATCCTCTGCCAAATAACTTAAAATGTGCCATCATTAGGTCTTTTTACAGAATATGCAGCAAAAAACAAACTAAATTGGTTCACCAGACACAAAATCAACATTCATTTAAGGCCAAATCAGTCCCCTGAAATAAATCCTATAAAAAGCACAAACAAAAGCTGTAATGTGAGCTGAAAAGAAGAGAGAAGGAAACAGGATATTGAGCGTTGTAGAGCCAGAGTGTGAGGAGGGGTTAGTGAAGATCCCTCTGTCTGCATGCTCCAATTTTGGGAAATATAGAAAAGGCAGCAAATCATTCAGAAATAGAAGGAAACACACGACTGCAGCTGAAAGGGTGCAACTTTATTCAACTTAAAATAAAAAAAAGGAAAAACAAAACAAAAATCAGATCGTAGTGACTTCGCTCTCTGAGGATGAGACAGCCTGCAGCCGTCCCTCATTCGATGCCATAGATGTCCTGCGTCACTGGACAAGAAACCAGCTTGATTGGCGGGAGGACTTGGGGTTCCTTTGTGCCGTCATTTTGCGTGTTTGTCTGCGTCACACTGCGTCATCCTTTTTTCACGTGTGTCCGCGGGTTAGTTTCTCGTCACGCTTACAGAACCTCGTGCAGTTTTCAGCGTATGCATTTTGCATCAGCACAAACAAAAAAATATTGTTCGGAAATTAGAAACAAAGCATTTTGAGCTTAAAGGGTACGCCAGTGTATCCTTTGTCTTTTTTCTTTGTTATTGCAGATCTGTAACAGTCTGTTTGATGGTACCTGTGTGTGTGTGTGTGTGTGTGTGTGTGTGTGTGTGTGTGTGTGTGTGTGTGTGTGTGTGTGTGTGTGTAGTGGTGGGGGGCATTAACCCAGATCTCAGTCAGTGCCTTTGGCCCCGATTCTTCGTCCCTTTCCAGCTATTTTACCACAACTTTGCAGAAATAGGTCACTTTAGGTTTTGCATGCCTGCTATATGACTCACATCTTGCAGTGTAAACATGCTGTGACTCACACAATCACTGCAGCCATCTTGTTTCCCCATATTCATGCAGAATTTTGTGTTTGCCAGCATGACGTCCCCCACCCACTCCCTCCAGCCCCATCATTCAAGTTGAGGGGGCTGTTTTTTTGTTTTTTTTTCTTGCTCTATGGGGTCCCCCAGAATGCACGATGCTCCCCCTCCTTCCTCTCCGTGCTTTTAAGCTCAGAAGACTATTATCCAGCAGCCTGCAGTGAGTTCTTATCAGTGACAACCAGACGGGGAGAGCGCACGAGCAGCACCTCCAGACTTGTTGATTGAGCAGCGTTGGCAGAAAAGGCTGCAATTGTGTGGAGGGTTGTGTGATTTGAGATTAGCATCTAGCGTGTCTTTTTGTTTAAAACAGCGACGGGCAAATTCCATTAATAACTGCTCTTTAGGCATTTTATTTCAGTTTAACGGGTGAAAAAAAAATCACGGTTCACAGTTGGAACAGGAGAACCCATCTACGGGACTATGTTTGAGCGGAGACTTCAAGGTGCAACACTGTCCCCTAGTGCCCCTCGGCCCAGCCAGTTAGACGGGTGAATCACATGCTGCCATCCTGCTGCACCATGCACTACATAATAATAATTACACACAGATCTGAGGATGGATTAGACGATTGCTTGGTGGCAGGGACAGGTGTTTGATCGCTGTACAAGCAGAAAAAGGACAATGACAAGCGTTCACCCTGCGTGCGCGCAGCAGTTCTTACGAAGAGGGAGCCCATGATGGCGTCTCTGTGACCCTGTGGGACAAAAAGTGCTGAGGATGTTGTTTGTTTTCTGCATCTAATCTGTTGGTGGAAAACATTAGTGGAAAAAAAACCTTAAACTATTGAGGTATATTATGGCAGGAAAGGTTATTGTATCTTTCAGTCATGGAAGGGATTGTCCAAACATACACTGCCAGCCAAAAGTTTAGACTCACCTTCTCATTCTGTGGTTTGTCTTTATTTTTATTCCTACCTCTGAGAACTTAGCCTTTGCCTTCTGCTGTGAGCAGCCAGCCCTACGCACCACCAGAGGTCTGCACCAGTTCATCATAAATAAATAAGAAACTTTTAAGGAAAGCAACACTGTGTCTGGCTCGGATCTCGGGTCTTCTCCGTCTGATCCATGACACGATGCCGTACAACCCTGATTTAAAGCTTTAGCGGTTTGCATTTAAATATTTGGGCCTGTACTGTAATTTTATTCCCCTCCATCGACCCTTAAGCTACTTTCAAACTGCAGGTCTTGATGCTCAATTCAGATTTTTTGCTGAAATCTGATTTTTTTGAGGTGGCCGTTCATACTATTGTTGATTGCGACCGCCATCGTAACGCTGTCTGAACACAATGAGGATCGCTTTGCGGTCTTGAAGAAAGCTAAAATATACAGGATGTTTTAAATTATTTCACAATTCTGTGTTTGATATCATTCTATATCCTTTTGAGTCATAGTTTTCATGTCTTCTCTATGTATCTACATTGTAGAAAGTCATATGAATAAGGAAAAGCCATTGAATGACAAAGGTGAGTCCAAATGTTTGACTGGTAATGTATACTTTTGTCAAAATTGACATTTTAGATTCCCCGGATGTCATTCGTCCACCACAGAGCACTATCAGCATTTCTCAGACAGATGGCATCACTGTTTTCTCTAACTGATTCAATTGAATTCAATTACATTTTATTTATATAGCGCCAATTCATTAAACATGTCATCTCAAGGCATTGGATCAGATTATACAGATTTGTCAAAAAAAATCCTGTCTGAGGAAACCCAGTAGAGTTATATCAATGCTTTATAGCATGAAACTAATTTTAGAGTCAAAACAAGAAACCTTTTAGGTATTGCTGATGTGTTATCAAAGAACCCTCCGTCCACCTGTTCAATCAATTAATATTATTTATATAGTGCCAATTCACAAGGCAGATTTCTTAAAACATTTTCTGCCTAAGGAAACCCAGCAGACCATGCAATGAGTCATTGGACAGTCGCCTGCTTTGCGTTTGCAGCAATCCCTCATACCGAGCATGCATGTAGCGACAGTGGAGAGGAAAACTCCCCTTTAACAGGAACCAGCAGAAAACAGGTTCAATATGAACCTTCTGTCACGACCGACTGGGGGTTAGAGAAGACAGAGCAGAGACACAGAAAGATCAGAAGCACTGATCCAGGAATACTTTATGTTAGAGCAGGGGTTCCCAAACTTTTTTAGCCGCGCACCCCCTTCCATGTCCCAGCCGGGTTGACGCACCCCCAAGATTTATATATATATATATATATATATATATATATATATATATATATATATATATATATGTATATATATATATATGTGTGTGTGTGTGTATAAATAAATAAAACGGTTGCAGTTACAACTCAAACGTCGTAACAACGCAATCTGAGTATGACGCACAATTTCACGCCGCAAAATACAAACAAGAAGCAGTTTGATTTTTGTCCGATGACGAGCGAGCGAGCGAGAGAGAAAGAACTGGTAAAGCATTACAGAGTAACAATAACTCTAGCGCTCCATAAAGATGTTATTAATCAGAGAAATCTTTCTGATTGTTTCACAGCGGTTACCTTCAGCAGGTAAACACGCCCACGGCAACACACCTCGGCTCCCCCAGCCCGTTTCTGTCTGAATATGCGCTAAAACTGCGTCTTTAAAATGATCTGCACGGCGCAGTCTGCGCCTGTCTGAATCGCCATGAGAAGTATTACACATCTATGCGTGAGCATAATCAAAAAATCCCCCCAGGAGCAGCGTTTTTTTTTTCCAGGAGCAGCGGTAACGACAGCGGTGTGCGTGTCATGCGCGTCAGTCAGAGCTTGTCACCGGTTCAAAGTCGCGGCCTCTTGAGCAGCGCGGCGCTGTTTGTAGGCGCTGCGCGATCCATAGAGACCGAGACACTCAATTTAATCTCGTAAATAAAACTTTTGGCCCGAATTAAATGTTTCCTCTGCTGTCGTAAACGACGTAAAGCCAGGAGAGAGGAAGAGACATTTTCTGATGCGCTCGTTTTCTTCTCCCGGATCCGTTACGATTTTCTCCTCTGTTGCCTCCAATTTCTCTCTCACTCTTTTCCTCTCCTCTTAAATGACTAACTTTCACCTTAGATGTCTCACCTGTTCCCCTGATTTCAGCCTATTGAGCATATTTGTGAGAACTATTGAAGCAGAGACCACATATGTGCATATACAGCACAATGCGGATTTTTGATCTTAAAATGAAGCGTAGAAGAAGATTTCGTCTAAATAAATAGTTTATTAACATTTTCGTGTTAATAATGTATCGTTGCGTTATGACACCCAAGCACCAGACGAGGCTTTGCTGGTAACACTTTATTTTAGGACGAACAGGACGGGACAACTTGTACTCCCCCGAATAACGACTCCTCTCCCCGGAAGCCACACATTTCTTCCGCTATGACCCCAAAGTAATCTGATTTAAAGGAACAGTGAGTGTGCAACAGTATTTATCAATAAAGTCTAATAAGGATCATTATAATACATTTTTATTTATTGATTAAATTAACAGTTTTTTGAGCTTTACAAAAGAAATGCTTTTTTACACTTCTTTATTGTGTGGGGGGAAAAAAACACGGTCAGACGCCATTACAGTTTTTGCCTCGCGCACCCCCTAGTGGCAGCTCTGCGCGCACCACACTTTGGGAAACCCTGGTCTAGAAGATCAGGTGAGTTACTGTGGGTTTGTCGTGTTACAACCACCTACTTCAATCTGGATTTTTATGGGATACGGCAACGTAAAGTAACGCATCACTGAGACGTGAAAAGAAAAGGACCGACGGTTTTACAAGCACAAGTGAAAATCTCAAAATGAGGCACGGATTTTTATTCAGCCTTCTGTACTCTGATACCTCCTAAATGTAATAATAACTTCAGGGGTGATGAATATTTTTGCAGCAACTCAAAACTTTTCTTTGTAAAATTACAAGCAAAACCATTCCCTTCTCATCAGAGTAAGTGAAACCATAATTTTATTACTCGCAGCAAGTATTAAACATTAATTTCTCTGGCTCCGTTTGCTCGGCAGGCTAATAGACTCATTTGCTCCACTGCAAACCCTGTAATCCGTCAGATGACAAGACCTCTGCTTTGTTGTACAGCAGGTTTAGCACAGGCAGACCCAATTTCACCAGTTCACGTGCATTTTACTTGCACCATTAAGTCAATAATTGGTGGTGATTACAAGCGGCTCTCTGTGAGAACGTCCAGATGCTCTCTTTCTGTCAAGGTCAGGAGCATAAAGGTGGACAGGAAGGAGGGAAAACGAGGAGGAGGAGGGCGAGCTGAATTTTGAGCAGTGACGTAGCAACTCCTGCCAAAAAAAAGAAGGCACAAAATGGAGTCCCAGCTGGCCTCGCACAAGAGCCGGGGGAGGAGCGGAGATTGCTTCAGGCTCCATTAGGTCGGCATCCGAGTCTCCATCACCCAGAGTTGTTAGCTTCACATTCCCAGTCGCTACACTGTAATATCTGCAGCTACAGATGCCGTTAAACCTCCTGACAAAGAGAGCAGGGGTGACATGTGAGGAGGAGGGGAGGAGGGGCCCAGGAGAGCGCCAGCAGAGAGATGCAGCCACATCACCAGCATGCACCTGTCCCCTCTCTGGCTGCCAGCAGATTGGCTGCAGCTTCATTTCAAAATACAGAGGGCTTAAAAAGGAGCATTTAAGAGTAACAAGAAATGACTGAATCAGATCATAACAGAGGGAGGGTGGCAGACGGGCGGATGGGAAGCATGTGAATGAGAGTGACAGTGACAGAGTCCCGTGCAAAGATAAAGAGCGCGGGTTCAGCCCTCCGTAATGGCTTTGCACAAGTCATTTGTCACTCTGCGTGAAAAGCAAACGGCGACGCTTTGCTGTGACACCATTAGCCGAGGGTGCCTCACAAAGTCCTCCCTGCACTCCTTCCAGGATCTAAAAATATTCTTCTGGAGCATCCAGCTGCGCCGGAGCGCCCCCTGTCAATGCAGCACCTCGCAACCCTTCGCATGTAGTCAGGTTACAGCCACAGACTGCATCAGGTTTCGCTTTAATCCAAACTTCTGCTGCTTTAAGAAGATCTCAGGGGTTTGGTATCGCCCTAAACAGGAAGGCTGGGCAAGAAGAACTTCTAGATAATCAGCGAAGCAGCCAGGAAACCCATGGTAACTCTGGAAGAGCTGCAGAGATCCACAGCTCAGGTGGGAACATCAGCTGACAGGACAAATGTCTCAATTCTCTTATAAAATCTGGGCTTTGTAGAAAAGTAGGCAGGTTGTTGGGTTGACAGGCTATAGAGGGTAAACATTATATATATAAAAAAGGTGGTCTGGTCTGAGGACCAGGCTGGGGGTCTGAACGCATCATGTCCAAAGTGAAACATGTTGGTAGCAGCATCATGCTGTGATGATGTTTTTCTAAAACAGGTGAGACTTCATTTGAAGATGGTTGGAGATAAATATTTCTTAATCCTTGAAAAAAAAGAAAACTTTGAGAGGTTTCAAAAGACCTGAGATTGGGGCAGAGGTTACAGGACATCCAGCCCACAAAAAGGGTAAAGATCAAAGCCTATTAATGTCATGGAACTGATTAGATCATATATATGCATAGCATCTGTATATACAGTCATATTCAATAGGTTAGAATATTATTGAGTTACTGAAATACACTAAGTGAAACATTATAGATTAATTATACACAGACAGATGTTTAAAAGTCTTTATTTCTGTCATTTATGATAATTTTCACTTACAGCAAATGAAAACGCGACATTAAGATCGGAATATTAGATCAGACTAATTAAAAAAAACATTTTATTACAGAAACGTGGGCTTAGTGAAAAGTACGTTTAATACCTGCTCAAAGATTATTTTTAAAGGTACTTTTAGTCTGACAAACGAGGCTCATTGAAAATACACGTTTGTCTAATTAATTGAATATGACTGTATTATTCTTTCACAGACTCATCATAAATAAACACAAGAAACACATATTGGCAAAACTTTTTTATAAACAAACTGATTTTATTAGCAGAAATAAGATCAGTGCAACAAACAAACAATTAAAACACCTCCAATTAAAGTCAAAAACTGGAGAGGAACCTGAAAGTGTCGTTCATCAATATGACATGTGCACGCTGCCATCTAGCGGACATTTGTGTTACGACAGAGACAAAAACTTCCAGATATTAAAATTGATGGATCTTCCCAAGACAAAAAAGGAATAAGACTCCTAGTGAGAAATACAAAAACAACAATTAAAGGATGTGCGACATAAAAGCTGAAAGGATCCATTTCCATCATCAGCCTATTAAGATGCTCTCTGTGGCATCGCGCAGCGGCTGCATGTGAGAATGCAACACTCTGGGCCTCTTCCCTGAAATGGGCAGCAGCTGGCCGTTCGCCTTCATCTGGTCGATTTTTCTGGACAGTTCGGGGTCGCTGTCGATGACCAACGTGCACCTTTGAGCGTAATTAACCAGAGTCTCTTCACCTTGGCGAAACTGGCCCACCAGGGGCACCATTTCCTTCCCGGCAAGGTGCAGCTCGGCGATGGATGCCGTGTTGGCGATGGTGTTCCTGTCGATGCCGTGGTGACGGAACGCCTCGCTCATGCTTTTCTTCCTGATGAAGGCCGAGAGGACCTGTTTGTAGCGGTTAATGACGTACAGTACACCAGTGGCTGATGGGGGGGGGGGGGGGGGAAGAATAACAGCATGTTAGATGAAAAGCTTTTTAAACTCTTTTTTTTATTATCTGTCACACGTTCACCAGCAAAAGAGTGAAAAAGTTACATTATCTGCATGAAGGTCATATAAATTCAGGGCTTTACAGAGGGCTTTTAGCTGATTTTCTTTCAGAGTGGAATGATTAGACAACAAACAATTTCAACTAGTCTGAAAAAAAAAGAAATTTCCACAAATGTCTAATTTTGACCCTTTTTTTTTAGCCATAATCAACTTTCCGGCAGAGCTTGTAGTAAATTAAAATCTGTTTCCAGCCAGAGACCCAGCTTTTAATCATAGTAAACAAAATCTTAATAGAGTTAAAGGCAGAGACTGTTTTAATGTGTGTTTTCTGTTGATGCTACCACCTTTGCCCAATCTTAAACCACCTGACCTAATCTGTCATCCTCGGATGAGAGGAAACGCGGGACGATGTTCAGGAAGGACCAAGGCAGGGACTGGGAACTGCTGGAGCAGCAGCGCCCCTGTCCAAAGTGAAGCAAGTTTAAGAGCAGGAACTGAGAGGTTCCTGTCCTTAATTTAAATTAAATATGCAGCTTGTCCCAGACGCAGATAAACCCACATTTATGTTAACGCCACTTCAACATCTGCAAGATCAGCACTCTCTCAAAAGCCTGAATCAAGAAATGGTCAACAAAGTAAGTTTGTTTCTACTTTTAAATATCTAGGAATTTTATTTGACAATCGCTTGACCTTTAAGCAACATATTCAGCATATTGTAACAAAACAGGGATTTTATTACAGAAACAAGTAAACAGAAAAACAGAAATTGGTGGAAACTGCTTTTTTTTTTTACCCACATCTATGGTGATGTGCTTTTGTTCACTGTCTCCAGATGCTGGGTAGTGTGTACCACTGGTCACTGGGAGTCACTACTAACTCAGGGCCCCTCAACACTTTACACTCTGAGCTAAAGTTAACCGGAGGCCCCTTTGTGCCCATTGTCTCAGTCATTGGTATTTAATTGTTTAGAAAACCATTTTAGGCATCACTCTCAGAGCCAGCCCAAGGTAAAAGCAAACTAAGCAGCTGCTTAGGGCCCCATGGCCGCTGGGGGCCTCAGAAGTAATCATATATTTCTTTTTCTAATCATGTATCATGTTTTGTATATGACTATAGTAACAAAAACACACAATCTGACGATAGAATTGTTTTTAATGTGTATTTGATTTTACTATAATGCATCTTTGATAGTGTAGAAATCATTACTTATACATGCAAAAAAAAGGTCTTGGGGGCCCCCTAGTGGCCAAGCTAGGTCATGCTGCACCGGTAATATGAGCTTCCTGCCATACCATACACATCCAAACTATCAAAGCTCAGGTGGAAGGCAAGTAGGCAAAAATAATCTCGTAAACAAGGACATATCCTTCAGGGGCAGAGAAAGGAAAGAGGAAGAAGAGTTAAAAAGCCAACATAGAGTTATATTTTTATGTCTGGGTAATGTAATGTTTATCAAAGAGATTTATGTGGGTGCTAATAGAAAATCTGTTTTTCTAGTATCCTTTAACAATCTGGTTAAATAGTCAAATATTTATGCTAACATGTTTGTATTTGTGTAAAACTGAGTTAATTCTCGTGGCTGGCCCTAATTCTGCTTTTTTATTTTGCTAATGTTTAACTGCAAACAATGATTAAAACATCACCATATTTGACATTTGCTAACAAATCCATATTATAGGCAGAAGTAGAGGGCCCCAAAATCAAATTTCGCTTAGGGGCACATGGGGGCTTGGGCCCTGATCACTCCATCTTACCCGTCTTAACTTTTAACAAAGAAAAATGGAGGCCCAAATCTCTGATCAATGGAGGTTCAGCAGTTTGTTGTTCCCAAAGTTAAAAATAAGCCAGGTAAGAAATTATGCCGGTTTTCTGCTCCCAATACTTGGAATCAATTACAAACTGATCTTCAACTTTAAGCTCTGGTGACACTGAGGGAGTTTAAAGCTCAGTTGAAGTCATAAAGTCTACTACATTTGTGTGCGAATGCTTTATATGACCAATGTTTTAATATATTTCTTTATTATGTTTATTAATATAACTGGGCTGCTGCCTTCTTGCCAGGTCTCTCTTCTAAAATAGATATTTTATCTCAATGGGTCTAACCATGTTAAATGAAGGCTAGATAAATAAAAATAAAATTTAAGACACCAGCTTTTCTAAGCAGGAGTGGACAACCCAGCAAACACACCCCAAGGTCTCACAGTGCTATCCTAAAATAAAATAAAGCTCCATCTCAGACTCTCCAGCCTTTAGTTGGCATATTAAATACTAAAGTTAATGACTGTACAGTTAAAACAAGTCTGAACAACTGTGGCTTGTTTGGAAAGATGATGGACAAGCAGTGGTGGGCACCGATAACAGATAACTGCGGAACTAACTTGTTCAGCACATTATCAATCGCACTAAGTTTGGAAACTGTTTGCGTACCGGTTAGCTTCCCCTTTATTGGGTTTCATTCACAACAAACATTCACAACAACGATAACATTCACAACAAGACATTAATCCGCTGTTTGTGTCACTGTCCTGGCTCTCACTACACACAACAATCATTTGTTAATATTTGTGTTGATTTCTTCTTACCTTTCTTCTTCCAGTTATCATGTGGTCTGAATATTGTCGGCTCCCATTGCTCCAAAACAGAGATGCCGGTATCTGAGTTTTTTTTTTTTTTTTTGAACGAAGAACACTTCTAGTAGCATCGCTACTTCTGTAAACAATAATGACGGCTGCTGCTGCGTGACGTCTTCTTCTGCTTGAGCCGTTCAGACATAAGTCTGTCGGCGGTCGCATTTAATCAGTAGTGTAGCCGAGCTTTCTGGGGTTTTTAACCGACCCCATATGAGCATTTTGGGTCGCTGCGTGGTTCAGTGGTACTCTTTTATTTTTTCAACACTTGCATACAAAACACCGCCACTTACTGCTTACCCCATGGCAATCCTCGAGGGACATTTAATCAGCATGTATAGTATAGGAAAACATGTTGCTACACAGAAATTATGAAGCCGATTTTTATTAATAGTGCACATTAAATATAACAATATTGATATTATTGATGTTGCAACAGTAAGTAACCCAAAAAGTCATAATTTATTGCACGTTTTAATTAATCCTGGACTAAAACAGTTATTCCCTCAAACATACAGCACTGCGCACGTTTGTCATGCACTGTGTGAGCATGCAGCCCCAGACTGCCAGCCGTTGGTTAGCGGCTAGCGGCTAGCATCACCTTCTTCAAATTCCTTCGTTTATCATCGGTTTAACGGTGGTGAAGCTAGTATTTTAATCTGCGGAATATGAGTTTGTGAAGCTAGCTTTTGGGTTTGCTGTGCCCACCACCGCGGACAAGAGTATTGGATCACTGTCATTTAGACAGATCAGACCAAAGCTATTATCTAAACCATTGGACGAAATACAGCTAATGTACACCTTTATGCCGATGACACCATCATTTAATCGGCTGGCTCCATATTGAAGCGGGCATTTAAGTAATTTCAAGCCATGCTTTGGCACTTACAGGTTTGACTGTTTGAAATAAGGTTGTTTCTGAGAAAGAAGAGACCACTGTAGAAATGTTAGACCATAATGCACAACGCCATGTTAGGAGGAAACCAATCAAAGGATATCAGTGCAAACGGCTTTCAAAAATAACTGTCGAACACGATGGTGGAGGGGTGATGATTTGGGCTTGTTTTATACTTAGTTTTCCCATGAATGTATGTTTTATATTCTGTATGAGAGTACAGAGTATGAGCATATTCATTCAGATTCTTTTTCATGTTAACTTATTTTAAATCATGTGTAATCTTTTTCATCAAACAAGGTTCAACGGGGCAGGTTTTCTGGGTAGTGTAAACATAGCCATTGCCTATAAAATCACAGCTATTAAAAAAAACCCGCGTTTTCAACCTGATTTTTAGTAAAATATTTTCTGTTGCAGCATTTATAACAAAGCAGCTTTTGTTTATTGCAGATTATCAGCCTCCTATCTATCTATTATCTCACACAGATCTGCTAGAGTAGCATGAGGTCAGAATAATGGAGCCTTAAAGTTGTGTCGGTGTGTTATATTAGCCCTTGATTACCTCGCTTCCTACTGTAGTCCTTCCCTTTCTTTGATCTTTTCTTCTCCTTGTGGTGTTTTCTCCGCCGGTGCTCACTTGAGGCCACCGACATTTCGGAAGAGTCAGACGCCTCAGAGCCGCTGTCGCTGCTGGCCGAGGACGAAGAAGAAGCTCTTTCTCTCTTTCGAGATTTGTTTTCTGAATGCTGCACTTTGCTCGCCTTAGGAGCTGAAGAGGTAAAACACACAAATAAGACCAGTCAGTCCGTTTGGACACCTTCATTCAGCTTCACTTTATGTATTTAGTGACCTTCAGCTGCTGAGCTGGGTGCAGCAAAGGGCGCCATGGAGCGATTGCTCGTGAGGTTTTCAATCTGACTGCGTAGAAACTTGCGGTCCTGCATCAGGTCCTCCACCTGACGCTCCAGCGTAGCGATGCGCTCCTGTTTGCTCTCCAGCATGCACTGCAGCTTTGTGATGGTCAGCAGCACCCTCGGGGGCAAGCCTTCAAACGTTGAAGCTGCTGGTAACAAATTCAATCGAGTGAGGATCTATGTTGTGAGAATTTGGGGATTTGATAACAATTAAATGAAAAAAGAAACAAAAAACAACATAAAAAATGTAATATACAAATGTATAGCTTCTATTGGACTAAATTAAAAAAGGTGGCCGATAACAGCTCTTACCAGACATGGCGCTGCTGGGAGTGTTGTCCTGAACCGCGTCAGAGGAGGCTCCACCCTGGAAGTTCTCCCACTTGATGATGCGGAGCTCATCCTGCTCTTGTTTTAGCCAGCTGGAGGAGCCGAGTCGGTCCTTGGACCTGACGGAGCTGGAGTCAATCTCCACACACGGGGAGTAACCGGATGGCTCCTGTTGCCACATGGACGACATCTATTCTAACCAGAGCAGAGAGCAGAAAAGCATTTACTTAAAATGGTAATGGTAATGAGATTTTTCCTTTTGCTCTTTAGGCTGGGTCCACACTAACACAGACAATAAAGGAATTCTTTATTTTCTCATATGTTTTACAAATTAGGCAATTTTTTGCAGGTTTTGCACTTTTTATCTGAATGAAAATAAAAAAAGTTCTGATGAGAATTTTTTAAGGGAATTCAAGTTTTCGATGTAATGGCCCAGAAGCGCTTTTTTGGCACCTTTTATTTTTCCCCTTCCTCCAGCGCAGGGTCAGATGGTTAAAGCTCTAGCTGCACCTGAGAGATGAGAGTGACAGGATCTTTAAACGATACACCCCAGGGCAGCAGGAAGAGGAAAAAAGTACCAAAAACGGCGCTACCAGGCCGTCACGCTGCCTTCAACAACGAGCTGTCAAGGAAAAAACCCAACGAAAAAAACTCTGACTGAAGCCGTTTCCATGGCAACGAGGAACAGACCATGTAATCATGACATGTGTAACTTGTAATTAAGAGAAGACCTTGTAATTAACGGATCTTTAACAAAAGGTGGCTCCACCTTTATAACGAGGAATGATGACTTCATGCTGTAATTCCAGGGAAACGCTGCTGTATGAACACAATCGATGTGTCGGATTTCGCCTGCTTTTTAAACCTTTTGCTGTTAAAGACGCAGCCTTTATTCCGATTGTGTAGCTTGAATCCAAGAAGAAGAAAAAAACTAATATATCACAGCCTGACAAACAAAACAAATCATGTTTTAGGGTAACAATGCCAAATAACAATCACCTTCATTAGTTCCCCCCAACCCTGCATGTGTTGTTCTTATCCATAAGATTAGAATAAACACAAGCATGATAAAATTAGGATCTTACCACCCTTTATGCTTTGAAGAGACTTATTTGTGCACATGTTACTCATAGTAAAGTAACCAGGGATGTCCAACAAACAGAACAGCAGGTTTCATCCTTACTGGATTGAGTTCAAATGAATTGCTTCCCCCTAGACAATAATAAATACGTGGCGTTTCGTCTAATGGCTTTACTTCTGGACTAGCCTTAGATTTATTTAAAAAAAATGAAATCACACTCATACTCGCTGGAGTGTCCCCTGTGGGTTGGGGGTTAGTTTCTGCCTTAAGCAGAGATGTTGAAGCATCTTGGCGTCTTGTTGACAAGTGAGGATGGAACGGGAGATGGACTGATGGATTTGGGCTTCTTTTGCAGGAATGCGTGCGCTGCTCGGGTTTGTTGTGGTGAAGAGCTGAGCCAAAAGGCAAAGCTCTGGTCATGAGGTCTGGATCATGATCGGAAGAAGCGACCGAAATGAGCTTCCTCCAGAGGGAGAGATGGTAGACGAGCTCTGTTATCCAAGGGGGGGGAGCTTGAAGTAGAGCTTCTCCGCATCAAAACAAGTTAGTTAAGGTGGTTTGGACATCTGGTCAAGAAGGCCCCT
The DNA here is from genome assembly GCA_037039145.1 of Fundulus diaphanus. Classification (NCBI taxonomy): domain Eukaryota; kingdom Metazoa; phylum Chordata; class Actinopteri; order Cyprinodontiformes; family Fundulidae; genus Fundulus; species Fundulus diaphanus. Next base: position 12,242,124 of record CM073137.1, on the reverse strand, counting down.
AGGCGCCTCCCTTTGGGGGTTTTCTGGAATATACAGTATATCTTATCTGGCCAGGGAACGCTTTGGGATCCTCCACAATGGGCTGGATGATGGAGGAGAGGGATGTCTGGGTTTCCCTCCTAGACCTGTTGCCTCTGCGACCCGATGTTGAGAAAGCGGAAGACGATGGATGGATGGATGGATGGAGGGAGGGATGGATGAAATGATACTCAAGTTTTCCAGCAATGAACTAAAAACATCAAGTAAAAAATCCATAATCCATGGGAAGACGTTTCTCTTCCCATCCAGGAGGCTTTCTTAATTCAAAATGTCTGGAGTCGTGTGGAGCTCCAAGCTTTATCGACCTGCCTGCAATTTGAATTGAGAAAGCTTCCTGGATGGGAAGATGAAACGATTTCAGCTTCAGAATAGAAATCCAGTTGTTTTATTTTTAACCTTTTTTGTATTGATCATGATCTGATAACTGAGAATCTTCACCAGCATATCAGGTAAAAAGCTACTTGGACTAAGCTGTTAATCAATGATCGCAAAAGAAAACAGTGTCTTTGTTTCACCACAACAGGCAGCAAAGCTTTCACCTTTGTACTGGATTTATCTGCCACATAAATATAAAAGTGGATCATTTATTAATCCAAGCTGCATGTGGTCACATCACATATTTATTACAATCCGGTGAATCATGCATGAGATCAGCATTTATTAGGAATGAGCAAGATATTGTGCTAGTTATTGGTTACTGAATTAAAATGTTAGCATCAGTGTTTGAGGTTTAGTATTGATGTTTATAGCTGGATGTTTGTCTCCACGTTAATTTTGTCCTCTTGGGATCAGGGTTGGAGCTGATCATGTAAGCAATATCCCAGTCGGGGGAAGATTTTTGCTTCAACTGGGACCTGGTTACATCTTCACAAGGAAGAGTCAATATTATGATGAGTAAACACTTGAGTGTCCAGTAAATTTTGAAAGTTAACTGTAAGTCCTGAATGGACTTCACAGAAAAGTTTGACAAGGGACAATTTTTTTTTAGCAACTAGAAGAAAATACAGAAATAAAGTTATTTTAGATTTCTAAATTTATTTTTATTTCTATTAACAGGATTGACACAGGCTGACACAATTGTAACTTCATCTACTTTCAGATTTATCTGTCAATCGTGTGTCATTTTTAACAATTACAAAATAAATATATAATGAATGATTTAAAAGCTGACATGTATTGCATGCTCGATAAATAAATAAAAACAGGCTTCCATAAAACAAAAAACAGTAAATCATTTAACGCTACTAGGTTTTTATTATTGGCATGTTCTAAAAAATAAAAATATAACAAAACGAAATAAGATCCCTGCCTAACTAATAGTATTTTTATTAAAGAAATTGGAATTTTAAATGTGGCGGAAAAACAATAATATGGTAAGGAAAAACTCAATAAAATATGCATCCTGCAAAAAAATTACAAATAAATCCAAAACAAAGAAATTACAAAAAAAAAGCATTTTACACGTCACCATAACTATGCAGACGACACACAGCTCTACATCACCATGTCACCAGGTGACTATGAACCCATTCAAGCACTGAGTAAATGCTTTGAAGAAACCAATGCATGGATGTTCCAAAATTTTCTACAATTGAATAAAAACAAAACTGAAGTAATAATTTTTGGACCAATAGAGGAGAGATCAAAAGTTAGCACACAGCTTCAGTCGCTTCAGCTAGGAACCACTGATCAGGTCTGGAATTTGGGTGTAGTGATGGAGTCAGACTTGAACCTCCAAAAGCATCTAAACACAATTACAAGGTCGGCCTTCTATCACCTGAAGAACATTTCTAGGATTAAAGGACTAATGTCTCAGCAGGATCTGGAAAAACTAATCCATGCGTTTATATTTAGTAGAACTGATCACTGTAACGGTGTTTTCACAGGTCTGCCTAAAAAGTGGGTCAGACAGCTGCAGCTGATCCAGAACGCTGCTGCCCGCGTCCTCACTAAGACTAAGAAAGTAGAGCACATCACCCCAGTTCTAAAGTCCTTCCACTGGCTCCCTGGATCTCAGAGAATAGACTTTAAAATACTTCTGTTAGTCTATAAATCCCCGAATGGCTTAGCACCTAAATACATCAGACTTGTTATCAGTGCATCAACCCTCCAGACCACTCAGGTCTTCTACTCTGCAGAACCAGAACCAGAACCAGACACAGAGAAGCAGCATTTAGTTCCTATGCTCCACTTATCTGGAACAAACTCCCAGAAAACTGTAAAAGTGCTGAAAGCCTGAGTTCCTTTAAATCAAGATTAGAAACCTATTTGTTTAGAGTTGGCTTTAAATGTTAATGTTGAAGTTCGTAGTCCATCTTATCTTATACTGCATCTGACCTGCTGCTACTATTCCACTGCTATGTGCTTCCCTCTGTAATGTTTTCCCTCTGTTTCTGTAATGCTTCTCTTTCATCTGTAATGTTGTTGTTTTGTTTTGCTTTGGGTTTCTTTTGCTTTTTTGTTCATGTACAGCACTTTGAACCGTCTTGTTACTCAAAAGTCCTTTATAAATAAACTTGTTTTGCCTTGCCTTTGGACAAATAAAAAAAGAAAGAGGAGGAAAACGTGTCTTGAAAGAAAAGTGCAATTTCATCTTTTCCAGCACATAAAAACAAAACAAAAAAAACAATGTTAATATCTAATTATATCATGTATAAAACAGGTCACTGATGTATTTAATGTGTTGAAGCAACAGAATAAAACTTAAAGGACAGCTGGTTGAAAATGCAAAAGTTTGATTTAAGGATAACTGACTTTGCTACCAGTGACTTTATTTATGCTATTATGGCAGTTGCAAAGGAAGTGTTCCAGTGAAGCTTTTCCCAGAGTCTCTTTCATTTGTTTTTGTAACATGTTTCCTTCTAAGTGTCGTTAAATTTGCTGTAATGCTCTTTGAAAGGTGCCATGAATAAATATAAAGTCTGGTTATGTAACGTAACAGGCCCAAGTTGGTGTGAGATTGTCACTGGACGGTGACCTTCAATAAAAACACCCCCATTTCCTGATATTTAGTTACACTTGCTGTGTGCCTCTGTAGTGGAGTGACATATCATCATCAGGAGTTAATGAGCTCATGAAAGGTTAACTAATGGTTAGGTAATCATTAACTAAGAGTTAGGTAATCACGAACCTCAGCAATGGCACTATTTATTAGCGCTACTCTCCCTAAGAGCCTCAAGAGATCAACAGTCGCAGCAATGATGGTGATGAACTCATGCTTAGTTCATCTTGAATTTTGGTAAAAGCAAGTCACTGACAACATACACCATACATTACTCAAAAAGGCTTCTTAATTTCTACTGAGGGTTGAATGTACGAGAATATTAATTGATAAACATACCCAGAGCCTCATCAGTTCAATCAATATTAATTGATAAACATACCCAGAGCCTCATCAGTTATATGTTTTTTTCCTGTACAGGTTAACGACATATATAGACCTAATGTTAATGTTTTGGACTGACAAATTTACCTGAATACGAAAAGGATCGTTTAAATCAACCAAATGGTCTGTTAATTTGTGTTTTTTAAGCATCTATACACTAGAAAATAATAAGTTTGATAAATGAGCACATGCTTAAAGGTACATGCTTTTTATCTATTTATACGTCAGTAGTTCACTCTGGTTACATACAAAGTTTTTTATGAAAGATTATCACGTCCTGCTGGTGTATTATTTATTATTTTGTCGTTTTACGCTTCGTCTTTGCTCAATTTGTTAGTAAATAAAGCCTTTCATGTTTATTTACAATAAAAACAGAAGTACGTACTGTGCGTGCGCAGCAGGGGATAAAACAGGGAAGCGGCTAACGGCTATTAGCATCTCCAGGTGAAACAATGAAGAATGATCCAAGATCCAGTGGAGAAAAAAAATGCAAAAAAAATAATATGATTCCAAGAGGGAAAATACTGGAATGTCGCTGGGAATACAGTATAAACGTTGGTGTTCACTGAAATGGACGTTAAACCTGCCGAGGCTCAGATGTGACCGCAGAGTTGACTGACGTGAGTAAATGTTCTGATATGAGGCTCTTAAAGTTGCTGTAGAACGTTTTATTAGATTAATAACAGTTGGTCTTTGATCACGCAGAGAGGCCTCTTTACTGCGAGGCATTGCAGAGAGTCAGGCTCAGGCCGGCATCATTTACATTTGATTCATGAATTAGGGCAAACCGGCATTATGTACATCACTTCCACCTCCATGGAATAACAATGTTATTACCTGCATCCTTTAAATTCTGCTCACTGCACTACTGCATTAATGTCTCAATTTGCCCACTTGTTCATATATATATATATATATATATATATATATATATATATATATATATATATATATATATATGTGTGTGTGTGTGTGTGTGTGTGAGTTCTCTATACTACAGACTGTGTTTGATTTGTATTACTGTATTATTGTGTTATTGTATCAGTAAACACGTCGTGGGCATTGTACAATCCAGAGTGAAATTCCTCCTACGTGTACACATACCTGGCAAATAAAGCCAATCTGATGACAATATGAACTGCACTGAAATAGAACGTAATGAATAAATAAATGATAAGTGGTAGCCTGTAAAGAGGAGAATAGAGGCAGAATTACTGGGTTATTATTGCCTCTGCCTCTATTCAGCCACCTGTCTACTGGCTACCTCTTATCATTTATTCCTTATTCTCTATTTCAGTGCTGTTGTCGTATTGTATATGCTGCATACCAAATCCACCCGCTGCATTTTTGTTTGACAATATTGTGTCATGGTGTTATTGTATAAGTGAGCACATCGCAAGCGTTGGACAATCCAGAGTCACACACACATACCTGGCGAATACAGCTGATTCTCACTATACACATAGTCCTGGCATCATTTAAATACATTTTAAAGTTCTTTTAAAGGAGATTTGTTGAGACATCCAGCTTTTTAAAATGTTAGAGGAGTGTTTGTGACAAACTTGTTTAAAGCTAAAATAAAAACTGACGCACTGAACATTTAGTCACGGATTAAACTTGAATCAAGTTTTTTACTTAATGATGCTGTCACAGAGCGATAAGTGGTGCGTTCAGGCGTACTTCTGGTGTTGTCACATAGAGAGGTGGTGCGTTCAGGTGTTTGACACCTGGACATCAGACTGCTGACAAGCTGGTGGCAACTAAAGGAACGGAAGGGTCAATATTTTATTCTAACAACCGTGTTTGGGCTTATAAGAGGGGCATAAAGCAACATTTATACAGATGGTAGGGGGAACTAACGTCACACGTAAGGCTTGTTTCCTATAACCTTAAATCTTCGCCTTTCTGGTGATATATAAGAAGTGTTTTGTAGGTATGTTTTGGTAACAGAATGATTAACGTGACTGAAGTTGGACAAAATCCCACATATGGCGTTTACATTTCCACAAAGGGCAAACCGTTCCTCTAAGAAGCGGTATTAATTACCCCCCCAACCAATATGGATGCTAATCACTGTAATTACCATCAAAATACGGGGAAATGGAACAAGAACGCCGGTAAAACACGCAGAAAAAAACCTACCTTCAGCTGAGTCCAGATGCCCGAATAGAGCCCGGTTCCGTTCCAGGGTTTGCGCTGGTATTAATTTTAAATAAAACTCCCCGTTTGATGGAAATATAAACAGAGCAAAGAGACAAAATGCGACACTACAACAGGCATGTCTGGCAGAAGGGGGCGGAGCTACACGGCCGCTTTAAGGGGCTTCGCAGAATGTCGTAATTTTTGCTACTGATTAATTTCAAAGGGTAGTGTTGCGCCTTTTTATCTCGTTAAACTAAATATTTACTACAACCTTTGTTAAAGGTAAAGTCGCTTGCCAAACTGTTCTGTAAAATCAATCAGACACGCTCTAGATAAAGTTTGTCACCTTTAGAACATGTTTTGTTGATTTTTTATTATTTTTTTTCTATAATATTGTAAATTATTGTTGAACCAAGATAAAATCTACAATCTTTAGTGAGCACAAGAAAGTTTATCAGAGTTCTTATAATTACTTTAATGTCTATTTTTCCAATTTTTTTTATTCAGACATTTTTAATAATATTCCTCCTTTACATGCTTGTTCTTGTATCCTGTTGCAAAAATGTTTTGAGTTCTGCTTAATCTGGAATATATGGCAACGTAAAACACTTTGAAGTTGATCGACTTGATTCCTGTGACTCTTCGTGTGATGTGATCAACCCAAACAGGAAGAAAGCAGAATTGGGGGTTTTCATTCTTCGTTGAGCTTTTTAAAAAAAAATTTAGCTTGTGAAATCCTGTAGGGGGAAATCCATATTTCACTGCTTAGCTGTGTGTTAGAGAATAAAAGTAAATCCCCTTTTTTAAAGTCAGATAAAGAGAAAACACATTTTAAGGTTCATACATTAAAGGGTCGTTCCGATTTTTTGAAGGTGAAGTTCTGCTGTGAGGTTATAAGTCGTCAATATTTTATCTCAGGGACGATAACTATGTTTGTGTCTTAACTTTGATGAAATAGATTAGCTTTCCAGTCAATGATTAATCACTAGACCAAGATTTCTGCTCTCTAAAATTGAGCTGTAAACGTTGGCCTACATCCCCGTAGTTATCTACAGTTGCTCTCGGTCAGGTCTCCCAACCATTGCATTTCTGTAAAATAACTCTCTTGGTAGTTTAGTATTTCTGATGAACTGTGGAGATGAAAAGATCCTATAAAAAGCTTAAACACATGGGTTACAGAGGTATGCTGAGTTTTATTCTCTGATGATTTTATACTACACCACTGTTTCCATTAATTGCTATCTGGGGCAGTTTAGTTAAATGAAATATGGCACCAGAAATGACCTCCTGCCGGTAAATATTACTTATTGGGGTCACATGACCACACTTTCCTTACAGTAAACGGTGAGTGGGTTATTGGACATTACTTTTAATCATTTCACAGTAATGTTACTGTTTTACTTTTATTAGCGGAGTCAAATAAAACAAATTGAAAGGCATTTATTTGAACAGGAGTAAAGCATTTATATTTTTTACAGTCCGTTATTGTTTTTAAGTGCCAACTGTTGGCTATCTATAGATTCTTGGGAAAACTCCTTCTTAAAAACAAAAATTAAGGAATTTGTCTTATTTGAGTTGAATATTTCAGCTAGTTACACATTTCACTGTGTTCTCCAGTAGATTGTGTAGCATTTTTTTTAGGATCCCACTAATAAACAAAACCATACTGTTATACATTTCTGTGGGTACTCCATTAATAAAGATGTTCAACAGTGAATCAAGGCATTGGATACCCATTTTTAGACCCAGCACGGTCACTTTAACACGTGTAAATATAATTTCCAACGGTTCTTGAAGGTATCAAGAGGGTAGCCAATCACTAAAAGGGTTTCCATCCCTTGAAGCCTACAGATTGGTGTTGGACACTGCAGGTGTATCTTCGTGCATAAGCCTATAATTAAAGTTAATTTATTAGAGTAATTCAATTTAAAAAGTGAAACTCATAAATAGATCTTGATTTCACATACGTTTATTGCCATCAATTTTGGTGACTGTAGCTTATAGTTAACGGAAACCCAACATTTATATTTTTCTTAATCTCTCTGCTAATGATCCGCTTCTTTAGTAATGGCCTGGTGTGGCTTACCCTCGTTGGTGGAGGGTGTCAATTAGTTGTCTGTGTGTTAAAAAAATGTTTTATTTGTCTTATGTAATAGCTATTTTAATTATGTGATTAACTGAATTTGGGTTTTTCATTAACTGTAAGCCATAATCATCCAAATGAACACAAATAAACATTAGCAACCAAACACTGTTGTCTCTTTGAATTCAATACACTTCTTTTTTTTCAACTACAGTCTAATTTATAAAGATGCGCCTGTGTATTAGCTCTACAGATATGTGCCATTTTTCTAAAATCAGCTGCAGAAAGCCGACTCAAGTTTCTCTGTGTTAAAACCGGTTTGCTGTAAAAGTTGGTAAAACTGGACCAAGAAATGAAATAAACCCAGAAAGGAGGATTCTACAGTGAACTTTATTAGGTTAAAACTCTTTGGCTACAGATTGGAAATGGGTGTAACAAATTCAAACTTCCAAAGATGGAAACTAAGAAACAACAACAACATCCAATTATTTCAGAGTTAAATATTCAGATTATCTAAATACAGTTAACATAATCTCTGGAACAGTCGACTCTGTAGTTATATATATTAATACTAATCTCTGTTAGTAATAAAATACAAAACAAGGATATATTCAAGTGTTATACGGTGAGGTGTACTTGATTTGTCAGGGTCTTGTAGTTTAGGATGAAAATAATGTAACATTTAGAAAGCTCTGATAAGCAGCCGATGAAACACATAATCTCTGTTCTGGATCATCTGTGGTAACGTTTCAGTAACTTCTTCCATAACACTCCTTCATTAACCGTTCAAACCTTCCCAATCCTTCATTTAAAAGCACAAACTTCATCCCGTAAGGAGTGATTGCTTAAGTCGTAGCAGCAGCGAAGGGTAAAGAGATCTTTGGGGGAGTGGAGGGTGTAGCAGAAGGAGGTGTAGCTAAAACACGGCCTTACGTTAAAAAGTTGTTATCTTATCAAAACCCTGAAGCATCTCATGACGTCAACCCTGCTGCATTTGCATCGGTGCGTCTTCAGCGGCTTTTATGGCCGTTGGAAACACAGAAATCTTGCTGTTGGTAAAAATGTTAAGAGTTAGGGCTAAAAATCTGGGTTAAAAATAGGCGGTAATTATCAGCCGGGTCCTACATGTGAACAAAGAACATAAAAGACACATTTAAGAGTGAATAATAATAATAACTCCATGACTTCTGCGCCCTCCTGCTCCCTCCTTAATGCCGTACAGGGACTGAGGAAAGTTGGTCTGTTAGACAGAAAACTTTTGCAGCTTCTAGTGGCAAATGGCCAGCAGGAGGCGCTTGAAGTCACCGCCGCACTCGTCCCGGATGGCGTCCTTCAGAGACACGTCGTACTTCTCCAGGTACATGTCTTTGATCGTCTCCAGGTCGTACTGTTGGGCAGAACGGAGGGCAACGATCTGTGTTACGTCGGTTCGACACGAAGCAGAGACTTTCCCCTCTAAAATTTTACAGCTTTATGTTTTTTTTCTACTCCAATCAGCTGGTTTTAAACATGTAATAATTCGGTTCCATGTCACAGAAACCCGATTATGACCCTCTGACACAGCAGGGTGGCGTCTCATTATTAGGAGGCTTTAGTGGCCGAATTTAACACACACTATGTTGTTAACACTGTGGGCGCTATCAGAAAACTGTTTAATACACCACGACTGGCTAATGACACTGAATCTGGTATTCCTTGTTATTTTCTAAAATGTTAAGACCTTGTATCACAGAGTGGGGGGGGGGGGGGGCACCCGGGGCTTGTGACCCAGGGAATAACTCAGACCTACGCAGCCTGCATGAGACCCAAACACATGAAGGAAGTTTCCTTTTCCCTTTCTGGCCCAAAAGCTTTCCTGGTCTAACTCCAGAAAGGTTTCCTGTAATCTGATTAAGGTTCACAGGTAAAAACGGCCTTCATTCATACCGCTCATGAATGCTCTTAGTCTTCCCCCTCCCCTGAGGCCAGTTTGCCTACCAGGGGCTGAAGGTAAGAAGATTGTGGAGGTACCCAAACCGCTTCACCGTCCTATTGTGGCCATTTCTATAGATCAGGATCTAAATTGCTAAAAAGAGTTTCTGTAGCTTGGTTGGGCTCAGCCAGAGACATAAGGTCACAAGTCAGAGCTGATGCTAGAAAATCAACTGATAACTTTGTTTGGGTTCATCAACTCCGACAGCTTTTACCTCTTTTATATTTGTGAGTTGTTACTTTGTTTAAGTAGCTTTTTGTGTACTATTTAAAATAAACAATAGATGGACTTTTGAGTTTCTGTTTAAAGAAAAAATTTAAATGCCCAAAAAAATGTTTGTACGTTTGTGTCGTATATATATGCCAAGTGCAAACAACACAGGTTAGTTTCTTCAGTGTAAGAAACCAACATACAGTTATCAGCTGTGAAACTTTGAGCTCAAGTTAAATATGGTTTTGAAACGTCTCTGAGAAGTCAATTCAAGTCTGTTGACAGACTTCCTTCGTGATTCCACCAAGTAAAATTTAATATTTAAATTTTTTTTCCTTCAGTTAATCAAGGAACATTTTGACATGTTGCTACAAAATGTTTACTCTATACACTGCGAATAGGAAACAAAAAGTAACATATTCTGGAAATGAGTGTATATTTCCTAACCTGACAACAGCCAGCTGTATGTCGCTCCGCCTAGCTCCACTCACATCCATCTGGGACATCTCCATAGGAATTACCTTTATTGAAGGCTGGGCCTTATCAAAAATCCTTGCATATGATTGGATAAGCCACTTGTCTGTCATCTTTATCGACGTGCTATTTCAACCACTCACACCGAAGCTAACCTGTGACACTGTGAGAGCGACGCAGGAAAGAAATAAACTTTTTTTTTTTTTTTTTAATGTGTTTGCGGCTCTAGTGGCATGCGTTTTATTGACAGTGAGCTGACAGGAACAGGGGGGAAGACAGGCGGCAAAGCGCCGCGGGTCGGAGTCGATCCCGGGCCGACCACGTTGAGGACTAAAGGCCTCCTAACATGGTTCGCGCTAACTGCTAACCGCTAACCGCTCCGGGGCGCGTCCGCATCCGCGTCCGCAGCGGACGCGACCCGGAAAACAAAACTTGCCAAATCCGGTCGGGAGAAGGGCGAAAACATGGTTTCCACCAACAAAAGCCTTCAGAGTTGTTCTCTGATGTTCTTTTAATGAAACAATATTAGGTAGATTGGACAACACGGAAGAAATAGCAGCATCGATGCTAACGCTTGCTTCCTCGACGAGCCGCCATTGCTATCAAAACAGTCTCACGTCATGGTCGCGTCTCCACTACGTCACATCTATGAAACTCCAGCCCTGCGTCCTGATTGGCCAGACCATAAAATTGGTTGGAGAAATCATTCTCTATCGGCGATGTCCCAGATGTATGTGAGTGGAGCTAGGCGGAGCGACATACAGCTGGCTGTTGTCAGGTTATATATTTCCTTGAATTGAGCAGCTATAAAACAATATTTGCCAATGGAATAAGAGCTTTGCACTTAAAATAAGAACATTTCATCACCATTATCTTATTTCAAGTGCAGGATATGTAATTATCTTATTTTAAGGGTAAAAAGACTCATTCCACTGGCAAACACTATTATTTAGCTGCTTAAATCAAGGGAAAATATAAAAATTTTAAGAAAATGTTACTTACTTTTAGTTCGCTTTTTGCAGTGTATTCACTATAAATGTTTGAGCTATAGCCAAGTTTTCATTATCTATATTGTCCAAAAATAACAAGTGGAGTTCAAACACGATGAGCAAGGATCAGTTCATTAGGATGACCAAACAACCAGACCTAGATCAACTCTTAGATTCCTGACCACTTAACCTTTTCACCTATCTTTGGTCATGCTGTTAGGGCCCTCCATGTTAAAATGATTTATGTGAAACTAAACCAGAAGAAAACCTTTATTTCATGCAGACATGTTGACAGAAAGCGGTGGGGGCAGACATTTTGAAATGAGAAAGCCTCTTCGACGGAAAGAGAAACGGTTTCATCTTTAGATTAGAAGTCCAGTTGTTTTGTTTTTTAACCTTTTTTTGGCTTGGGCACCATGGTGCATCTCTTTAAAGCTTTGGCTCCACCTGCTGGGCATCATCGTACTTACCTCGGAGCGGCACACGATGATTCGGATCAGGGTGTCTTCATCCGTCCCTGCGCCTTTCATCGCCTCGTGCAGACGTCTGGCGAAGTAGAGCTGCGGATTCTTAGCCACTCGGACTGTGGGACGAAGAGAGGCCGACGTTTAGCTTTTTACCTTTGGGGAAATGTTCTTAATCTTCAAAACCTTCCACCTGGTTCTCACCAAGAGCCTTGTAACATCTTTTCAGGGTCCCGGATGTCTCGCTCTCGATGGCGTCCAGGATCTCCGTTCCCGACAGCTACGAGTAGAAAGTGATTTGTGTCACAGCTAAAAGAGTATCTTTGTGTTTACGGCCAAGCGTTATAAAAATGATCTGAGAATGGGTCAGACGTGTCAAGGGTGAAATGAGAAGCCGGACTCCATTTAGAAACATTTTTGGTGAAATTGTATTAAAAAACTGAAAATAAATTGATATTTTCTTGCAGAGAAAAAATAATCTAGACCGGTAGGTGGATGTGTTTCAATCTACAGAAGTTATTGGCTGAAAAAAAAAATGGCTTCTCGCATGAACTTGCTCAGATCAGTGCAAAAGTTAAGACGCTTAACGACTTTAAGATACTGATAAACGAGGCTTTATCTATAAATGATCTTGCTACAACACAGAGTGAGGCGGAGGGTGAGAACATTTCTCCAGAAGCTCACTTCTATCGACCTGCAGCAGGAGTGGCATCTAGGGGGTCAGCGGGTCTCTCTATCAGCCCATGTTTGCTAAACGCTGCTGGCCCTTTAACTGGAACTGTCTGCTTGGCTCATGTAAGACTAAAACTATTCAGCAAAGCATCTCATCTCCACCGCGGAGTACAGTGGAGGCCGTATGATCCTGTGGGCCCTGAACGCGCGTCGCCGGCGTGATGTTTTCGTCGTGTGGCCTGTCCTGTAGCTGCGGCTGCAAACACCTGCTCGTAGATCTTGAAGGTGGCCTGGAGCTGCAGGTAGTTCCTGGTGGCCAGGATGTGGCTGAAGGTGGACTCGTCCGTCCCAAAGCGACCTTCGCCGGCCTGCAGGAGACAAGTGATCGTTAAGAGCCGACCGGGGTTGGTTGATTTTTTATTTTTTATTTTTTTTAATCGGAGCGGAGGAGGAAAGCGGCACCTCGAACAGGGCGGTGGCATCTTGCTCCGCCAGGTCCTCGTCCACCTCGTAGCTTTCATCCCTGATTCCCTGTAAGAAGAGCAGCTCTGCGGTGAGATCGTTCTGTCAGACTCGATGACTCTGGCCGGTAATCAGAGGCTGTTTGGACAGAGGCCAGTGTGTGTGTGTGTGTGTGTGTGTGTGTGTGTGTGTGTGTGTGTGTGTGTGTGTGTGTGTGTGTGTGAGGGCTATGAAGGGCCACAGTGAGAGTGAGCTCAGTTTCACTGCAGGGGCTGATGGGAGTTTAGTTACATGAGCAGAGAGGAGAGTCTTACCTGCATCAGAGCCGTGAGGAGGTTTCTAACTTCCCCGCTGGTATCGCTCTCTATATCTGCCTCCAGATCGCGCTCATGCACTACAATATTAAACGACAGAGAGTCAAACTATTAGTTTAGCTGCTTTAACAAAATAAAAAAGAAACGCTTGAAAAGGAAAAATCAGCTTTCACGCAGTAACGTTTTTATATTGTTTAAAAAAAATGCTTTTGTTGTACGAACTCAGAAACAGCTCTAATCATGAATATATCTAAAAAAAAAAAAAAAAAAAAGTAGAATATCGCAAAAGTAGAATTTCAGAAAGTAAACTTGTTACATAGATTCATTAAATACAGAGTGAATTGTTTCTAATCAGGATGTCAGGAAATCTGGATGTTACATGAAATCAGGCGGCAGCTCCAGATTTGCGTGGACCAGATCCTGGTTTGCACTGAAGAACGCGTGTCGTATGCGCCAAATCCCCGTTTGTTTAGTAGCATCGTTTATTTTAGTTTAGAACAATCCTTTATTTGTCCTTCAGGAGTAAAATTCATTTCTACCATCAGCAAATTCAAGGCAAATGGAAGCGCACAGCGGCACATTAAAGACGGACAATTATGATAAAATAAACACACGACTGAAATAAAGGAGCACAGATTAACACTTTTACTGCACGTTATCTTGTTTACTGTTTTGCCAAACAGCAAAGTGAAACTTAAATGATATTTTTCTCTAAATGGGCTGAGTTGTGCCTTTACTTATTAGTTTTACCCTAATAACCGAAGTTAAAGTTAATTTTATCCAATTCTAATAATAATTTATTTTGCCCTTAAAGCTATAGTTGGTAATCCTGTTCAGAAACACTTTTTGTTATACTGGGTAAAATCGTTCTTCCATCCTGACAGTAATAAATACATTATGTATTCAGAAGAAGGAGGTTAAATAATAGATTTCTGTGGGAGCTGCAGGCCTGTAAGAACTACTCAATCTCTCCAGTTCTGTCTGAAAAGCAGAGATTTGTCAGAGTTTCTGTTCTGCTCTCACTCTCCTCTGTCCATCAACTTCCTGGGTTTATCAGCGTATCTATTGGTTCTCCCACATGCAGATCATTCTGACGCACTGATGTAACACCAGTCTCCGTGCTCTTTCCTTCATAGTTTCCGCTTGCTGGCTGCGCACTTCTAGTGTTTATGTATCCAGTTAGCTTAGCGGTTAGCTTCGGTGTTAGCCTTTCATTTTAGCTCCACTGCATACTTTGAACATGGCTGAGAGTCACAAGAAGCGAACCGCGTTCATGTTTATGAGAAGAAGAGGAAGGCCTCAGTAGAAAGGAATAAGACCAGAGTGGATTTGGGAGATTTTTAAGACGCGATCCCCTTGAAGAGCAGAACAGCAGGTAAGACGTCTTGCCCGTGCGCAGTTATTCAGAAAGGGACTTGGGGAAGCCTCCGGAAAAATCGCCGACCCTTACTTTAACCAGGAAAACAAAAAATGTATGCCTTCAAATAATGTTGCCACTGTATAAAAAATTGCATCTAGTATTTGTCTTAGTATCTGTATCGAATTTGACATTTTATTAATAGCAACTGCTCTGTCTCACACACTATATGACGTTGCCCCAACTGATAATGTAAGTAAATAATGATCTTTTTTCTGATCTAGTATTTAGCTCATGGAAACTGTTAAAGTCGCCACCGCAAGTCAAAGCTTACAAAACTGGCCACAAAATTCTCATCAGTGGATCTTTACACAACATGTACATTTTCCCAATATACCAACTTAACATTGCATTTAAAAATAGAGCAGCTGGTTAATATCAACAAAAACTAAACTGAGAGAAGATGTAAATGAGCAGTCAGAACAGAAGCTTGATAAAAAAATAAATGCTTAAAACATGAAAGGATTTAAAGAAATGTTTGACATCAATAATCAGTTCCAACCAGTCATTTACAGAGCAGTAATAAGGAAATCAGCTCATTTGAACATCCGGATTCAACGTTTCCTGACAAACATTCACGTTCGCTGTAAAGTTTTTTAGTTTTTCTTACAGTAACACGGAGAAGTCATTTAATTCTGTAAAACAACAATACAGTCAGACACTGCAGGAGCAAAACAGACTCCCTTATAATTATAATCCTTATAATTAAAGTGTAGCGAGACGGGACGATGAAAACAACCGCTCTGCACTCTGTCATTAGACGATTACCCCCAACAAGTAACTTTCTGTCTGTCTTCTTCATGCATACAAAGCCCCACCCTAAAAACATTTGGAAAAAAGCTTTAATCAACCAACTCGCAATCAATGGATCGTAAGAATTTAGCAAGTTACTTTTTAAAGCTGATCAGAGTGCCCTGGACAAGGCTAGCGTTTAACCACGGCCAGCAATCAGCTGTCTGCTGTGTTAAAGGGGAAGTTGGAGCAGGATGGGCTTTGACTAAACAAAGTCCGACCCTACAGTACGTTGGGGTCGGTCTGAATGAGACTAATGTCGCCCGCAATGAGTCACGCAAGAGACAGGAAACATTGAAGCATAGCAGTGGAGGAAAGGTTTAGTGAATTACAGCAACGCACAACTTACCCTGAAAGTAGCATTCCTTAAACATGGCGATGTCCTGTTGGCAGCAAACAACAACACAGACATATTAAAAGGACGTTTTTTTTTTTTTTGCAGGGTTCTGGTGATTTAGAACATGAGCTGTAATTTTAACGTTTGTAGAGGAAAAATCCTTCACAGCAGATCTGAAAAACAAACAAATCAGTTAGAGGAGAAACTATATAACCGTGCACACCCGTAGACTAACACCGTACTGACAGAACTTTTGATTTCATTTCAACATTCAGTCTTCTTGAGGTCGCATCTGACGTCAATTACAGAGAATCTGATTAACCAGGAATAAAATTCAGCTGTTCCAAGTTGAATTTTCCTGATTTCCACTAATCTGCACCGTTCGGCTACGGCCAGAGTTTGCCGAGAGGATGCAGAGGTTAAAAAAAATAATAATCTTCTCCTCACTAAAGTATCATACAGGAGGAAAGTAAAAAACAAACGATAGCAAAGATCTGACATTTCTCCTGAGTTGATGAAAGGAGAAGACAGAAACTCGGGGAGGCCGGCAGCAACCCTCAATGGGCTGCAGGAAACTCTCCCAAGAGCCGGTTGTGTTCCCTCTGACGACAAACCTATTAATGTCCGGAGCTAAGGAGAAAAGATGCCAGGGTAAAAGGTTTGCCTTTAAAGGACACGTCCAGGTCTACATGAAACCTCCGGAAAACGATACGGGAGGCGGAGTTATGATGAAACAAAAGGCAGAAACGGTGAAACACGGTGGAGGAAGCATCCCGCTCCTCCAAACACCAGCCGGCTTTGATCCAAACCCGTCAGCTATCCGTTTGAGTTTTTGCACGGTAAAACGAACATTCCAACAGGAGTTGCTGAAAAATCAGAACCGGCGACCTACAGCGTTGGTGGCGGTGCAGAGGATCTCCACCAGCACGTCCTCGTCGGTCCCCGCTCCCTTCATGGCCTTCCTGAGCTCCTTCACAGCGTAGATGACGGGCGGGTCGAGCATCGCCAGGATGCCGTTCTCAAAGTTCCCCGACAGCTCTTTCTTCAGCACGTCCACCAGCTCCTTCCGTACAAAAACACCAAACGTTAAGCCTTCGATTTTGACAGACTTCACAGAGACATGATGTGGACTCGCTTGCTAATCTAAAGGTTCTCACGTCGTCGTATTTCTCAAAATAAGCCGCCTTGATCTCCTGACGCTGAGCTGCGCTGCGGTTGGCCAGGATGTCAATGATGGCCTGCTCATCGGTTCCTGAAAAAAAAATTAAAAAAATTAAAAAAAGACAACAAAAACAACTCAGGAATCCAACGCTTTCAGGTTTTTATGCTTAAAACTGTTATGCTGACGTATCGTTTGCTTCCAGTTCACATTTATGTGCTTCTTCATGTTTTCTTCTATCACTTTAAATGCAGAAAAATAAAACATTTAAAACATCTCCAACCTACCGAACCCTTTGCAGGCTTTGCGGATGGCCTTGATGTCTGCCACTACGTCGAAATCTTCGTAGGGGAAAACTGTGGGCTGCAGGGAGATAATCAGGTTGTTGTGCCATAGATGCTGATTGCATCAAACCAATTACCAGTTCAGCAGAGATCCATGGCGGAGGGGGGAGGGGATGTCTTTGGGCTTTGGGTTGATAAATTCAAGGTCAAAAGTCCTAAAACAAAGCTGGTCGGGTGATAAAGGCGGTTTAAGAGGCCAAAAAAGGCCCAAGAAGAGTTGATTTACTTTTTTATTTCAAATTAAAGGCTACATCCACTGATGTCCAGAACAGCTCAGGTTTTCTTGTCCGTACTGAAAATGCAGCGGCTTTTGTTTTTGACCTAAAAATGAAATCACAGTTAATGTTGTTTGTATTATGAATATGAATGAAATAGGGGAAATTATGACTAAGAAGGGTTCTGGATGAGTGTGAAAACCTGTTTTCAGTATTTGGGTGAAAAAATGGCTTTGCGTATGTCATGAGGAGCAGTTATAAATCCAATTAATGAACTAATTGGGAAATTTAAAGCCTCAGGTTTAAGTTTTGAACTCAAAATCCTTGCATTATCTTATAATCGTGAGTTTGTATCTCAAAATGATGAATTAAAATGTCAAGGCGATGAATTAAAATCTCAGAATTATGACAGTTTCTCAGATATATTTCATAATAATGACTTTTTCCTCCAAATCATGACTTTTTGTCTAATGACTATATCGCATAGATAGAACTGCATATCTAAAAATTAAACCCTAGAATCCTACAAATATTCTTTCTTATATACTTTATTTCACTTTATTGCTCATAATTTTATGTCCTCATTTTGACTATGTTATTTTACTCTAATTTTATACTTCATAACTATAAGTTTATTTTTCCCTAATTAGGATTTTATACTCATTTTACAGCTCATGTTCATGACTATATTTATTAGCTACTTTTGACTTTTAAACCTCATAAGTATGACTTTTATATCTCTTTTTTATGAATGTAAATCTTATAATTATAGATTTCATTCTCATAACTAATGTTTCATGCATGGGCGTAGGTTTGATTTCAACTTTGGTAGGGACACTACTGGTCTCAAGTTTCATTGGTTTGATGTCATTGGTCCTACGCAATATGCATGCGCCTATTTTTTTATACTTGATGTGAGCATCAGGGGACATTTCGTTTAAAGAGAAAAGCAGCATTTTCTGCTACATTAAAATAAATTTTATAAGCACTATATATATTGTATATAAATAAAAAGCTGCTCCTTAATTTGTAATTAAAATCAATTAGACATCACCAGAAGCACTGAAGGCCCAGCTGCTTCACCTCCAAGCTGCCCTGCATCATTATTACTGGATATCTGTGTTTCCTTTAATCATATAATGTTACTATTATACAAGTGTGTTTTTAGTATTAAAGGATTAAATGTAACACAACCTTTTATATCATCCTATGATACTTACTGTCTTAGTGTTGAAATAGCTCCTTATGTCTCTTTTCTTTTTTGGTGGCATCATCTACAATCACAACACTAAGCATGAGCCTAAGTTTATTCAAATATAAAATCGCATTTAACAATTATTAAAAGAAAATATAACACTATCTTATCCATAATGTAATAATATCCAAAATAAACAGCCAGATTCAAGCATTTTTACCAGACACTAATGTTTGTACTAATTTACTTATTGACTGTGTGGAAATCTATGGAAAATCAAACCAATGTGTTCCTCTGTTTGTACTTTATCCTATTTCTAAAAGTAAAAATAGTCAATTAAATAGCACTATTATTATGTGGAACCCTAATTATGCTTTCTAAACAAAAAATAGCAATGTTTAGGCACCATCTCGTGTTGTTATACTCTATAAAACGAATAACACCTATTTATATCTGAACCGCCTTAAAGGTTTTTTTTGGAAGCTTACATTCTTTGCTTGTCGATTTTTCCAGCAGTCTTCAGAACTCCTGCCTGACACAGAATATTTAGTTTTATAAAATAAAAAGTTTTTTGTTGATAAAATGTATTATACTTCAGAATTAAATATTATTTTAAGACGCTAACGTTGGTTACTTACATTTCTTAAGTTCCACAAATCAAAACTACTCTCTCCTGCTTCTTCTATCGCCTGTTATAGCATAGATAATATAAAATTTTTAATTGGGACTAGTTTCGTAGTCTAATATTCGTTGTAGTAACCGCAGTATTCTAGGGTGAATTAAATTTAAATTTCGCGCTGCAAGCATGCACGCACATGCACGCACTAGAAAACAGCCAACCAGGGAGAGAGAAGGCGGGACTTAAGGCAGAACAACCAATGAGAGTGGAGTTAAACAGTACACAACACAGTTACGTGCGCTGCTAAGTTAAAGCGACAGGAAAGACCGACTGGACACGCAGGCTGGCAGACGGAGCTGCAGGAGCAGGCGCAGCCAAGCAGCGGAGCTGCGAGAGGAAAATAAGCGACTGCTGTAACAACGCTGTATTGTAAATTATAAACATGTTATTCACATCGAATTATTGGTAGGGACAATTAGGTCGGTCCAAAATTTTGGTAGGGACATGTCCCTATGGTCCCTATACAAACCTACGCCCATGGTTTCATGTAATAATTACAGCTAAACGTCTCAGCTGTGACGTCATACATCCACATTGACATCCGCTACGATTTATCTGCCAGATTTTCTGTTTTTCTGGAAAAGATCCGGGGCGCCCTGACATAAAATGAAACGCCCCCCGTGAGCCAGACCCCCGCCCCTGTAACGGGGCATTCTGCAGAGGAGTGGTCGTTTCCTCTGTGTAAAGCCCGACACGGCGTCCACCTCACGGTGCCGTTTACCTCTTAAAGAAACATCACATCTTATAGATCAGAAACAAAACTCTATATTCCCTCAGAGCGACTAGCAGCTTACGCAAAAAAACGTAACGTACACGCCACTGATATCAATATCAGTTGGGTCACGCAAAAAAAAAAAAAAAATCCGAACCGTTCGACTAAAACCGAGATAAATGAGACCGTTTTCATGGAGTAAAACACTACAAACGGCACCTACTTGACAGTTGCCCATTTTTCTGCGGCGTTTATCCGGCGGCAGCGGAGGGTTTTAGGGAGGCAGAGCAGAGGTCCGTCGGCGTCGGTCGGGTTTCTTTTTGGGGAAAACTCGTCCGCTCCCGACAGTCCGAAGTGCGAGCCGAAAGAAGTGGGAGCCGGAGCGTGACGTCACTGCGGACCGTTAACCCTTACGTTCCCCACCGACGGTGACGTCGTCCCCGGAACTGTCGAAAAGTTATACAAAATATCTCACAACAGTAAAATTAAGTGATATAGTAATGTAACTATTTCATTATATGCAGTGGCTCAAAATAAGTGTAAACCCCCCTTGTTAAAATAGCTTTTTGTGATAAACACACACATGAGACAATGGTTATTTCAAAGCATCTTCCACATACAACATGCACAATCTAAACAAAAGACAAATTATTAAACCTCAATGCATCAGAAATCTTTTTGAATCACCTTTTATCTCAAATCCAGCATTCATTCAGTAGTAGTCTACAGAGGAGGGACCAGGTCACTGTTTTGCAAGTCTTAGGACTTGTCTCAAGTACGGACTCTCTTTTAGTCTCTTTGATAATGTTGGAATACATGTTAAATGTAAATAATAGAGCATGTGTTCTTTTTAAATCACTATTTATCTCAAAATGTGATGAAACCAGTACAACAGACCTGGCAAAGCAACAAAATAAAACTTAGCTTCAAGAATAATCCTTTGAACTACATTTTCCAGAATAGTCAGTGAAAAATGCAACAGCAGAACTTCATATTTCAGACTCAAACCAAATTACTTTTGTCCATAGCTTTTCTTTTCCTATTTTTAAAATCTGCTTAATTTGACTGGCTGTGCTGCAGCTCACTCACAAATACGTACAGAATTGGCAAAGAGAGACATGGTCTGCGTTTGTAGACACTGATTGAGTGAAATTAATTAATGGTGTGCACTTTTTAAATGATAGATGTCTTAATCTTTAAATTGTGGGTGAAATATCAAGTCTTTTCAAGCAAACAGGTTCAAGTTCAATTCAAGTCTCCAGTCAGTGGTGTTAAAGTCCAAGTCAAGTCACAAGTCTCTGAACACGAGTCCAAGTCATGTGACTTGAGCCCCCACCTCTGGTAGTCTATCAGCATATTGCCTCTGAAATATCAGCCCTGCCCTACCCTGAAAGAAGAGCTTTCAGCCAGCAAGGTCTCTGCTCCGCAGTCCTCCTCTGGTGAAACCACAGATTTTCTGTCAGATTGAGTTCTGGACTCTGGTTGAACCACGCAAAACCGTTCATTTTCCATTTTCTGTTGAGTTGAGCTTAATTTACATTGACGATGATGTAAGACATCGTTTTACAATCTGATCCTGCTTTAAACTTCACTAACGTTCTTTAATGAGCCTCAGCAGTCTTCACTGAACAGCAGCATTTATACTGATATAAATTACACAGAGGTGGTTGCATAAAGATGCAGTTGAACAAAAGTAAAACAGTTGTTTTTGTATTTTTTATTTTTGGCCAAAGGTGATCGACAGTTAGCATTTTCCGTTACTTCAGCTGGTAACCTCTGATCAGACCCAAAATCTGGGTGGAGTGAACTTTCAAAAGGCATTGAAGGAAAATCACAAAGTCGGGCTTTTTGTCACCTGAACATCTTCCCAGGATTAAAGGACTAATTTCTCTTGCAGAACCCATCCCTGCGTTACCTTTCATCGCAGGTCTGCCTCCTAACAAGCCAATCAGACAGCTGCAGGTGATCCAGAACGCTGCTGCCCACGTCGTCGCTGACACTAAGGAACCAGGTTCAAGTCTACTCCCCAGAGTCAGACCCAAACATGGAGAGGCAGCATTTCATGTTTATGCTCCAGTAATCTGGAACAAACTTCAGGAAAAATGTAAGGAAAAAAAAGGCTGTTCTCTTAAATCAAGATTAAAACTATGTATGTTTAGAGGAGTTCTTGACAGATAATTTAAACTATTAACTTCAGTAGTTCAACCTTTCTTTATGTTTCTTTATTTTGCCACTGCCATGTACTTTGTTACGTTTCCTTACATTTACATCATGTAAATCACCTTGAATTGTCTCGTTGCTGAAACGTTCTGAGCAAATAAACTTGCCTCGCTTGAATACAAACACCGTGCCGCACTTATCACATATTCATCTGTAAAACCATTACACACAGTTAGAGCTCTAATTGGTTTATGACTTTTATTTCTATTTGCCTTCTTGTGCAATACGCCGCTGAAATAAATAGCTTGTATTTATTACTGAATAAATGCACAGAAACGACATTACTACAGTAAGATAGGATGGATCCAGGGCCATTTAACAGACTGGGTCCCTGTTTCAGGGTGTCGTGTTCCTCGCTTTATGGGAGGCGGAAGGGGGTCCCGCTGAAGCCTTTAACTCGGATCTGTGGAGGGAACAAAGGACGCATTGAGAATCTGCAGGCTGTCGTGTCATGCTGACAAAGCACCCCACCCTCCTGTTAGGACCTCAAACACTTCTTGTTTGGAGCCTGCCAACCTCCTACTGTCAACACTCAGCTGATCCAGTGCGACGCGGGGGAGAAAAGAGGTCACAAGCAGTTTTAATTTTAAAATAACAACGCGGGTGGCGGCTTATGAATTTACCAACCTTTTGGGAAAACTGTATTTTTTTTTCTCCACCCTAACCTTAAAAACATATAATGTATAAAGAAAATCCAACTAAAAATCCCCTTGAATTCCGATGTTTGACCGTGAAGAGGCTGCAACCTAACTTGGATAAATTTCAGTCGTCACGAGGCCGTCTCAGCACCAAAAAGGGAACGATGCGCAGCGTGCATTGGTCACCTGCTCTTGTGGTAAAATCCCTGCTCTGTGGAGGCACCTGGTCCTCCTCACCCCGCTCAGGGGACAGTCTGGGGCTCTGCTTCCCGGCAGCCCCAAGATGCAGGGCTGCAGATAAAGAGAACATTTAAACTAGATCTGCACATATAGTATAAAAAAACAACAACCTGACATGTAGTTATCAATTTTAACGTCGCTTTGAGGTAACAAACCTGATGCACATCCCTGGTGTTTTTACTTCTCTCCCTCTCAGTCTGTAGTTTCATTTCATCCATCTGCTTGCAAAGGTCTGAGGGATCCAGACTGGCTCCGTCCTGACGGCAAAAAAAGACAGTTAGCTTGTTGGAAAGGCTCCATCAGGTTGGTCTTCGTCTTTTACAAACACATTGATGAAGTAGAAGATTATATATATGTGTGTGCGCGTGTGTGTGTGTGTGTGTGTGTGTGTGTGTGTGTGTGTGTGTGTGTGTGTGTGTGTGTGTGTGTGTGTGTGTGTGTGTGTGTGTGTGTGTGTGTATCATTGGGCAAGAGGCAGGGTCCACCCTGGCCAGGTCACTAGTGCATCACAGAGACACCCCAGGCTCGGATTCAAACCTAGGACCATCTTGCTTCACGGCAACAGTGCTACCTACTGTGCCCCCTTGCAGCCAAAACTGCAAAACTGGTGGTTTTAAATATTTAATATAATTTTTTAATGGTAGAAGATACATAAAAACATAATTAAAATGAATAAAAAAAAAACTGAATAAGAAAGAAAAAGGATCTGAGTTTTAAACCGCATGTTTTAATGAGCAACACCACCATCTAGTGGTCACGCCACATCAGTCCATCCAGCTGCTATGTCTCTAATCAGAGATGAAAACTGTCTGACCCATCCCAAGTTCTCTATTATGAGCTGGAGCTGCTCCCTTCAGCCAGAAGATATAAGCTGGTTAGATGTGAACTCAATCGTTTTAAGATCTGTTTGCCCTCTTGTCAATAAAAACCCTCAACGAGAGAGGAGCAGTCTCTCCTCAGCAATCAGGGGCGGTTCCAGGGTCTTGAAACATTGGGGGCTTCAGCCCAGCGCCCAAAACAGTATAATATTCACAGTAATGTAAATTATCGTCAATCAAAAAAAAAAGGTTTACAGTAACTTTTCCTTGGGTCTAATTATTTTATAAGTGGTTGAATTGAGAGATGAAAAGTCACAGAATTTATGCTTGATGGGATAAAAAAAAACATTTCGCTGAAGGAGATAATGACAGCTCTTGGGATATTAAAAAAAATGCTTAAATCTTAGCAAGATCCTAAAAACACATTTTATGATGAAAGGTTTCGTAACATTTGATTAAAATTCATCTTTTATTATGATCCTTTTAATGAAGCTGTTCTGCATCTTTTCAGCCTTTGTTCCACTTAGGAAGAAAATCTTCATTTGGCCAACAATAATAAATAAAAGGTTTTAAAACAGTCTGTTGTTCTCCACTGAGGATGTGAACCATTAGTCTTTACTATTAAACACTTTCTGTAGAGAAAAGGGTTTTGACATGTGGGGATTAAAATATAACAGAGCTTCATCTTTCTTAGACACAAGTCTTTGCCCTGGTGTCAGTATTAATATTTCACTTATTAGGAACTATATAAACAAATGTTTAAAGTACTTTAACTCGTAATAAAATTATGTAATCCAGTTCTGGTAATAAAAATACCACAAGACTGCAAATATAGCTTTTTTATTAAAAGAATCTGAACTGATTTTGAGGATTAATTCTTTCTGCCGTTTTAGGTTTTGTAAAAATGTAAAATGTTTGCAAAACAGTTGAGTCAAAAATATGAGCAATAAACTTCTACTAAGTTGAGGCAGAGAAGAGGAAGGAGGGAGAGAAGAGGGACGCTTACCACCACGTCTCACTGGCACCAGTAGATGAATCATATCTTCCCGGTTTATGGAGCAACACCTTTTTCTGTCTACGCGTAGAATCGGACCGGCTGCAGCAATGTGCTGATCTGGAGGAGCTTTTAATGTGTGAAGCTACTTTAGGAATAAACGCTTTAATTTTCACTGAACTAAGGACCAGATAGTCTTAAAATCATGATGCAAATCCAGCCAGAAGCTCCCAGAGACGTTCCTACTGGTTTCTATCAGAGCTCAGGTTAAAGTCCCTCTGATGATGCTCATTAGACTAAACCTCCACCTCTTGTCTTGCTGGGTAAATAAGTGATGGGCTGTAACTTATAATTAGCCCGTTCTGAGTCAGCATTCAGGTTTTAACGCCAACTTTCCAGCTGTTACACGCACCAGGCTAGCCTCTGTTTCTCCCTTTTGTTTCGTATGATACGATGTTTACATGTCTATATTTATTGATTTGAAAATGCGACAGAAATCAACAGGAACTCTATGAAAACAGCGGCAAAATTTAAATACAAAGAAGTTTCTCAGCACCAAACCCACAGAATCAGGGCCAACAGTGACATTGGCGGGAGAGGAGCAGCAGGCTATGAATAGATTTATTGTGGAACTTACAGAGGCTGTAGCCTGACGAGACGCGCTCCCTCTGGGGTCGGCCCAGCTTACGGTCCCGGTCACTCGTATTAACGACACAGGGCCTGCGAGAAAAGTTTATTCAGTGTTATTCTAGCCATCGTTAATAGAAATCAACCCACATCTCTGTTGGCAGGTTGTGCTGTCTTTCCCATTTTGAAGAGTGGCAAAGAAAAAAAATACCACTGTTACATTTATTTTGTAAGGAGTGGCAATAATTAAGACGCTATTGTGATTTAATATTCCGTCGCCTAGTAAATTAAAGGTTGAATTTTTCCACATCCATCCAGTGGTCGACTTACAGAAACTTTACACAACTTTACCAGAGGTGCACAGAGGAGTGCAGGATGCTGCATTTTGGAACGGATCAATGCACAGAAGTCCTGCAAAACATGTTAAATTGATCACTTTGGCTATTTTCAGCCGCCTCAGCGACGGAGATGGAACATTTTAAAACTAAACCCTTACGTCTCCATCATCCAGCATGAAGCTAACCAATGTACGACTCCATGCTGTCCCCTTTTCTTCCGAACCGGCACCTTTACAACCCTTTAACAGCCCATTTTAAGTGCAAAATCCTTTTAGCTGAAGCGCGTATTTCATTGCATGCTGTGGGGGCGGGTCCTGTTTAGCTCCAGTCTCCTCCACCTACTCCTCCAGCAACATGGGAGCCTTTCTGCAGGAGCCACAGCTCTCCGTCCACAGGAGCCGGCGCTGTAGTAAAGCCCACTCCCAATAAGACGGTCGTCCCCCAGGCCTCCCGTCGGTGGATGTGTGCAGCGTGAGTGAGAGTGAGCGGAGGAGACGGCATCACCATGGAAGCAGAGACTTCTGTACCTACATTCAGTCTGATGGCAGAGAGCATTCAAAGCTGCTATAATACGCAATTTTTCTATCACAGTTCCAGTTTTATAAAATGTTCCACTTCTCAGGCTTTTTTTCCCCCCTTTTCTTTGCCAATTTTAGAAAGTCCAAATGTTAGTTGTTCTTTTTGAGGTTTTTACAGCACTAGTGGCATGTTTTTTGTACAGTAGGCTGACAGGAAACAGGAGAGTGGTACGAGAGAGGGGGAGAGACAAAGGACGATAGGTCGGAGTTGAACCTGCGTCAGCCCCGTCGAGGACTAAGGCCTCCATACATGGGTCGTGTGCGCTAACCACTGCACCACCAAAGCACGCCCCCTATTCAATGTTTTTTTGTCACATTTCAGCCACAAGCTTTGAGATGCTCTATTGGGAACTTATGTGATGGATCAACAAAAATTTGTGCAGAAATGCAAAAGGATTCCTGTTAGTTCAACATTTGTAATTAAAAAAACATCTAAAAAGTGAGGCGAGCGTTTGATTCCCAGAGTCAATCATTTTCGCTCCGAAATTACAGAAGGAGGTATTTGGAAGTATGTTTCTACCAGTTTTATGTCCTTAGAAACTGAAATGAGATTTAGGTCTAGACTTTGAATAGGCCATTCTAACAGAAAATTCCTGTTCAAAAACGGAAACAGGGACACAGCATCAAGGTAAGAACCAATCAATCAATGAATCTATTTACAATGTTGTTTGTACTTCAGGCTGTAGAGGTTAAGAAGAGCATTGCTGGTTCTACTATAACAGTAATAAGGACGTTTACTCACGTCAATCAACTCTGCGGTCACATGTAAGCCTTGGTAGCTTTAGTTTCCGCTGCAGTGAACACTAACGTTTATATTGTATTCCCAGCACTATTCCAGTCTTTTCCCTCTTGGTATCATACATTTTTTTGCTTTTTTTAAAACGGATCTTGGACCATTCTGCATTGTTTCCATTACTTCACTGGGAGATGCTAATAGCCGCTTCCTTGTTTATCCCCCCGCTGCACATGTGCAGTGTCATACTTCCATTGTTATTATAAATATACAGAAAGAGCTTTATTTACTAACAAATTGAGCAAAAACAAAGCCTAAAACATCAAAACAACAGCTAATACGTCAGCAGGATGTGATAATCTTTCTGAAAAACCTTGCATGCAACCAGGGTGATTTACTGATGTATAAATTAAAACAAATGTCAAACAACGTGGCTATGTACCTTTAAGGCTTTCCTTTAGCAATCGTTCTCTTCTTGCCACTTAAGAAGCCCTAATATGTGGAGAGAACTGCAGTAATGCATCTCTGCAGCTCATCCAGAGGCGACTGCTGTGATGAATGCTCTCTTTGTCCGGCCTGCCGGTTCAGGGCGACGCACCTGTCTTTGTAGGCTTGCAGTTCAATGCCCAGTCTCAGAAGATGCATTGAGCAAAGCACTTTGAGATGTTCAAAGTTTCGGATGTTGATTTAGAAACTAACGATGCTTTTGACTTCGCCACAACTTTATCCCTGACCTCTCAGCTGATTCCTTGGTCTTCGTGATGCTGTAAAGCTCTCTAGCAAACCCCTGAGACCTTCACAGCACGGCTGCTTTCATACCGAGATTAAATCACACACAGGTGGAGTCTATTTACACTGCTACTTTTTCATTATTTGAAAAAAAAACAAAAAAAAATGGAAAACCTATCAGTGTTTTTGCTTCCTCTTCACAATTAGGCACTACTTTGTGTTGGTTTATCAAAGAAAATCCATAAAATAAATGGCAGATTGTTGTTGTAATGTGGCAAAACGTGGAACATATTTAGGGTTCTGAATAGTTTTGAAGGACACTGTAGTTACTTAGCAGCATTGTGGATGAATAGCTTTAGTGGCTCTATGATTCAGGTGTTCCCAGCACAAACGAATGGCAGCGAGTGACTAACAGAGCGTGAATGAGCTCACATTGGTCCCTGAGAGAGTCCTCCTCGTCGCCATCACTCCGCTGCCCGCGCGCCACCTGGAGGCAGAGACACAGCCGACTTTAGCTTCTGGTGGAAACTGTTGGAATTGTATGATTAGCAACCGTGACGTCAAAACTTAAAATCGTCTCCCTTTTGTTTCCCTCCCTTTTAAACACGACCCCACTCGCACGCGTGTGGGCGCAGCTGTGACTCACCTGAGCCCTGGCCTTGGGCTTTGTTTTCGGCGTCTGCGCGGCAGCAGTCGCCGCTGGAAGACAGAGCGATGACGAAGGGTGAGAGAGGCGCCCGGAGTAAAAACATGCTCTGTTATCAGAGGAGTGAACCTGCCTTTGTCTCTTGCACGCCGCTTGTCCTCCCCTCTTACGTCGACGGCACAGGGGCATTGATCGCCGCCGTCCTCGCGTTCACCCTCATCCTGACAGTCTCGAGCCCTGAAACCACCCAGGTTATTCTCTAACTACATGTCAGGGGAATATGGGGTAAGATGACTGTCAATATAAACCTATGCGTAAGTCTCTGAATCTGTAAATGTAAGCCAATAAACGTGAATACGTCTAAGATTTGTATTTGTTCCTGGTTGTCAACTCTTACATACACGTGTGACATCAGATGTTTCATCTATGGGAATACAAGTTACAAAGTCACAGTTTGGCAAAAATAGAAATACAAATCACAAATTTACGAGTACGAATCTACAACCCATGATGAAGCTATTACCCACCCAACCAGTTGGTGGCAGTAATGACAGGTGACACCATGTTTCATCTGTGAGAATGCGAGTGCTGTCTTCTTTGGCCGTTTATCAATTCACAAGAACGCAAGTACGGACTCGCGTTCTCGTCAAGTCCATTCTTGGCAAGAACACAGGAAGTACGGACTTGGGGAGAACGGGAGCATGGAGAACGTATCTCTGTGTATTGGAACAGAAGCGTACTCGTGTACTCGTGACGTCACCACACGCACAGCTCATCTGGACCCGCATGTCACCTCCTGTTATTAATAGTATTTAGATGATAATAAATTATTACTTACTTGATCATAAATTGAAATAATTGTATGAATAATGTATTCATTGTTGAACGTGAGAGGTAATATTTTGTGTTAAATAAATTATAATTTAAGGTCTTTATCGTTTTTTTAACATACAAAACTATTTATACACTACACCATATTTTATTATTGACAACATTGTTAAAACAATAATATTTTTAATATCTAAAAAAATATCAAAAAAATTACACCGCAGTGCATTCTGGGAAAGCGGCAATTAGAACAGGGCTGGGGCTGATGACATGTCACGAGCAACGGCCTATGTCTTCTTTCTCTTCTTCTTGTTTAACGGTGGTTGGTTAAAAAAAACACATGGGCAGTGCTGCCACCCGCTGGTGAGGAGTGTGAAACACTTCTTAAGGGGTTGTAGAAGGGCTGGATGATAATTCAATAACGATATATATCAATCGATAGATGTATATCGATGATAGAAAATAAGGGTCAATAAAAAGTTCAATAGAAGAACAGTTTTCCTTCCTTTTGCATTCTAGCCTGTCATGTAGGTCAATATTACAGTCATTACATCCTCCCGACCAATCACAAACCCAGACCCAGGAATGCCCTGTCACTAAGCTCCGCCCCCTGCAAAGGGTTCAAGGAGCACACATTCTTTTTTCTTTTTTTTAAAACTTGCAGTTTTGGTAAAAAGTTGGTTGAATAAAGGGTTGAGATTGAATTCAGTGTTTGTGTGTTCTGTATATAAAAATAGATCACTAAGCAACAGCATAAAATGGCCAGGGCTGCACTTAAAATAAACGTTTTGAATTTGTTGATAATTATCTCCATTGATCAATATGATTTCTATTTTATCGATATGCTGTTTTTCTATATCGTCCAGCCCTAGGTTGTAGATTTGCACTTGTAAATTTGGGATTTGTACTCGTAGCAGCGGCCAACTGGCTGTGTTCCTGGCAACGCAAGGCCTCAGTCAATCGTTCCCCCAAAATGTTTGTTAAGTGTATGTGATGGACGGTTGTACTGGAACTGAATTTTCGATTGTAATGCAAATTGCAGTTGACTAATAAAATTGATTGATTGATTGATTGATTGATTGATTGATTGATTGATTGATTGATTGATTGATTGATTGATTGATGTAAATTTGAACTTGTACTGTTGCAAAGTTGTAACTCTGTAACTTGTATTAGTAACTTCTACACTTGTATTCTCACAGATGAAACATGTGATATCACATGTCATGAGTTGATAACCAGGAACAAATACAAATCTTAAAAGTATTCACGTTTATTGACTTACATTTATAAATTCAGATACCTACACTTACGTTTATATTGATGGTTATCTTACGCCATAGGGAGAACTTTCGGAGCGTACGCCACTTACATGCAGAGTCCATGGTCCTTGCACACATAAGAAGAAAGCTGCAGGAACACTTCAGGCCCGGACGCTGCCGGCTCAATCTTATTGTTCCTGGACTCCACGAGTCTCACCTCCACATTTCTCCTGACCTGAGGAGGTCCGATCATGACATCACAGGAGCAGACACTTGATTTCTAAAGCTTGCACACTCCAGTTAAAATTCCAGGGGTTTGTGAATTATAAGATTAAATTATGATTGCTTACTGTATTTCAGAACTAAATGTGACATGATTACAAGATAAAAACTAGCAAATCTGTTTTGGAGAAAAAGTAAAAGAAAACAAAATAGTAAAAACCTCATCCCAGAAGTTTACACACCCTCAGCCAAATGCTTAGTTTTTCTGCACCTTTTGATCCAATTTCAAGAGGTGTTCTTGGAGACACATCCAACATCTATTAATTTTGAATAAAGTTCCGATGTTTACATCTTAAACATTTGCATATAATGACCGAGACCTCGATAAATGGATGGATGGATAGGATTTGGAATAAATCCTGGGAAATAAACACGTTTCCCATCATCTGTTATCTTATTTCCATTCACACAGTACTGAACACTAGAAGTGAAATGATATTCTCTGGTTCTGACAGTGAGCAGAACTGTTGATTCACTGACATGGAGCTGATTAGTCAATTTTGGTTTTGTCCCCAACTTTATCATCTAATGTGTAAATAGTTGCGCATTATTTTGTTGTGCAAGGAAGGCAAAGAACGTGTATAAAAAATGAAGGGGCTTCTCAAGCTAAAAATGTATTTACTTTTTAGATTATTTTGTTATTATTGTTGCATGCTGAAATGTTCAAAATAAACAAACAAATATCACCACAAAAACTAAAGGTGTAGGAAATTTTATATATATATATATATATATATATATATATAAAATTCATTTACAGTATTGCACGAACTGCTCACCTTTGCAGAAGGCGCAGGGCACTGAGAAAACTGTGTTTGTGAGATTCCTTCAAGCTCCATGATTTTCCTAAACAGACAGAAGCACTCATTCATTAACATGCCAAAAACACAGCAGCCTCATATAGTCACATTATAATCCAAATGTAAGCAACAATAAAGTACATTTTTGCTTGTTTGATTCCCCCAAAACCTAAGAAAAACCATTAATTGTGTTGAAAACTTGAACATATTTACCTTGAACGTTTAAGCTTGTCTGTGGCTTTTGAAAAGGCTGATAATGACAAACAGGGAGCAAGACAGGAGGATGATGGCAGCTGGCAGCCAAACGTTTGGTTTGTTTACGTTGAAAATACTAAAAAACTTAAAACAAAACAAAACAAAAAAAACATCCTAGAAACGTCGAATCCTGCGTCATATGCGTCCTTACGCATCACGGCGCTGCATGTGCTCACCACTAGAGGGCGCTCCATGGCTAAAACAGAGGCTGCAGGCTGATCATATCCCAACCATCATAAAGGATATCTATCTATCTATCTATCTATCTATCTATCTATCTATCTATCTATCTATCTATCTATCTATCTATCTATCTATCTATCTATCTATCTATCTATCTATCTATCTATCTATCTATCTATCTATCTATCTATCTATCTATCTATCTATCTATATCAACTATTCATATCAGTTTAATATTATCACATTTTATGATGTTACAACCATATGATTACATTTGATATGTGATCGGCCGACACAAACTACAACATGCTACAGAAATTCAGCCTGTTTTTAGAATAAATAAACAAACCATGTGAAAAGTGTGGCTTGTGTTTGTATTCAGCCCTGAATAAATGTATTTTGCTGCCTGCAAAAGCTATTCTTCCAGGATCTCTCCATGTTTAGCTCCATCCATCTATTTTGAGGCGCTTTTCAGTCACTGCTAAAGATAAACTTCCCCACAGCAGCATTCTGCCACCACCATTCCTCATGGTGTGTTCAGGGTGAAATCCCCTGTTGATTTTTTTTCTTCTTCTCCACATAATGTTTTGGATGTAGGCCCCAATAGTTAATTTTGGTCTTCGCTGGGTAAAGCATCTCCTTTCCAACTTATGTAATTTGTGGCAAACGACTTTTTTTTATGGCTAACTGTGAGATCGTATTGTTTTATAACCGCCATATTTATACTGAGGTCAAATTACACACGTGTGGACTACATTTACCAATCAGGTGGCTCCTTGAAGCAGCCTGGATTTTATCTAGGGTTGTCAAAGGAGCATGCCATATTTATCAGATTGTTATTTGTCCAAAAATGTTGAAATCCAAGTTTAATTTCCTTTCCACTTCACAATTGTACTCTATTTTGAACTTGGTCTGTGGCGCAAAATATATAAAAATGTGTGGCTGTAACGTCACAAAATGAGGAAGTACTCAAGAGGAAAGCATATCTATTATTGCAAAACTATGCATATTTATTGCATAGAAATAGGGCATGAAATTTCTTGGAGCTTGCAAAAAAAGGTCCTCTGATTCACACAAGTATAGTAGAAAAGCTACATTTGAAACTAGACATTTATATGCAGCGAACAAAAATACATTTTTTATCACCTTCTGACATGAAATCAGGTTTAAAAAAAATTGCTGTTTCAGGTCAATTAGCATCACTAAAATAATGTAATAATTTGATGAAACCAAGAATCTTCTAGAGCTTTATTACTATTATTATTATTATTATTAGTGCTTTAAGATTTCCAGAAGTCCAAAAAATGGAAATTAGAGATTTAAATGACCAAAAACAACCTACATAACAGTGAAGAAGAGGCTGGGCCCAGAGCATCACTCTCCCACAGAGGCTTTGTGGGTGTTTGTGTCTTCAAACGGCAGCCTGACAGGAAGAAGTCAGGGATTTCTCAGACTAGTGGCTTCCTCTCCTCACGCAGAGCCAAAGGCGTCCGCTAATTGGGAGAGAAGCATCATCGGGCCGCTGCTGTTAATCACAGCTGTGTGAGCAGACAACTGCAGCCAGACAAGACTCAGCTTTTCATCAAACAAGTTGCACCCAAATAATTCACAACTTCTTGTCCAAGGCAGCCCTTTTTGCATTGGGCGAGCAAGATGATTGCTGTGGTTCTGTTCTGTTATTTTTTTGTGCTTCCTGCAGCTCTGGTGTTGCTGTGATCAAACGTGGAGGGGCGCTACGAACCCAGTCCTGCTGATAAACATCCAACAAACCCACAGCAGTTCAGCGACTGACATGTTGGGTTTCACCGACAGTAGCGTCAGCAATTGATGGCCAACATTTGTGAAGTTCATCTCCAGAAATATCACATCTCATTTTGGGCCAAATCTATTATGTTCGTCAGACGACATTAGAGAAGAGCCAGAAATGGCCCCGTCCTGTCAGCCACTGAGATAAATTGCCTATTAGCCCTTTGGGTTTATGATAATTTAGCGCAATCAATCACTGAGCATGAATAGATGCCAACCGGGGGCTCGACTCATTTGGAATAATAAAAGCCTCTGAAAATGTGTTGAGAGATGTGTTTAAAGCTTGTCCTGCGGTGTTTGTCATGAATATGTAAAGGTTTTGGAAAAGAATGGCATCCAGCAACAGATATCCAGAAAAAAAAGAGAAGTAAAACGGCAGCACCGTCTTTTCCTACAGCAGCTTAATCTCAAACATTAAGCATTTTCCATCACAGCAATATATCCCAAACATTTACAATAACAAATAAAAAACAAAAGCAAAAAAAAAAAAATCCAACATTAAGAAATAACTGGAAGCCACGGCTGTCCCGGGGTCGGATGAAAATCATCACCACTATGGTTTGATTTACACATTTTCTGCCGAGTTTCATTTGCTACGCTTGAAAGCGATCACATATAATTGTTTTTGTATTGGAAGAGATGTATTTGAGAACAACCAGAGCTCAAACACCTACAGAAGTATGCCGGGGTCCCGCTTGTAGACTTCAGCTCGGCCTTCAGCACCATCAGCCTCCAGAAGCTCACAGCATCTAAAGAGAGATGATTGAACAAAGAGGTTTATGTACCAAATAAAAAAGGCTATCTCTGCCAGATGGTCCGTGACATTAACGTTGTTCTTTCAGATATAGGACTGGACTGGTTTAAAGTCCTGAACTTATTAATGTAAGCATGCTGGAGTGAGTATTTTTGGAAATCAGGCCTATTTGGCTGCTTTCTTGCCTGCAGAGTCATTGCCTCCGTTAAAGCTCGTACAGTAGACCTCCTGCTGGGCCTCCTAGAAACAGCCTTTCAGCCCGGTTTTCACGTCTGCGGTGTTGATTTTAATCCTCGCTGTGTTTCATGTATGTTTAGCTCGCCGGGCGCCTACTTGTTGCCTTTCACGACTGCTGCTTGAATAAAAAAACGTCTTTTTAACCCCCCCTCCTGTCACCACGCTTTCTCTCGGTAAAGGATTGTTGCACAAAGTGTTTAGCCCACAGTCTGTCACATCCCTCCTCCTCGCTGCCGCTCGTGTTTTTGCTTTGCCTTCCTGCCTGGTACAGATAGCAGACAGATTAGGAGGAAACATCAGGGAACGCTTTACACCTGAGTGGCTTCGTCTTTAAACCACCTGCTCCTCTTCTTCTTATCAGATGTGTGGCGCATCGTCACATAAAAGCCACTACTGTTGTTTTCTTGGCTCTGTTAAGAAATAGGTATTGAGATTTTTGTTTTCTACTCATGTTTCTGCAACCTCTCGCTTTTTCTCGGCCCAACTTTTCATTTATCCACGGTTCTAAAATACACAGGGACTCAATTGTGGGTTTTTTTGCACTTTTAAACCAAACTAAAAGACTTTTGAGAGGGTGACGTCTGCAAAGAAGAGCCAAAAAAAACAAAAGGCGGTTTCAAGGAGAAACAATGTGCAGTTTAGGAGGTTTTCTCCATTTAGCTTATTCTGCATGTATTTGTTTTATATGTACAGTTCAAACACTCTCTGGCCACTTTATTAGGCTGACGTTGCTGTAACCGGGGTGGACCCCGCCCTTTGCTGTTGCTCGGTTTGACCTTCAGCAAGGCGTCACTACCATGCGCCTAAATGCGCTGAGTTGCTGCCGTGCGATTGGCTGAACAGGCGTGCATAATAAACTGGCTGGTTTATTATGGCTGGTGTGTTATGGAAAATGAACAGATGTTTCAAAGATTCATCCCTCCATCCATTGCGGGGGAACCCGCGCCCATCTCTGGTGCCGGTGCACACCATGAATAGGTCCAAACAGAAACCCCAACAAAAAAAAACACAAGGAAAGATCAGCGTTCCACCTGATACACATCTAAAATGAACGCTGCCTTCAAGACTGTTGATTAAATGTAAATGTCAAATACATTATTTAAAACTTTGCAGTCCTAATCCCTGTTTAAACCATTTAAAGCATTGGAAGTATCAATGATTTTAAATATACAAACCAACATGTAAAGCTGCGATTTTTCTACAACACATAAAACGCATCTGAACGTCAGACTGCTTTTGTTTTCATGACGTAATCAGTTGCCAACGTCACGCGTCAGCATTAAGTAAACCCCCTGAAAAACAAGGAGGCAGTCTGATAAAGAGGTTCATGGTTGGATGGGAGGTGTTGTCGGTTTCCGAGCTCAGCAAAAGCCAAATCAAAACTTTTTCTATGCTTTAAATCCATAAATTACCTTTTTTCAATAGCGGACCCACGAGGTCGTGGTTGAATGAATTAGATGTGTGCCTGACTCCGTAGTAGAATTGCTGAGTTAATCATTGCCTTCCAGCCTTCCTACCTCTGCATGTGGAGGCGGCGGCGGCGGACAACAGGGGAGATCTGTGAGTCATGGTTGCTCCCACCACCACGGGGGTCCCAATGGACGGCAGGGAGCACTGTGCGGAAAGAAACTCTCTCGTTGCTTTCCTTCATCACCAAGACAGAGATTGGTGATTTTATCAAGGTCAGAATTTATTTTCCTCTCATGAAAAGGAGAAGAGCAGTGTGACAAAGGTCTGGTCTGATCTAACCTCCTCCATTCTGCTCTAACGAGACACAACTAACCAGTCCCTCATACACCGGCGCCATCGTTGGCGAGATGTCACACCACAGCTTCTCGCTTCCCTCTAGCGACTGCTGGAAAGTTCCCAGCAAGAGAATACTAACAACAGCATACATGATCCACTCTGCAGCTACAACTGAGGAGCGAAGACCCTTTTTCCTTCAATAGGGGGAACTCACTGTCTTCTGCATTTATCCAATTTGACATGAATTAGTTACATTAAAGCAATGAAATTAAGGTCAGTTTAAAAGCATGGAAACATGTGGGTGTGAAATGTAAAAATTGACAAACTGGTGAATTAACCAGGAATAAATACAGCGTTTGTAAATTAGCCTAATAACACTGATTAATCTCATCAAGGAGCAACAAAATTGATCCTTCTTGCCTACATTGAGAGAGTGTGAAGAAGTTAAGGGGTATGAATACTTTTGCAAAGCACGGCTTACACAACACATAGTATGGCATCATGTTTATTTACCAAGTTGGCTGCTACAAGGTTTGTCATCGGTTAAACATAAAGTGCATTTTGATCATCAAAAAGCAACCCTAACTCACTTGATTGTTTTTATTCCTTCTTATCTAAATTGGCCTCTGGTAATATAGTAAAGAAAAAACCTTGGTGTTATTTTTTACCAAGACATGTCATTTAAATCCCATATTAAACAGGTTTCCAGAGTTTCCTTTTTTCACCTCAGGAATATCGCCAAAATTAGAAATATTCTGTCCAGGAGTGATGCTGAAAAACTAGTCCATGCATTTGTTACTTCAAGGCAGGACTATTGTAATTCTTTACTATCAGGAAGTCCACAAAATGCAGTTCAAAGTCTTCAGCTGATCCAAAATGCTGCAGCAAGAGTTCTGATGAAAATCAAAAAGAGGGATCATATTTCTGTTATTTTAGCTTCCCTTCATTGGCTTCCTGTTAAATCAAGAATAGAATTTAAAATTCTTCTTCTCACGTATAAAGCCCTTAATAATCAAGCTCCATCATATATCAGAGCTCTGATTACCCCGTATGTTCCTAACAGAGCACTTCGCTCTCAGACTGCAGGTCTGCTGGTGGTTCCTAGAGTCTCTAAAAGTAGAATGGGAGGCAGATCCTTTAGCTATCAGGCTCCTCTCCTGTGGAGCCAACTCCCAGTTTTAGTCCGTGAGGCAGACACCCTGTCTACTTTTAAGACTAATCTTAAAACTTTCCTTTTTGACAAAGCTTATAGTTAGAGTGGTTCATGTTACCCTGAGCTACCTCTATAGTTATGCTGCTATAGGCTTAGGCTACTGGAGGACATCAGGGTCTATTTCTCTCACTCTGTTGAGTTCTCCTGCTATTCTCCAATTTGCATTTTTTGTTGTTATTTGAACTTTTAACTTTTTGTTCTCTGTCTTTTTTATCTTTATAGTAGGTACACCTGGTCTGGTGTTCTGTTAGCTGTAACACCATACGCCGGGATTGGGGGTGGGGGATGAGGCAGATCATCCACTATTACCATATAACATAGAGCAGAGACACAGAAAACACAGAAGCACACATTGATCCAGGAATCCTTTCTGTCTTCTCTAACCCCCAGTGGGTCGAGGCAGATGAGCGTTCACACTGAGCCTGGTTCTGGTTCTGCTGAGCTTTTTCCTCCCTGTTAAAGGGGAGTTTTCCTTTCCACTGTCGCTTCATGCTTGCTCAGTATGAGGGATTGCTGCAAAGCCATCAACAATGCAGACGACTGTCCACTGTGGCTCTACGCTCTTTCATGAGGAAAGAGTACTGAGTAACTAATAATATATGATTTACTATTTAAAAGTGATGTAATCAGACAGACAAAAATATAGTGCAAATTCTGGTATTTTTAAGACTAAAATAGTAAAAACATACAAAAATATCAATTAAAAATAACTAATTCAGAAAGGACAAACACTTCTCTCACATTTCTTCAGCATAACACCAATGAAATCAATATTTACGGCACATAATGTACATACAGCATGTTAGAACAGACCACCGTAGGTTTATTTGACCTCCAAACGACTCAAGGATCTCAGCAGATAGAAAATAAAATTAAAACAACAAAGCTTGTGAATAAACAAGAAATGTCACTCTGTACGTGTGTTTCTCTCTGAGGGAATTTTGGTTTTTGTTCTGTTCTTTATTCAATTAATTACTTCTGTAAGAGTACCTTTAATAATATTACTCAAGTAAGAGTAAAAAGCACAGCGCTCTGCCCCAGAGCATGATGCAGCCACCACCATGTTGCAGTATAAGTTTGGGGATAAAAGAAAGTTGCTTTAGTGCCAGACGTACCTTTTTAAATTCAGGGTTCCTTTTTATTTTCCATAGCACAATTTCTTACATTTCACCCTCTGATTTCCAGAACTATCTGTCCTTTATGACTTCTTTTTAAATATAAACACTAAAATAAACAATGACTTCATGGCTGATATATTTAGTCAGACCACAGATTTTCGAATCTGCAAAAACCACCAGACGGAAACTGGATCAGAAGTTGCATAAAACTGCATTTGTCCAAGGATTATTTTTTATATTTTGCCCCCAAACACTTATTCTTCTTATCACAAACAGACATAAATCAGACAAGTCTTTGATTTTTTGATAAGAATTATATTTGATGGAACAATATTTTTGCACTTAAAATAGGAACAACTCATCTCCATCATCTTATTTCAAGTCCAGTATATCTAATTATTTCATTTTAGGGGTAAAAATACTCATTTCATTGGCTGATAATCTTATTTTCCTGCTCAAATCGAGGACAAATACACTCGTTTCAAGAAAATTTTACTTACTTTTAGTTCCCTTTTTGCAGGGCATAAGGACAATGAGGACTGTTGTTTTTTGTTTCCTGACTCTCGAAACAGATAAGTTGATTTTCCAGTTGAATAGCATGAGATAAATGCACCATCAGAGGTGGAAAAAGTTATGAAATTCTTTATCATGGCCTTATATTTGATAGTAGGCTAACAACCAGGCATTTTAACAGGCAACTGTACCTGTAAATGTGCATGGCCACGCTATTGAAAGGTACTGCGTTTTTTTGCCAATACTTTACCCTTTTAAAGTTTAGGTGATGGTCAAGAGCAGTGTATCTCAGCTCTTGTAGTCATATTGTGCTGGTTGCATGTTTCTGTCCCCCATCGTGGTTCGCCCCACATATCCGGCCCCCTCTGCATGAGTCACGGACCCACACCGCTGAACACGAGATGTCCTCACAATCTTCCCCCTCTCCTCCCACCTCCCTCCCTCCTCCGGCCTTACATGCATCTGAGAGACGGATGAGTCAGTGGCGGAGCACGCCGGCTTGGACCAAGCAATCAGCTTCCTCTCATCCCCCGTCCCTCTTTCCAGTCGCTGTCCATCACTGCCCACGTTACCGCGGCTCAAAAGGCTGTGATTCACGCACCAATCACTGTCTGGGCTTTAAAAATAAGTCCTGCCATGCTGGACCGTGTCCCCCCGCTGTTCTGCAAAGTCAACAGAGAGGCAACACAGCAGTGTCCAACTGCGACTCTCACGCACACAACAGGAGAGCGAGAGAGCTCAGTTTGCTGCATGGCTTTGTGTCTTTTGCAGCCGGAGCTCTGCGCTGCCTTAGTATCAACGTTAAAAATGGCACATGTCACTTCTCTAGAAACCTCTTTCTGTTTGTGCACTGTTTCCCCCACATATTTCTTCTGGTTTTGCTCTTTTGTCAAACAGCAATGTTTCATATCAGCAAATTAACTCGACCCTCAGATAACCCGAGTAAGCGCAAAAAACAGAAGTTTTTAAATTGGGATTTTATTCACTAAGGGGAAAAAACTTGACCGAAACAACCTCAGCCGATGTGAAAAAGTAACATCCCCTGAATCCTAGAAGGGGGTTTGTCTCCTTTGGCAGCAACAACTCCTAGCAGCCATCTTTAATAACCAGCAATGAGTCTTTTTTCTATGTTCTGAAAGGAAATTCTCCACAGTAACATGCAGTGGCTATAAAGAATCTTGAATCTTTACTTCCCTGTGGAGGAAAAAATGGGCAAGCGTGTAGGGGGATTTAAAAAATGTGCATGTATATTTGTGGATGGAAAACAGCAGAGTATATGTTACAGATGATAAAAACTGTGGGGAATACAGCTGGGATGTAAATGCTTACCAAGTCTGTTGGGATCCCAGGACAGCGCAGCCTTCCAGAAGAGCTGCTTCATCGCAGCTATAGCTGCGACTCTCCCTGCGCCATAGAAGATGGCTGACGCCACCACAGAATCAGTTCAGTTCATTTATAAAGTCTCAATTCACAACAGCTCATCTCTAGTCAGTTCTAACTAATTGCTGTTGCCTTACAGCAAAGAAAGTCCAGAGTTTGAACCCAGACCTGTTTTATTTTGTTTTTTTTGCATGGGTTATGCATGTTCTCCCTGCGTATGCATTGGTTCTCTCTGGGTACTCCAGCTTCCTCACGCAGTCCAAAAAAAAAGAAGCCTTTTTTTATTTATTTCAGTAACTCAATTCACTGAGAAAACACATTTAAATAGACACATAAAGGTGATTTTTTTTATTGTTTTTAATGATTTTCCACTTACAGCAGAAACGTGGCACTAGAGACACCAGGGACCATAGTTAAATGCCTGCCAGGGGCCAGAACGGGCGACATAGAATCTTACCTAAAACTGCTGGCTAAGGATAAGCGTAAATACAGTAAGATTTTATTCACGCTGGCGGTAATGACACCCGGTCACGCCGATCGGAGGTCACTAAAGTTGGTGTTGCTTCGGTGTGTGAGTTTGCTAAAACAATATCGGACTCCGTAATTTTCTCTGGTCCCCTGCCTGATCTGACCAGTGATGACATGTTTAGCCGCATGTCATCATTCAACCGCTGGTTGTCTAGGTGGTGTCCAGAAAACGACGTGGGCTACATTGATAACTGGCGAACTTTCTGGGGAAAACCTGGTCTGATCCGGAGAGACGGCATCCATCCCACTTTGGATGGTGCAGCTCTTCTTTCTAGAAATCTGGCCGGATTTATTAGTTCTCCTAAATGCTGACAACCCAGGGTCCAGACCAGGAAGCAGAGCCGTAGTTTAACACACCTCTCTGCAGCTTCTGTACTGTTACCCACCCATTATCCTATTGAGACGGTGTCTTTCCCACGGCCAAAACTTAACAGATCAAAAACTTATCTAAAAGGAACAAATCATAAAAACCTAATAAAAATCAATACGGTTCACCTTGAACCTAAAAATAAAACAATTAAATGTGGTCCATTAAATATAAGGTCTCTCCCTCCAAAGACTTTGTTAGTTAACGAATTGATTTCTGATAATCAGATTGATTTGTTTTGTCTCACAGAAACCTGGCTACAAGAGGACTACGTTAGTATAAATGAGCTATCTCTATAGTTGTGCTGTGATAGGCCTAGGCTGCTGGAGGACATCAGGGTCTAATTTTCTCACTCTACTGATTTCTACTGTTCTTCATTCTACGGTTCTCCAGTTTTGCATTGTATTACATTGAAATGACTGTCGTCATTTCAGCTTTTAACTTTTTGCTCTCTCTCTTTTTCTTCATAGTAGGTACACCTGGTCTGGCGTTCTGTTAACTTTGACATCATCCAGAGAAGACGGCTCACCCGTTACTACCATCTAATGTAGAACAGATTACTAGATCAATGTGTGCTTCTGTGCTTTTTGTCTCTCTTGTTGTGTCTCTGCTCTGTCTTCTGTAACCCGAGTTGGTCGAGGCAGATGACCGTTCATACTGAGCCCGGTTCTGCCGGAGGTTTTTTTTTTTCCCGTTAATGGGTGGTTTTTCTTCCCACTGTCGCTTCATGCTTGCTCAGTATGAGGGATTGCAGCAAAGCCATGTACAATGCAGACGACTCTCCCTGTGGCTCTACGGTTCCCCAGGAGTGAATGCTGCTTGTCGGGACTTTGATGCAATCAGCTGGTTCCCTTATATAGGAAATTTTGACCAATCTGTATAATCTGACCCAATCTGTATAATATGATTGAACTTGATTTTGTAAAGTGCCTTGAGATGACATGTTTCATGATTTGGCGCTATATAAATAAAATTGAATTGAATTGAATTTATAATATTACATCAGACCAATAAAAAAAACATTTTAATGCAGAAACGTGGGGTTAACATAAAGCATGTTTAAGACCTTTCTTAAAGGTGATTATTTTATAAAGATCCTTTTAATTTAGCCCTGTGCTAACTGTGCTTTGGGCTCTCTCACAGGGCTGCGGGGAGTTGGGGTGTTGGTTCCGGTTCCCAGGTGGTTCTCGGGCCGTGCCGCCTGTGACATGACCGACTTGTCTTGGCACTTCGGGGTTCGTGGGGTGGGCTCTGGTTGGCTGGCTCATTCGAACTGTGTTGCCCCCGTCTCTGGATGGAGTCAGTGCAGGAGGTTGGGATATGGGCCGGGTTTGAACCTGGTCTCGGTTTTTGGCTCAGGATGTCTGTTCTCCTCCATCCTGGTGAAGGGGATCACCTCCCGGGTCCGGGGGCCTGTCGCCCCTCTGGGGTCTCGGTACCTGGACCTGGGAGTATAAGGTGTGTTTCTTTGTCAGGTTGGGCTTTGGGCTGCTCCAACTCCTAGAACATCTCAGGTCTCCACTAAATGTGCCCCGTCTCCCCATCAGGCTCCCTGGCGTTGGCTGGCACCTTGACCCGCTGGTGCGTTGGTGGTCCTCGGTGTGCAGGGCTGAGTGCTCAGGTGTGTGCTGGCTCACTCCTGGTGGCTGCTTCATGGGACCTGGGCTCCCTGGCTCTGCCAGGGCTCTCCTGGGGGGGGGGGGGGGGGGGGGGGGGGCGGTGTGCCCCTGGGCCTTGGGTCTCTGGGCCCCTGGCTTGATCTGCTCCTTCGGGGCTCTGCTTGTTCATCGCTGCAGCCCCTGGTGGCTTCTGCACTGTGGCTGCTGGGGGGTTTCCTTGGGCTCTCCTCTGGGATGGGGATGCAGCTATCTCTGTGTTTGTCCTCCTTGGGCTCCAACGCTCTGGGGGCCTCGTCGCCTGGGGGACAGGTCTTTGGCTCCTCACAACCACTATTGAGCATATTTACAAACACACTCTCACAAACACCCACAGGTGCTTGAGTCCAGGTGCTTACAGATTCACTTGTATACAGTTAAACCCTACAGTCAGGTTTGGCTGCCACTAAATACACACTGCGTATTTTCAGTGATGATATCAAAAGTGTTGGTGGTTTATATCTGTGGTACTTCTGTTTGTTCTATCGCTCTCTCTCTGCGGGTGTGGAAGCTGACTCCAACGACGTTATCTTGTGTGCCGTTTTTCCCTCTACTTTTTTCACCTTCCTCCCTTTTTTTCTTGTACCTTAGAAATGATCCCAAAATTTTATAATTCTCTCCCTTTTCTCTCTTCTTTTTTCACCTCTTCTCTTTCTTTTTTTTTCTCTTCTTGTTCTTCCT
This sequence comes from Fundulus diaphanus, assembly GCA_037039145.1. Classification (NCBI taxonomy): domain Eukaryota; kingdom Metazoa; phylum Chordata; class Actinopteri; order Cyprinodontiformes; family Fundulidae; genus Fundulus; species Fundulus diaphanus. The sequence continues at coordinate 12,197,899 of CM073137.1, read as the reverse complement.
TTACTCTCCTACTTTCACATAGTAGTTTCCATATAATTTGAAATTCTCCCTGCAGGAATCACAATAAAGCTATTTACATGCATAAATCAAGAGGAGCACTATGGCGAAAGCTGTTCGCTCCACTTGTGAAAGCAAAATCTGTCGAGCTCTATTTGGCATTAAGACATCAATTCCTATTGTCACATTGCTAGACAAGGCACTGGGAAAAAAAAAGAAAAAAGAAATGATCCCAAAATAATGTCCAATAAAGTTTTGTTTTTTCACGAGTATCAAGCAAAGCACTATAGTGAAAGTAGTAAAAAGGATCCTTTCAATCTGGCAAACGATTCACAGTAATGTATCAATAATACTACTGTTGAATATGACTGTAGCTAAATTTTACTCTTTCAATCTAATGTTTGCACTTTTTAGTGATATTGTAATTTATTGTGATGCACTTGCACATAATGTGTTTAGGTTTTTTAAACACCCTGCATGAAAGTTTTTAGTCCACAATCCTCTCTGTCAAATTTCCTTGAATCAATGCTGATTTCTCTATTTATCCACCTCTTCTTTTGCTAACCACCCCAAATGCTGTTGTCCCTGACATGAAGTAGAAGGAGCTCTCGTGTTTGGAACTAAACTGCAAAAAGGGAACTAAAAGTAAGTAAAATTCTATTGAAATTGGTGCATTTTTTTCCTTGATTTGAGCAGCTAAATAGGACTATTTGCCAATGGAAAGAGTATTTTAATCCCTAAATTAAGATAATTAGATATCCTGCTCTTGAAATAAGATGGAGATGAACAGTTATTTTTTTTAAGTGCAAGAATCTTATTCCATTGGCAAACAGTCTTATTTACCTGCTCAAATCAAGGAAAAATACACTCAGTTCAAGAAAATTTTACATACTTTTAGTTCCCTTTTTGCACTGTATATAATTTAAACATAAAAACCTTTTTGAGGGTTTATTTATGAACAAGAAACTTGGCTAGTTTTAATTTAACTTGAAGTTCGGCCAACTAGTGGCAGGTTTGTGTTAAGGCAAAAGTAAAAACTTCAGATTAGCTAAAAAATTAGGTTGAATTTTTATCTAAAACCAAAAGGCATACGACCCAATTTCCCGGATTTAGACATCAGATGCACCAAACTGCTGCCTCACTCTTGTATTTAATCAGAAAGGCTCTGAAGTGCCCCATTAACTGCGATCAATGCTAACCTGTTTGCTTCACACATTACCGCTTCGGCATCGTTATTCTGCTGCATCTCTGACCATATTTGGGGATGTATAACTGTTAATAATCATCCTTTTTTTTTAAATACAATGAATAAAAATTATGGAGATGAATTGCATTAACAGAGCAGCTACAGATTCTTCGAAACAACAGAGCACACGCTTTCACACTTTAATTTTTGTATAAATGTTTATTGCAGAGGAGGTATCTTTTATGTACATGCTAACACAATATAACACAATATAAATCTACCAAATATTCCCATATATTAATGCTATAAGCTTGTCATAGAGCAATAGTCATAACAAGCACAAAATACAGTGGGTTAGGGACAGTGTCACTCACTATACAACTTGTAACAGTCCATAAAATATAACCATTTTTTATTTATTTTTTTGTTCTATCAAGGGCAGTGAAACATCAGTCCTACTAAGTTCTTGAATTCATGCAGAAGCCACAAGAGCAAGAGTTACGACGTTACAGCATTGAATAGTAGTAGTAGTAGAATTGCTAGTAGGTGTGTTTGCCGTATAGCGTGACGCTGTCCGGTCACAAGAAAAAGAAGTGCAGTTTAAATGAAAGCAGCTAGCCAAACAGAAACACACCGTGGTCAACGAGCAGTGGACAGAAAAACTACAAGACACAGCATCGTCTTCGTCTGGATGGCACAAGTACGTACGATGGTTCGGGTTCAAACGTGCACCGCTTCATTGACGATGACGATAAAATACAGCGATCAATCCCAGAGAAACTGACAGATAACAGACACCGGTTATGTTTCACAGAGTTTAATACACACACGTCAATGGACTGAAATAGGGGGAAAAAAGAATCATACAGCAAGCTGATAATCAGAAATGATCGAAGCTGGGTTCACTGTGATGCAAGAAAGTCATAATTAGTTTCATGATGGGATATTGCGCTCATAGTATTTTCCCCTCATTTCTGAATTTGTAATAAGAATAAAATCGATTTAAAAGCAAAAATATCTGGGGTCTGTTTATTTTAAAAGCTGTACTTATATATTGCTTTATTTGCTTTTCATTTGACACAACTTATCGTTGGTAAAATCTTCCAAAATAGTTACTTAAAAAAGCCACATCAACCCATGTGCAACAAGTCTTCAAACAGAACAATAAATGGGAGCAGGTTATTCATCACCCATGACTGTGAATCCAACACGAGTCTGAAAGCTCAGAATTACTCTTTGTTAAAGCACCCAGCCGATCATAAAAGGTAAATATATGAAAGGCAAGTTTAGCCATTTAATCTTTGAAATTTGGTAAATGAAAGTGTCAAGAAACCCAGAAGGAATGGTCTGATTTATATGTGATTTTATTATGGGCGTGAGTCACAGATGGGTGGGTAAATTATTTGAACTGCATCGACCCAATGTGTCTGGAGCCAGCATCAGAAGGACTAACGGTGGAAAATTAGAAATAATTATTAGATGCCTAAGCAATCAGCCACTTATCAGAAGAGTAGGAGTTTGTCCTGCAATTGCGGGTTGCTGGTACGATCCCCCACTTGGACCGTCTCAGTCGAATTACCTGCTGGAGATTGTCAGAGAGCCTGCTGGCCATGCTGATGTATGGCAGCCTCACCTCTGTCAGTCCACATCTGTGACTACTGACATAGCTCACCACCGTCAGGGTGTGAATGTGTGTGAATGCAAAAGCAATGCAAAACCCAATGATATATGTGCCTACTGGACTCTTCATAATGTTGCGCAACATCCCTCTCTGAGACTGAGTGACCAGAACAGAGAAGATTGCATGGGATTGGTGTTGTAGGCAAGAGGTTTGGCCTGAAGATGACTCCTATCATGCTCAGCAATTATTCTCTCTTGTGCAATTTTTGGTGGCATTAACGGGAAAGGATCAGTTCTGCCAACGTTGTTGTGTTTAACTCCTTCTTCTGACTTTTGATTATTGAGCCGATGGGACAAGGGAATTTCTCCATTGTGAGATCAATAAAGATTATCTTATCTTATCTTACACAGATCTTCCCTGGGTAATATGGGGAAGGAGACTGTGTGGTTTGAGAGACAGCCCTTTCATGGACATTGTCCGAATGTTTACTGCTGAGACCCTGGCATAGTCTTTAAACAACTCCAGGCCGCACACTAAATGGTCTTCTATGGACTTAATGCTCCATTTTGAAGTTTTCTTTGGGCCAGCCTAGGGTCCCATCACAGGCTCCCTGCAGTCACTGTAATAATGTTCTTTTTAACACAAGCAATTTGTTTGCTTAAAGGATAACACCCCCCCAAATAAACTTTTTTTTTTTTTTACTAATAAACTTTTAACATAGTGACTTCTACATATCCTGGTCATTATTTTTGTCAAATTACTGCATATTTGTTGAAATCCTGCTTTTGTGTCTAAAACGTCAGTCTGGCGCCTTCCTAAGGTTCATCGAGTGTCTTGCACTGAATTTAGAATCAGTATTGCTATTGGTTAAAAAGTTTTTGTGATGTCACTATCTGCCGCAGTGGGGTGTAAACGCAGCTCCGTCTTGTGCCTCTGTAGCGAGTTGGAGTTTAAATAGTAAGTTTTAGGGTCCTATTGATTTTCAGGTTAGCGATTTATTAGCTTAGCAATCAGTTAGCTTTCACTAGTAGCCCAGACCATGCGCAGCCCTGACCTTCCTGCCCATTTTCCATGTATAAGACTGGGCGAAGAAAGGCCCTGGTATGGGGGTGGGTTACACTTTAATGTTTTTTCTGTGAATATCTTTGTTGCCTACATTTTTGTTGTTTAAAAATGATGCTGCCATTGAGAATCGTGTATGATAAAATGACCAGCTCACATTTTTTGTTCATCACTTGTACAAACCTTTAGTGAAGTCTTACAATATGTCTTGAAGGAATTTTTGCTAGTTACAGTCAGTGACAATATTGAACAATCCTCACAATAATGTACTTTAAATGCTACACTAATACATTGGTCCACATGAATGCAAACACTCAGTAGTTATCAAACTACTATTTTAGATATAACTTGGAATTATCTTCTCTACGTAGGCAATACTTTCCACACAAAGAAACCTGGTAAATTTTTCATAATAAAAGTTTTCTGATGTGTTTGCACTTCCTGTCTGCAGGCAAACGGCAATCTTACTAAGAAAAAAAAATAAAAACACTCTTCAAAGTGGAGATTTTTCAAAACTCTGCACCAGACCAGTAAACAGGGACTTTTAGAAGTGGTGATGTAGTGGCATACATAGTGCCTAGTCTGTCTTAATTTCTTTTCTAATATTTTGAGTAAACTTCAGGTGTTGTGCCGAAGAAAATAATATCTGAGAGACCAAAAGGCAAACAGCATCAGACAAAACACGTGCTACAACTGTTGCCCCCTAGTGGTGACGGCCAGAAGAAGTGCCTAGCATTTTCAGGGCCTGCGTTCAGTAACATTTTATTTACGCCATATCTGTACTTTACTCCATGTAAAATGTTGCTGCACCTAAAAAAGTACCAGAGGAGCGTTATTAAACAGAGTTTATAACCCTTTGTATACATATCTTCATTAGACTGTAGGAATCAATCCAAGGATAATCTCAAAAAGTTATGATCACAACTTTCAGAGAGACATGACTGCTAGCTTATACAAACTGTTTTGGGTTTTGTCAGAAACGTCTAGCCCCATTCTTACAAAAGATAGCTTGGTCCTCTTTGGGTTGAACTTAAATCTTTGTTTTTTTTTAAGTTTAACAATGAACACTAAATATAAAGGATGTGGGCATGCAGGGGTGTGGTCAGATATTGTGACTTTTTTGTCAAACAATCTAATCCTGATATTTGATTATCTAACTAAATTTGAAATGCCAATAAAACCCAAGCTGCAATCCACCCAATATATCTTAGTTTTTTATAGATAGAACCATTTAACTGAATGTTCTATTCATTTTTATTTATTATATTCATAGAGGCAGTGATTGTGAAAAACAAAGGGCAAGACCTGGAGTTATGTTGATTTTCAGATTACTGCTTCACAACTGTACAGTGAATTCATGAAATTTATTCGCAAACACACATTAGGTGCAACCCCCCCCCCCCCAAAAAAAACCAAACAAAAAAACAAAGATCCGTGCTGGTTTCATAAATCAAGCTGGAGCAAATTAACTAATTCATACTCCCATTTCATACTCAAGCATAGTCATTTCATCCCCAAAATACTTATTTGTTGTACCCGTAAACAAGCCCACATACCTAACCATTCCATTGTTGGTTAAGCATTTGGATGAGTTATAAAGGTAGTTATAAATATGCCCAAATGTCAAGTATAATTCATTAAACTGCAAACACACACTGGGTGCAACACAAAGAACCATGCTAGATTTCCAGGCAAACCCTAACTTCCATTTTGATCCTGAAAACAAATCTTTCTTACCAGTGTACCAATGGATAGCATCTTAAATTATGTTTTAGTGAGGTATTTTGGTGACATATGGACAGGGTAATCATGAAAATGTTAACTATAATTAATTTTACTGTATATCATCTTCTGATGATTATATAAAACATCCAATTTCTATTGGTTGTTTGGGCCCACGTTAACTCATTAGATTTTAGAGCCTGTGGACTCTGGGCAAGCCAGAATATCTCTAACCAACCTACTGATGATATTTATTGAATTGACAAAACCACCGACCAGAACTAGAAAAGAAGATTAAATAAAACTACTTCAAATTATCAATTGTCAATGTGAGTAGAAAATGTCCCAACATCAGCCACGAACTGACAATGATCAATATGACATCCTGTTGCCGATGGCTCCTACTTCCATTTTGTGCCCGTAAAAAAAAAAAAATTGTTTTCATGTACTTTACCCTTTGTGTATCAGTTTATTTCTCATTCCAGTTCAGAAATTATGAAGATAGAAGATCCTAAAAATTTTCAGCTGTAGCTATTAAGTAGTTAGCTGGATCAGATATCGGATCAATGATGCCGATCCAGCATTTCTTTTTTCATCAATATCATACACAGCAATACAATTACAGCGATCAGTCACTTCAATTCTATGTTTGCTACGCCGGTAACGTCATCAAGCAGAGCACGAACAGCAGCTAGTGATGAGCAAACACAGAGCAACATGGAGCAAGCGCCGGACCGAGCCAAGTCTGCTATTTGGAAACATTTCAAATTTGATACGCCAACAAGTCAGACTGCAACATGCAGCATCCGCAACATGAACATTTCCAGGGGTGGTGATAAAGTTGGTAAATTTAACACCACAAACATGGCAAAGTATACGGCTGATTCACTCAACAGTAGTATGGGCCGATTTGCTCAGCCCAGCTTGCAATTGGAAAAAACTGGCTCAATGCATTTATAATTCTGGTTTGGGGCAGCTGACTCTAAATATGATTGCTAACAAAAGCACACATCGACTTTTCAATATGGACTGCACAGCAAATCATCATTGGAATATCAATATGAGCATTATCATAAGGACTGTCTCCATTGGGGTATTTGATGTCTGTATTTGAGTCTTATTGCAATAGCTAAAGGAGCTAACATTTTCTTAATGAAGACTGAGCAAAATATAGCAAATTACAACCGATTTTGGGTGGTCAAAGTATGAAATGTCGAGCCTGGCCAGCCAGACTCAGTTTTGCTTTCACTTTGCTTTACAGCGAACCGAGTCTGGAACTGCCCCCATAGAGCCCTCTTTCCTGATACCGACCAATTGGTGGGCTTTATATGTTAAGTGACGTGCAGAGCTCGAGAATCCCTCAGCCAAAACAAACAAGATGGCCGCCACTACGGAGCGTTCTTTTGCTAGTGCGCTTTCTTCTGTTCACCGTAGTCTCCGCTCGACCGTGGCTCGCCATGCTGAATTACATTGTGAAATGTTGACAGCGGAAGTCTGATTGTGCCTCTTTTACGTCACGTCCGCAGTTTCTCTGACTGGTTTATTTTGTGCCTGTTAACCCCGCCCCAGAAAAAGCCCTCTATGGGAGCAGTTCCAGACTAACTTCAGCCGTATCGAAGAGAGGCAAAAGTTAGTCTGGCTGGCTAGGGTATGAAATGATGTTGTTGGTACAGTCCTTAGTAGACGGCCCCAAGAATTTACAACAAACCAACAAAAGCTGAAAATTCAGGAGATGGCAAAGGGGTGAAATGACACGCAACGACTCCCTTTGTATTGTTTCCTTTCCTCCTGGTAACATGCACGAACATCCATTTAGACACATTCAGGCAAATCCTGCTCTTTTCAACCATTTTTAGCTTTTAAATGAAAATAAAGAATTAAGGGGGGGGGGGGGTCTAGCTAAAACATCGGCACTGGTCAGTTGACAAACAAGTAAACAAATCCACCTACCCGACGCCTGGCTCTTCATGCTTTTAATATAGATCACCATCACAAAATCCAGACAAAGAAGCCACTTTTTTCCCTTCAGACTGATACAAGACAATGCTAATAGTTAGGCACGTATAGTACATCTCTACAGACTTGGAAGCATTTTAATCTGTATAGAACTACAATTAAATCGATCTAAAAATATATATATATGCTTTATATGTGATTGCCTGTGATATAATATGCAATGCGTTGGAAATCAAGAGAAGAAAATGTACATGAAAGACAATCTGTCCTTAGTTCTGAATTTATGATGTTTGCTAAAGTGCTATAGCCTGATTTTCCTTCTGTTTTAGTCATATTGATCAAATCAATAAATGCAGGTTGAAGATCAACATCACTCTTAGCAGTGGTTGCCTTATTCTTTGGCTTTGACTTTTCCTGATTCATACTTTAACCCAAATCTCATCCAGGTGACAACAAGGAGAAATTATTGCGTATGAACCGATACAAAATATTCGCTATTGGTCATCACATCCAAGTCAAACAACATAAGAAACAGCAAACGAAAAATAAGGACCAGAAAGATGGCAAAAGCTGATGTCCGACATTGCTCATAAAGTGAAACAGTTGCATAATTGGTCTACAATTTATCTCCAGGAATTTCCCTGTAGTAATCTGGAATGCTCTTCTTGACTTTGTTTTGTCGTTTTGTACATATTCCAAATATGTAAAACTGGAACAAAACCTCAGAAAGGAAGGCAACTTGTGGATTAACTTTGCTTCCAAGTTACCGTACAAATAGTAAAAGGTAATATATAACTCTTTGTAATTGAAAAAAGAAAAATTATACATCGATAACTATAACTTCAGTGGTCCATTTAGATTCAGTGTCATGCCGTCTTGCTCGACTTGCTTTCGTCAAAGTCCCAAGGGCAAACCTCTGCCTTTTTAGCAGAACTTGCAGCCGCGCCTTTTGAATTTGGACTGCTCTGCTTTTCTACAGGAGCACTTTTGTCAGTGCTTGTCTTACTTGACATCACCTCAAAATCCCATGGACAAACTTCAGCCTGCTTTTGTTTGGCTGCTCCAACATTCGCACTTTTCCTTTTTTCAACCTGCAGCCCTTCTTGTGGACTCTCTACATCCCACGGGCAGACCTCAGATAATTTCTGTTGGCTTAAACGTTTATCTGGAGATTTATTCATGTCCTGACCCTTTGTTAAACTTTTTTCATCCTCAGCATCTTTTGATTTTTCTTTCTCAGCTGTCCTGGTGGATGGGGTGCCTTTCTTTATTGAGGGGGATTCTTTAGTGTTGGGTGGCTGGGCTGGACTAGGTGTCCTGTCAGTATTTGGAGAAATGGCAGTACTGTCATAGTCCCAGGGACAGATTTCAGCTTTTGTTGTTGGTAGGTGCAGAGATGCTACACCTTTGGATGTGTCTGATATGAGGGTTCTCCCTCGACCATCCACGGGGGATGAGGGCTTTTTCTGCTTTATTGTATCTGGAGACTTGGCTAACTCTGTCGACTTTTGCTGCTCTTCAAAGTCCCATGGACAAAGGTCTGCCCGCTTTGTTTTGGAGCTTTCTACCGCAGAATGAGGCCTGCCTGACCTTGACTGACTAGATACTTGTTGCCTTGACCCTTCTGAGAGGCTGGCTTGTTTCTCACCTCCGTCTTCCCATGGACATACCTCAGCTCGCACAGCAGTTGTCTTATGACTCTCCTTTGAGTGCCTGCCACTTGATGGAGACTGATCAGATCCCTTCTGCTTGTGAGATTTGCTTGCTTTGGTGCTGCCTCCGTGAATGGTTGTGGTCTCCTTCGGTGCAATTGAGACGTGCTTCTGGATCTTGTTCTCAGACGGAGTTGGCAGATCTTCCAGCTCCCAGGGACACACTTCTGAGACATCATAAATGTCTTTTCCCCTGACTGGATCAGAGCAGACTGTAGACTGGCTGCTGGTCACCGGTTGCTTCACGATCCTACCTTTGGCTGTGCTTGGTTTATACTCAGTCGACTGACCAATAATTGATTTTGGCTGACAGTCATTCTCTGTCTCTGCATTCGCCTTTGTGTCTTTGCTCTTTGGCTGACTCTTTTTATTGCTGTCCTCTGAACTCTGAGTCTTTCCAGTCAAGCCCAAAGTTTTCTCTTTGGCACTGGCGATGACACTCAGAGACTTCTGTAGCATGGATGCTCTGGGATGAATTGGTTTCTTGTCGGCAGTAAGATTATGGGCACTAGCTGACTTGCAGACTAAAGGAACAGACTCTGTAGATTCACTGGGGGCATTCATATTCTCACTGGACGTCTTCTTGACCAGTTTTTTGCCCATGAGCGTATCCAGCAATGACCCTTCGGCTGTGGCCATCTCCGTCTGTTCTTTCTCAGCTCTGTTGGCATCATCATTCTGGTCACGGACATGGTCGTAACTGCTGTGGGACTTCTTTAGAGAGAAGACCTTGTGCTTTAATGTCTCTTCCTTGGCTGGTTTCACCTGATGACTTGGTTCCAAGGGGTTCTTTTTCAGCATGCAGATGCTGTTCCGATTGCTCCCATGATCTCCCACCTCCTTCTCTTCCCGGCTGCACTGCCGATGCACGGATTCGGGAATCTCAGTGATGCGCCTCATTAGTGAGCGCCCCAGACCTTTCTTTGAGCTTCGCTTCTTCTGCAGATGAGGGTTATTCGCAAGCATCTTTTTTCTTTTGTAAATCTCCAGCTGGGAGTATAATTTCTTCAGCTCCTCCTAGAAGTGAATAAAAACACAAATACAAAGTGATGAAGCTTCATTGAGCTGCAGCTAAAGAATATTTAAATGTAGGTACGAGTCACATTCTAGAGTAAAACACACAATCTACTCCACTTAGAACATGCAGTAAAACTTGATGACAGATGACTACAGAAATCTTCTAAATGACGCACTACTCAAAAATCACATGCGAGCTGAAAGAAAAGCAAAGACAGGACTGTTATGGACATCATCAAATAAGAAAACAGCGTGTTATAGTGTTAGGTCTGAAACAGCCTCTAGCCTCGGGTCCTTGATTGGTTCCATCTGTATCTTCATCCGAGACAACAAATGCTTCCAAGCAACCTGGATGTGATCATAACACCACTTCCTCAAGAAAATACTCTAAGTGCACCCAAATCTTTTGGAAGAGAGACTTCTTCAGCTCTAACAGACAAACAGATATCTCTGCTCACGTTAGTACGTTTTTCCCAAAGGCTGTCGCAAGACCTTACGCCACAGCCATTAATAGAACTGAGATGGCCCATTTCTTCTGGTGTCTGCAATAAAAAACTGCCATGGCTCAGTAATTGTAGAGGACTTAAACGCATCGCCAGGTTTTGCAAATATCAAGAAAGGCAAATGAAAGAACTGATTACCCGAATGTCCTCGGGATCCAGACTGTGCTCGCTCCATGCTGAAGTGATGCTGCTGTTGAGGTACGACCCGGAGCGACCCATGTCCAGCTCATCCTCATAGGCCTCAGAGGCTATATCATCTCTCATTTGGGTTCCAGCAAACAAAAACTGGTGGAAAATGATGAAACTCGTTAGAAAAATCATAAATCTTTAATATTTCAATCCTGTCTCAAACCATCACACAGTCAAAGTGGTGTATGTGTACCACTAATGGCTGTTGGTGCATATTCAGCACATACCAGTGGTCATATATGGAGTCCATCGCAGCCATATGGTTGCTGGAGTAATAACCATCTATGCGTAATCTAGCTTTGCAGATACCCACATTTTGTATATTTATGTGCTTTGTTCAAATGAACAATAGATGCTTAATGCAAGACCTGTTTCAGAACAAAAAACAAAAAAATTAGATGATTTTCAAACAAAAGCACAGGCAGCCAGGGGCTAATTTTGTTTTGGCAGGTGTTTTACTACCCTTAGTAAATAACGTCCTTGTTGCCAATATGTATTGATGAAATTTTGCCCTACTGTGCTGTCTGATCCTTTATTTTATTCTATTTATCTGATCATCTTTAAATGAGGACTTCTCTCTTCAGTGATGGCATAAGAATGCATTTTCACATGCAACTTTAATAACAGCTGTGATGAGATTTAATGTTTCACATTAACATGTACAGTGCTGTAAAAATGTGATGAGTCACTACTTATTTCTTAATTATGTTCTATACACAGAGCCAGGACCTTTTAATCTTTAAATATTGGTCTTCATTAATGGTATTCCGGGATTTTTGATGTCTCTCAAAGTTTTGGACAATTTCTCTGTGTTCAGAGATTTTTTATTTATTAGTTGAGTTTCTCTCCTAGATGAAGCCACTAAAGAAAATGCTGCCATTAACCTTTTTACTTTTCATTAAAGGAGCAATAAGTAAGGAATTTACTGTAAAATTAATCAAAATCATTCTTATTTCTAACCTGGGATGGAAGTAACATTCCCTATAAACAATTGGTTCTCTCCATCAACAATGTCTTTGTCAAGTTTTTCTCCTTTCAAACCTAGAGGTACGGTTTGGAACTGCTTTGGTTCATAGTGTAGCCCGTGTTTACTTCCTGGTTCCTGAGCCAATCATATGAGAGTTCACAGGGTTCCCATAACAGAGTGCAGCATTTGGTATTTTATTTTGGCAAAAGAGCAGCAGCCTGCTAACATGGAAGCCAGTAAGAGAAGCGGACCAGAACTAGAACAGAATACAACATCATATACTTGTGTTAGTACAAATTCAGTGGGGTTTGTATGGTGTAAGATAACTGTCAATAAAAACATATGTGCAGGTGTCTGAATTTGTAAATCTAAGCCAATGAATGTGAATAAATGTAAGTGTCGCGGCCTTCCATGTTCCAAAAAAACGAAATTCCAACATAGGCCGTGGGTGGTAACAGGTGGTTTGATTTGCACGCACTTCCGACTTCATTGATTTGTAAAAATATGTGATTTATTTCTTGAAAAAATATAGACAAAATAATGACTAAAAAATGTCTTGCAACTTGTTGAAAACGAAAAATAATCTCAATTTACTGTTTGAAGCTCTAAAAGTGGTAAAAAAATTATTTACAAAACCTCCCGTCAACACACCAGACATTTACCAAACAATAGCCCTGCACCAAGCACCAGGTGTGTTCTTAATTACTCAAATTAATGGGAGGGTCTAATCTAAACAATTCCAAATATAAAAATTTATTACAAATTTTGGTTCTAAACTACCTTAAATATATTCTAACTACCCAAAGAAGAAAACTAAATTGGTAGAAATTACAATCCACAAAATTTATCATAAATGGCCACAACAGTAAGATTTGTTCCTTTTTCGAGTCATACATGTGACATCAGATGTTTAATCAGGTGTTTCATCTGTGTGAATGCAAGTTTAGAATTTACGAATACAAGTTACAACTTTGCAACTGTACATACAAGTACAAATCACAAATTTACGAGTACGAATCTACAATCCCTAAAGCAGCTGTTACACATCTTCCAGTTGGTGGCAGTAATGCACTTGAAAATTGTTCGGCAACCACCATTAAACGAGATGAAAAAGACAAAGAAAACAGAACTTGTATGCTTACAGAGGAAACCGCCTGGTAAGGAGTATAACACTTTCATCAGGGGTTGTAGATTCGTACTTGTAAATTTGTGATTTGTACTTGAATGTATAGTTGCTTGCAAAGTTGTAACTTTGTAACTGATATTTGTAACCTCTAATCTTGTATTCTCACAGGTGTGATGAGACATCTGATCTCACATGTACAAGTCAACAAGGAACAAATACAAATCTTAAATTTATTCATGTTTATTGACTTACATTTACAAATTTAGCCACCTACGCATATATTTATATTGACAGTTATCTTACCCCATAGATTTCACAGCAGCAACAGACCATTGAGGTAACAGCAAGCTGTTGTGTATGCGTTGTTCCGATTTGAACCACTATGTGTCATTATTACTTATTCCCCTTTAACATAGAAAGTATTGCTGTGATCAGTGCTTCCATGCTCTTTTTGAGTCATTTACTCTGGCTTCTCAAACCCCCAGTCGGTTGTGGCAGATGGACGTTCACACACTGTTTGGTCCTGCTGGAGGTTTCTTCCTGAAAAAGGGTACATTACTTTTCTGCTGCCACTATATGGAAGTGCAGTATGAGGGATTGCTTCAAAGTCATTGATGCAATAGAAGCAACTGTCCACTGGTACTACAAGCTTATCCACAAAAACTGCACCGTAGTGACTCGATGCTATCTGGGCTGATAGCAATCTAGTATTAATTAGAAAACCTTCTCACTAATTTGAATAATAAGCCAAACCTGACTGCATTGTTTGATAACTAGGATCATCTTGGAATGTATGTTATTGTCTTGGAATCTGTCTGCATGAGTCGATTGAATTAGGTTGTTTTTTTTGTAAAATACCTTTAGATGTCATGTGTAGTGAACTGGCACTATGTGAATTTAATTTCATTTAATTTAATACAATCCTGGAAGAAACCTGTTGGAAAACTTGAGCCTGGGGTGGAGTTGCACCTACAACAACAACAATCCTAAATGTGAAGCCAGAGCTACAATGAAACTGTTCAGATCAGAATAGAGCTCAGACTGACCTTGTCAAAGTACAGATCTAAATGGAGAATCTCTAAACCAACACCCTGTCATATCCTCAGATCTATCTGCAGGTTGGCGCGTGTATTTGTCTCCAACCTCTCCCTTGCAGGATTTGACCGGCAGGTGTGGCTACAAAGCTGCAGAGCATCAGGACTAATCAGGAGGAGTTTAAAGAGGAGCAGAGCCCCTGAGGCAGATGCCAGATTGACATCAGCCACTTGGATTCCTCAGCTACCTACCTCACATTCACCTAAGGTTGGACGATAATTCAATAACAATATATATCAATCGATAGATGTATGTCAATGATAGAGAAAAAAGGCAATAAAAAGTTCAATAGAATAAAAGTTTTCCTTCCTTATGCATTTCAGCCTATCATGTATGTTAATATTACAGTCGTTACATCCTCCCAACCAATCACAACGCAGACTCAGGAACTAAGCTCCGCCCCCTTCAAAAGAGTTCAGAGATTACACGTTCTTTTTAATTTTTTAAAAACTTGCAGTTTTGGTAAAAAGTTGGTTGAACAAAGGGTTGAGTTTGATTCAGTGTTTATGAGTTCTGTATCTAAAAATAGGTTGCTAAGCAACAGCATAAAATGGCCAGGGCTGCACTTAAAATAAATGTTTTGAATTTGTTGATAATTATAGATATCGATCAATATGATTTCTATTTTATCGATATGATTTTTTTCCTATAACATCCAGCCCTACACTCACCTGCCTGTGCACCTTACGATGCTCTCCGATCCACTAAACACTATTCCTCAAAGAATGGAAACACAGAACCAGTCCACCACCACCTGTCAACCCCTGGGGATTCACCTCGTCTCTTTTAACATTAACGATTATCCACCTGGTATCATTACTCTTACATTGATGCTGAGGTAGATGGCAGATTGTTTTTACTCACAGCGTGGTAATCAGGCCTACCTTACCTTGCTCTTGTTCTTAGCGATCTTTTACTGCTCAGAGTTTTCCCTCCGTTTTGTAGCTCGTGCTAAAGTCCCTCGGTTCCTGTGCTCTCCTTCCTATTCCCTTTGGTTTTTGGAGAAAATCCTCTGAAATCTGTGATTCTCCTCATTGCTCCTTTGGCTGCCCTCCTTTCCACCTCCCAACAGTCCCCAAGCCACTAAACACCATTCCTCAACGAATCCCCTCATCAACCGTCACCTGCCAAACTCAGATTCAGTGGCTGCGCTCACCTCCTGCTGGACTTTCCTCATCTCCATCCAGCATTATTCTCTTTTCCGTCACTCTTACATTAACACGTACCCCTCCTCCTCAGAAGACCCTTTACCTGCATATCATCAATAAATCTTTCAAACCACTGCTTCCCTAATTGTTGCCAGCACTAGAATTTCTTTTCCTACTCAAACATGACAGCTCTATTCAGTCTGAGCTTGAGATATTTTGTAAAACATCTGAATGCATGCCACACTTTTCAGATTCCCATTTGTAAAACGCTTTTGTAAAATGATCTTCAGAATCAGGCACTACTTTGTGTTATAACAACTCAACAATAAAACTGTTGTTCAAGGTATTGCAGACAATGCTTAAAAACACTGTTATGCCCACCTTGGGAATGAGCAGCAGGCCCAAAGTAACGGTCACGGTCAGGTGGGTATGGGTGAAGAACAGCAGCAGCGTCCAGTCTGGGTGGAGTTCATGAGCGAGCGTGAACCTGTGAAGTAAACGTACACATGAAAAGACAAACGTTGCAAGAAACTTAGTCTAGGACTCTCCATGCACCTTGCTGTGTCTGCTCTAAACCTCTTAAAAGAGAGACCACCAGGAGAGAGTAGACAGTCTACATGTCAGTCCAACTGTTTCATGTATCGTTCCACTCGGGTGATCGCTTTGGCAGCTGGGACAGAATATTTTCCTCCAATCTTTCACAAGGCTTTGCGGGAAAGAAAAGAGAAGCGACCTTAATCTGATCACGTGATTTTGGTCTATTTTTACATCAGGCAGCAATATTAGGCTGTGGTGCAGCAGTCGGCAGGAAACGAGATAATTGGAGGTTGAAACAACAGCGGCGTGAGGAGTAACTCCGGCCTTTTATTTCGAGTGAACTATCGGGATTTGAGCCCAGTGTGTGCTGATGATTTGGAGGCATGTCCTCTCTGAAGCTAATTCGAGCAGCGGAGAGCCACAGAGCAATCAAATGTCATATAGCAGTCCCATTAAAGACGTCCAAATGGGTAATTAATGCACAGTTACTGCGGTAATAGCTCAAAGGCATGAATGGAGGCAAAGGTTCAGCGTGCGAAATGGCCCGAAAGCTTTGAAGTCTCTCCTCCTTCATGTTTGGTTATGAGTTTTCGTGCAGATGAGGATTTAATAGTCTTGGCGTGTTGTCCTCTCCTCAGCCTGATTCGCCATCACTCGCCCAAAGGAGTTAAAGTCATTTCATTCCCACTCATTTTCTTTCATTCCCCCCCCCCCCCCCCCTCCTACACCTGAGTAAGGGCCCCGATGATAAACGCAGACCCACTCAGAAGCCTAAGCTTTAACTGGCCGCCGTGGGATCGAGCAGCCGGATGCATCTGACGAGCGGCAGAGTAGGCTGTGGCCCCAGATGGCCGCCATTCACAATGCATTCGCCTCACCAGAAAACGGTCTTGTTCATTACGGGTGTCGTCTGGCCTCTTCCCGCAAAGAGCCGCCTCAAAACAAGAAAGCATTCGCCGAGTACACGGAACACAACAGCCTCCAAAATTCACAACCTCGTCAAAACCATGAAGCAGAGCAACAGATTCCAGAGCAGCGAGTGTTCATTCAGAGCTAAAATATGGCTGCCAAACGTTTCACCTTTAACGCCGTCGCAGAAAATAAATCACGGTGGCGCTCTCCATTAGTAAGTAATGTGATGGACCTGATCTCTCAGTTAGGGGCTAAGAATAGCGGCGGTGATGTCAGCCCATGGAAAGCATCTCTGTGCCACGCATAGCGGAGGAACTTCGCGAGGAAAGGATGAGGCGTCGCCGTTATTATAATATAATAAACGCTTTGCAAATTATGCTTTATGATTTTAATGTGAATAATCAACCCAACGTGGCCCATAGCTGCGACGCGTAAGGAAAGTCAGCAACGGCTTTCAGATTCTTTTTATGAATAGAAATCAGTGACGTGTGCCTTGCTTTGCAGCCGAGAAGCAGCCGAGAGGCCCGCGGCAAGAGATACAAACCTCGGGTGTCCACGGGACAGCGACTCATTGTGGAATCTACAATAAGAGCCTTGGTGGAAGAGTAGAAAGAAGAAAGCCATTGCTGACATAAAGTGATTTGCAGTCTGCAGAAAGGCGTGTGGTGGACTGGTCAGATGAGACTAAAACTGAACTCTACAGGTTATGTGCTAAACACCGCGATCGGAGGAGAAACAACGTTATCAATATCCGCCCAAACAAACCATCCCCGTGGAGAAGGGTGGCTGTGGCAGCATGGTGCTGCGGGGATGCTTTGCTTTTCTTCGGCAGCGACAGGGAAGCTGATGATGGGAGGAAGATGAATGGAAGACAGCAACACTGCAAGAGGACCTGTCTGAGTCTGCAGAAGACTTGAGCGTCACCTTCCAGCAGGACAAGAAACCTAAACACACAGCGCCTTGCCAAGGTATTCCTCCCCACCCCCCCCCTTGGCATATTTCATGATTTGTTGCCTCACAACCTGCAATTAAAATGGATTCCTGCACCTTTTCTTTCACACGCCATGCCTACAACTTTGTAGATATATAGGTTTCTTTTTATTATGAAACAAACAACAAATAGGACAAAACCTAAAACGTCAGCAAGCATAACTGTTCACCCCCCCCTAAAATCTGTATTTTCCAGCTGCAAGCGGCTTTGGATCGGTCTCCATGAGCTCTCCACATCCTGACACTATTGACAGACATTGGCAATTCCTCAGGGCTGAGCTTCTCCAGCTCCTCCATGTTGGATAGTTTTCACCTGTGAGCAGCGATCTTCTAGTTTAAAACATAAATTTTCAGTTGGGTTGAGGTCTGAACTTTGACTAGGCCATTCCAACACATCTATATTTTTCTATTTACACCACTTCCTCCTTGTCCTACTGGAAGGTGAACCTCCGTCCCAGTCTCAAATCACAGGGCGACTGAGGCTCAAGAATATTTAGCACCATCCATCTTAGCCTTTACTCAGACCAGTTTCCCTGCTCCTGAAAACATCCTCACAGCCTGACGCTGCCTCCACCAGGTTCCACGGTGAGGATGGTGTTCTTGAGGTGATGGGATGTGTTGGGTTTGCACCAGACGTAGCGCTTTCCTTGGTGGCCGAAAAGTTCCCTTTGGTCTCATCTGACTCCTTCCTCCATACATTTGGGGAGTTGCCCACGTACCTTTTGGCAAACATACCTTCATTCATTAAAACCTTCCTTTTTGACAAAGCTTCTGGTTAGAGTGGCTCATGTTAACCTGAGCTACCTCTATGGAAGAACGTGAGGAGAGTGGTGAGGACAGCAGAAGGGATCATCGGGGCTCCTCTTCCCTCCATTAAAGACATTTCATCGCAGCGCTGTGTGTCTCGAGCCCGTAACATCATCAGGGACCCCTCACACCCCCACCATAGACTATTCTCCCTGCTGCCCTCTGGAAAGAGGTTCCGCAGCATCCGCTGCAGGTCCACTAGGTTCTGCAAAAGCTTCTTCCCTGCTGCCATCAGACTGTTGAACTGCTGAACTGCTGAAGTATAAAAACTGTGTACCACACTCGACTCGCTGATTTGCACATTTGCACATTGTATTGTATCCTGCAAAATTGCTGCTGCACCTTACCGGGAAACGTACTGCAAAACTGTGTACAATGCAACTGTCTACTTTTAAATCACTGCTGCACCTTACTGCATATTTGTTTACATTTGTTTTACATTGTTTACATTTCAACTGCCTACTGTTCACTGCTGCACTTTATCCGGAAGTCAATTGAAACTTACCCTGTAAGTGACTGCGATTTATCACTGCACTTTATCCTGTACTGTAATTCACCGCAAGGTATCCTGTAGATTTACTGCAATCTTTCTGAGCTGTGTGAAAACGAAATTTCGTTCTGTATGCACTCTGTGCATACAAAATGACAATAAAGAAAGTCTAAGTCTAAGTCTAAGTCTAAGTCTAGTTATGCTGCTATAGGCTTAGGCTACTGGAGGACATCAGGGTCTGTTTCTCTCACTTTACTGATTTCTACTGTTCTCCAATTTGCATTTTTTGTTGTCATTTCAGCGTTTAACTTTTTGTTCTCTCTCTATTTTTCTTCATAGCAGGTACACCTGGTCTGGCGTTCTGTTAGCTGTGACATCATCCAGGGAAGACAGATCACCACTATTACCATCTAATGTAGAACAGATTACTGGATCAATGTGTGCTTCTGTGCTTGTTTGTCTGTCTTGTTGTGTCTCTGCTCTGTCTTCTGTAACCCCCAGTCGGTCGAGGCAGATGACCGTTCATAAATAAAGGGGAGTTTTTCTTTCCACTGTCTCGTCATGCATGCTCAGTATGAGGGATTGCTGCAAAGCCATGGACAATGCAGACGACTCTCCCTGTGGCTCTACGCTTCTCCAGGAGTGAATGTTGCTTGTTAAAACTTTGATGCAATCAACTGGTTCCCTTAAATAGGAAATTTTTGACCAATTTGTATAATATGATTGAATTTGACTTTGTAAAGTGCCTTGAGATGACATGTTTCATGAATTAGCGCTATATAAATAGAATTGAATTGAATTCGTTTAGGAAGTAATAAAGTCCATAAAGCCCAGCTCTATGGTGTGTAGGGCTTGTTGTGGTCCTCTGGACAGATTCTCCAGTTTCTGCTGTGGAGCTCTGCAGCTCTCCAGGGTTACCTTTGGTCCCTCTGCTGCCTCTCTGATTAACGGCCTCCTGGCCTGGTCTGAGTTCTGGTGGGCGGCCCTCTCTTTGCAGGTTTGTTGTGGTACCATGTGCTTTCTATTTATGATGGACTTAATGATGCTCCAACATCAAAGATTTGGATATATTTTTTAAACCCCACCCTAACTTCTTAACAACCTTGTCCCCGACTTGTTTGGAGCACTCCTTGATCTTCATGGTGGGATGCGTTTTGCTTAGTGGTGCTTCAGAAGATTTACACAGCATCTTCATAAGGGCCTTTCCTTTTTTCCTGAGGTGGATTCTCACATTTCATACAGAAACGCGTTCGTCTCTGGGACGCAGAACCCGTCAGGCTAACATAAACTTGCTGAAAACAGATGAACACGGTACCTCCAGATTGTACCTAGAGACGAACCGCAGTCCTGATATCTTGGCTGACTTTTAATTTTTCCATGAGGACGCACAGAGGAGCAGTGTTTTTGAGGTGTTGCCTTATAATACACCCACAGGTGACTCTATTTAATTGGAATGTAGTTAATTTAGTAACTAATTAGTCATATCCTTATACAGCCATCACTAATCATCTTGGGCTTTCAGAATTGTTTAGCGGCAAATTAATGTGTGGAAAAACCGCTGGAGAAATTCATAAAATACAGAAATAACCGATGTAAAACATAAAAGGTTTATGGTATAATCTTAGGGAGCGTTTCTCCCAGTTTAAGTGTCTTTAATTACAGAGTATGCAAACGTCTGGTTTCAGCTCCGTATGTGCGTGAACCAAGGGAGCCAGAAGACTGGATTACCTGATTACGTGGAAAACAGCTGACAGCACAAGCTCGTTGTGAAGAGCGATGGCCATGTATCGAGGCTCGTGGAAAGCCGACGGCACGGTCCTCACGGCGTAACAAAGGTACACGCCCCACAGCAGGAAGAGGAACTCGGCTGTAAAAAGCAAAGCAAGAAAGAAAAATGGTGGTGAGCGCCGTCATCATGCTAACTCATCACACACGTGTGTATATATATATATATATATATATATATATATATATATATATATATAAAAAGCTACAACAACCGGAAACCTTCCCAATTCAACTCACTTCTTCCACATAAGGATGACACAGGAAAAAAAAAAACCCTGTGCTCAAACTTTTTGGCTACAGCTACGGTTGTATTCTCACGACGACGGATGGATCTCCAGAGTACCTCGGCTGCGGCTCGGTTCAAATGTTTCTAAGATACCGAAGTGCTACTGTGGTAAACAACCTGGTGTGACGTGAACTGTGCAGCCGAACCACTTGGGTGGCAGAGCATCAGCAACAGCCAGCTTGGTTTAGTCCTTTCTGTTGGAAGTGGTTCATTTAGTGGTTAGATGTGGTTAAACCATTAAATTAGCTTCCATTCAAGGGTTGTTTTTAAATTGGTGTATGTATATATATATA
The DNA here is from genome assembly GCA_037039145.1 of Fundulus diaphanus. Taxonomy (NCBI): domain Eukaryota; kingdom Metazoa; phylum Chordata; class Actinopteri; order Cyprinodontiformes; family Fundulidae; genus Fundulus; species Fundulus diaphanus. Next base: position 12,176,495 of record CM073137.1, on the reverse strand, counting down.
TATATATATATATATATATATATATATATATATATATATATATATATATATATATATATATATATATATATATATATATATATATATATAATTGAACATCATTGATATTTTATAATATATATATATTTAAATGATTATACATTAATAAGGGCCAACATGCCACTAAAACATACACAATGCCTCATTTAAATGTGAGCAAACTGCATCACTGGACCCTGAAAAGAACATCCAGTTTCTTGCTTTATTTATTTATTTATTTATATAATCTCATCGCTGTCTTTCATCGAGTGTAAAGGTGGCATAAGACAGACGCAGCAGTGATACAATACTTTAAAGAAATGTTTTACATCTAATCTCATCTATTGAATGCTGCTTAACTAAGGCTATAACCAGATAAGCTATTTTCTTAAAATTATATTTTTTATTTCATTTTTGATCAGAACAGAGTCAGCGGACCCCACATGTTTGGACTCAGGTGGGTTTAATTTTAAAAGTCATGTTTTAAATCAGCGAATTGCTACATGTCTTTACCTGTCTATGGTTGGACTCTGCAGATTTATGCAATTATTTAAAATACCATTTATATGGGTGGAACGAGACTGAGTTCATTTGAAGAGAAGTGAAAATGTAGATTATCTTTTATATCTCGTTTTTTTTCTATGTATCTGTATTTAAACCCAAACTGAGAATTAATAAAGACTGTGGAGTGGTTCGGTTTCTTGGTGGTATCCATTTCGCAGAGCATGTCTGAATTATTCATAATACCAATACACTGAAGTATAGCTGCTTCTGATTGGTCAGCAATATTCTGTGTATTTAATATTTGCGGTGGAAAAAAAAATAGCCGTGCTGAAAATGCAGTTTTGTGCTACGTCCGTAGGCCTGAGGCTCAATTTGCTGTAGGCTCCCCTAAACTTATAGTATTGTTTTTAGAGCAAAGCAGAGAATTAAACACACTGCAGCAGAATTAGAGCTCTGACTGCGAGCCAAAGCAGGTGTATTTCCTTAAAATCTTAAAGATTTATTGCTTCTTAGCGTGTCTGAATTTCGACCTGCGCTCAGGCAGAGACGGAGCTGACTTGCATTTCCTATTTTTACCGCCTAATGAACAGAATGAGACTGCATGCTCCGCATACAGTAGCACAGCGTGGGGCCTCTGCTTGTCGCCCATCTGTTTATTAGGAGCTACTTTTCTCTCTCATAAAGACTTGGCTAGCAGGCATGAAGCAGACAGGAGGCAACAGAGGAGCGCACACAGCTGACTTCCTCTGCTCTCCTCCCCTCAATCAGAGCAGCGGAAAATAAGTTGCATCAGCATGGAGCAAGAAAACATTGTTCTCTCCTGAACACATTGTATTTACTACAATTACTACAATTATTATTATTTATTATTATTATTATCATCATCATCACTATTATTGTTATTACTACTACTATTACTATTATTATTATTATTATATTATTACTATTATTACTGTTATTATCATCACTATTATTACTATTATTATTATTACTATTATTATTATTATTACTACTACTACTACTACTACTACTACTACTACTACTACTACTACTACTACTATTATTATTATTATTATTATTATTATTATTATTATTATTATGCACCTTTATATAAAATTTGCTAATCAGGGACACAAAAAGAACACATAATGTGCATTTGTACTTATTTTTTTAACATTTTTGCTTTTTCTCACACTTAAATTTTTTGGATTATAAATACTAATTTTATCAAACAAAGACATTCTTAACAGAGATCAATTGATGCACTTTTTTTAAGGCCGATGCCGATTATTTTGACATCTGGCTAACCGATACCTGAGATAGGTGATGCCGATTTTTTGAGGTCAGTTTTTCTTTTTCTTCCTCCACATACAAGATAAAAATAACGCAATGATAACAAATGTTACACAAGTCTCAAAACCTGTGATTAAACCAGCTAATATTAACAATCAGCTCCAGACTGCAGTCAGACCCCCACCCAGTCTGGAGTTGATTGTTAATAGGGTCATTTTTTTGGACACCTGAGTGCAATCTCACTATTCAAGGCCATGAGCAGTTACTGCAGAATTTCTAGAATCTCTTCAATAGAGCCTGTCTGGCGAGATGAAGTAGGCTAACCCCGAGACTCCACATCCTCCGTGACCGCTCCGTTCTGTTCACGTCCGACTAACGGAGAACCTACGTTGTTGTTTTAATTAATGGGGCCTGTTCCACATTCGAGACTTCTCTGAATGTCACCGTCAGCGGACCCACTCTCCATCGCTCACCGTTAAAATTTGGAAAAAGTTACATTTTCTGCCCCGTTCCGGATCCAAACCACTCTTTTTTGCACCAAATAAGGAAGCAGATTTGTCATTTCAACGTTTAATTTATAATGTGGTAATCCTCCCCAAATAGATTTTCATTCTGCTTGTAATGACGATGATCTCGCATGCTCTCCTCGGGCTCCAAGAAACTTTGGGGCGGACCTAAATGGAGTAACCGCGGATGTAGTAGGTTCCAGAAGCGGTCTGGAACGGAGCTGAGACGTACAGGAGCGGAGGATGTGGAGTTATGGGTAAAAGATCTCAAAAAGCAATACATCATGCCTCAAGCTAAAGAATTTGCAGAAAAGATTAGTCATCATTAGACGCCTATCGGCCTGGAAAGGCTGGCAAAGTCATTTTCTAAGGGTTTGGGGCTCATTATGAACAACAGTGACAGCAATTAACCACAAATGGAGAAAACATCAAACAGTCAGAGACGTTTCAGAGTTCAAAAGTTAGCAATTAGACAAAGGCTGGGTCAAAAATGCATAATGGGGAAGTTCATAAAGTCAAAGGCTACATCCACACAAGTGTTGATGCTCATTTCCAATTTTTTGCTAAAACCAGATTTTTATTTCTTTTTTTTGTGCGTGGTTGTTCATACTACTAGTTAAATGTGACTGCTATCAGACTTCTGTCCGAACGGTTCAAGACCAACTCAAAAGCAACTCACCTTACGCAGATGTCAGAAAAAGACATAACACAGCAGCGCCATGTTTGAGGAAGTAGTGACAAGTGTAATTGTTACTCGAAATGTTCAATAAAGCTTTTTTTTAAAAATGCGGATTCAGGCGTCGCTGTAACATTAAGTTGTTGAGCAATGGGAGCCAACAATATTAAGACCGCATCATAAATAGAAGCCTTGACTGCTACTGTTGTAGAGAAGTTGGATGCGTAGCGAGAGACACGACATGATCAAATACGACAGACTACAGACGCTTTGAAGATTACCCAATACGTACCCCGATTTAGTACCACTTATGGAAGTGGCACAAATCAGATTTTTTTGGGGCGCAAAGATCAGAAAATCACTGCTGACCAAAAATAACAAAAAGGAGCCTACCTCATGTTGGCCAAAAACCATCTTAATGATCCCAGATATGCCGTAAGATAACCGTCAATATAAACGTAAGCATAGGTATCTGAATTTATAAATGTAAGTCAATAAACGTGAATACTTTTAAGATTTGTATTTCTTCCTGGTTCTCAACTCATGACGTGATATCACATGTTTCATCTGTGAGAATACAAGTGTAGAAGTTATGAATACAAGTTACGGAGTTACAACTTTGCAACGGTCCAAGTTCAAATTTTCGAGTACGAATCCCAAATGTACAAGTACAAATCTACAACACCCGAAGAAGCTGTTTTACACTCCTCACCAGGGGGTGGCGGCATAGGCCCTTGAATGTTTTTTTTTTTGAAGAGAAAGAAGACAGCACTTGCATTCTCACAGATGAAACATGTTGTCACCTGTCATTACTGCCACCAGCTGGTTGTTTCCCCAATGGGTTGTAGATTCGTACTCGTAAATTTGGGATTTGTACTTCTATTTTTGCAAAACTGTTACTTTGTAACTTGTATTCCCATAGATGAAACATCTGATGTCACACGTATATGTATGAGTTGACAACCAGAAACAAATACAAATCTTAGATGTATTCATGTTTATTGACTTACATTTACAGATTTAGAGACCTACGCATACATTTATATTGACAGTTATCTTACCCCATACTTGAGACTTTTTCTTTTTTATATTTTGTGGACTGACAAAAAAAAAATAGATGACTGAGGAGTGGCCTAGTTAAAGTCTGAATTAAAACATTTCTGCAAGGAAGCATGGACCAACATTCCTACAGCTCAATGTTTAAGCCTCACTGGCAGCTGTTGCCACCAAGACTTGCTCGACTCGCAATTAGATTTGCGAGCCAATTGTTTTTTAACATTAGGCAAAGTTGTCTAGGGCAGCTTTTTTTCCCACTAAATAAAAATCATCATCTGAAAACTGCTTTCAGTGTTTACTCAGGTTATCTTTGAGATACATTTAAGGGTGACAAAAAAACAAGATCAGAATAAATCTGTAATTGGGCCATAACCCTGTAAATATGGCCATTACTCATCAATGTGCAAAAAAATCTGACCGCCGTATGCAGTCGGGTAAACTTTTTTCCATTCTTAGTGCCACATATCCCTCAGATGCCTCATGTTTCCTCTCAGTAGTTGGCACACACACCCAAACCGACGTGTCGTGAAACCACGGACCCCGCCGAGACACATGGCGGTCTCCAGGCTTACCGACGGCCATCATGTAGTCCCAGCGATCCAGGAGGCACATGCCAAACTGACTCCCGTCGGGCGTGTAGCCCACATCGATGAGCGCCAACTTCCTGTCTGGGTTCTGACAGACGGCAGATGTCCACGCGACCAGGAACCAGCAGACGATGAGCAGGATGATGGCCAGCAGGCGCAGCACTCTCCAGCTGGTCATATAGGGGATCCTCTGGGCGGTGCGGGACAGGAAAACCTTCAGCACCCTGCGGAGGAAGAGGCTCTATGCGTCAGGCCAATATGTCCATTTTACTGTGTTTCATCTAGCACTTCGTGAAAGTTTACAGGATATGTTTTTTTTTTGTTGTTCTTTCTTCTGGCCTGACTTGATTCATTATTTCTAGCCGCCTATACTGATTTGTAAAAAAATAATTAAAAAAAGCTGTAAAACTTCACAAATTTGTACATGACTGCTGCCTCTAAGTTCTTCCACAGCACAAAGGGAGCTAAAAGTGAATAGCTTTCTTGAAATGTAGTTGCCCTTTATTTGAGCAGGTAAATAAGATTATCTGCGAATGGAATAAGATTTTTGCACTTAAAATAGGAAAAACTGTTCTCTATTATCTTCTTTCAAGTTCAGTATATCTAATTATCTTGTTTTAGCGGTAAACACACTCGTTCCTTTGACAGATGATCTTATTTAACTGCTCAAATCAAGAACAAATACACTAATTTCAAGAAAATGTTACTTACTTTAAGTTCTCTTTTTAGCAGTGCCCAGAAGCAAACTTTAACCAATAGCTCGTTGGTTTTCTGCAAATAAAAAGGGTATCTAGGTACAAACAAATCATTGTGTAAGCGACATTAAAACCCATGACCAACCTGCTATTCTTAGGCTCTGCCCTTCAAAGCAACACTGGTGTAATTTCCACAGCACTCGCCACTAATGAGCCCCCCATCAAAAATTGATCCGCGCAGTACGTTAATGTCCACTTATAAGGCATCGCTTACCCTCATCCTCTTAATCTCCATCTCCACTTTTGACAGATTCATATGTCAAAGACAGAAAGGGCCCACACACCTGTCCGATTTCAGGTTTCCCCCCTTTAAATACGGGCAATCACTGTTGGATAACGCCGCTTGTTGCCAACAGTCGTTTCTCTTCTTCTGCCTTTCGCACATTTGTCTCTAAGCCCTCCGTGGTATATGGAGGTTAACCGGGGCCAGAGCATCCCGGGTTTTCTTAAGTATTTTAACTTGGCAGGGACTGCACTGTGATGAAGTGGCTGAGAAACGCACAACCTCTCGACTCTTGCTTTTAGCAGAATTTAAAACGTAAGGGTCTACTTAATTGCTCTGGAGAATGCCAATGCCATCCTGAAGGTGATTCTGGGAGTGAATAATGGAGGATACCTGTACAGCTTAAGAGTGAGCGTCCCGTAGACGGTGGCGAAGCCCAGCAGTCGAACCCAACGCAGCAGGATGCAGCGGAAAACGCTCGGGTGGAAGTAGAGAATCCCGACCTTAAAGGAGACAAGAAACAGACAAATGGACAGATATCAGCCACGCTGTTTTTGGGAAATTAAGTTCACTCACGGGAAGCTGCGATTTTATTTAAATGTTTGTTCAAACTGTTGCAATGCATTATCTCGTGCAGCACTACGCGGGTTTCTGGGAGCCTGATTTACCACGTGACCTCACCGCTCATTAACGGGCCCTTCGCTGGGCTCAACGTCCTCCCGTGTCGTTTCACACACCGCGTTCATTTTTACGCTCCTCTGACTACCAACGCTAACAGTTTTAGGGCTGTAAAATGAAACCCTTCATCTCGCCACATAGGAAAATATCATTTTATGATGAAGTTGGACAGCCTCCAAAGATTTGGACTTTTCCCACACAAACCTGCAGATGGAATCTGTTGGGTCAACATGCAGGGAGGGCAGATGCTGCAGCTTTGTTGTTTTCTCTGCTCTAATGCGTAACAGCACTGGCCATGATTATTGATACCCCTACTATTAATACGCTTTACAGCCCCCACTAGATGCCACTGGGACAGCACTTTGTGTTCTCCTATAATATTTCACAGGGTTGGAGTCTCTTTGCAGAATCAGCTGTAGATCACAGGTATTCAAACCTGTACTGCCCAGTTGAAAACACTCACAAGCTACAAGAATGGGAATTATTTTAAAAGTTAAATCACCAAAGTAATTTTATTGTGATCCTTTTTTGTTTTTGCTTTCAACTGGGGAGCAAACAAATATTCGACTTATGATTAATTGCTGATTAATGGTTATCCGATCAACTGATAACGTCCGCTTAGACCTTCTTTCAATGAGGTAGTATGGCCGCTATCCACCAGAGGGCGATGTTGTCATTCTAAACTGGAGCCACACCGTAGTAGTAAGAGGAAAAAGTAATGGTGGACGCAACAGGAAGCGGTCCAAACAGAGTCTGGTGCTGGATTACTTTGGCACTGCTTAATGAGGATGCAAAATGCTTTTCATGTGGTTCTGTTTTTAAATCTAAAAATTCAAGAAGCTCCTTAAGTTGTCAGCTAAATAGCTCCTATTCAGCCGGGCTGACTGGCGGAGCAGCGTCAGCTTCTCAACCAAAACTCGCTGATGTGCTCGGAAGGCAAGGACGCGATGACAGAAAAGCGGTAGCCATTACGCAAAAAATGTTAACATGATAGAAAATCAGAATCAGACATACTTTAATAATCCCAGAGGGAAATTGTTGTTTCAGTACAATCGCCATAACATAACAATCAGAAACATTTCAGGGGGGGACGATTTACTGAGGCCTTGCTGCCAGGGACCGCCTTACACGGTGCCCACATGGCGCTGCCATACTCTGTGAAAAGATAGAGGCAACAAAAGGAAGGTGGGAGGGAAAAAAACCTCCTCATACTTTATCCTATAACAGGATACAGTTTGAGATATCAAAAACCTCTCGCACAAAAAGCACAAATAAGACAAGACACAAATAGCAGAAGGTAAACATTTGAGACTAGTCGTGTGTAAGTTCATCAGTTTATATGAGCATCACTTATGTGTGTCTGTTTGGGTGAAAGTGTTTATATTTCCATGAACGCTCTCCAGAGGCCTTTGTCCTTGATGTTATCAGCCGGCCAACAGTTCAGAAAGCATCCGCAGGTGTCAGCGGGGGAGGAGGTAGCAGGGTAGAGGTCTGAGCTCTCTCACCATAACAAACCCGGAGTGATTATAGATAGGGAAGGCAAAAGTCCAAATATGTTATTTGTTATGATACAGCTGCTCTGACTTTCCTGTCAGCTTTAAAAAAAAGACATGATGCCACTGTTGATGGTGAAGGCTTTCGTGGGGATGATTACTGTGTCATATATTTTAGTCTCTTCAACTTGTTTCTATTTAGTAACCTAACAGCAATCTGTTTTGTTATATTTAATAAATATGTTGAACAGTGGCGTCTCTGGCATGATAAATTAAGTGGGGCACAAAAACTCAACACCTATTAGCAGCAACTATTTTTTGTGATGCATACATACAACCTGACCTTGACTTAGATATTTAGACACAAATGTTTAGAACAGAATTTTATTGATAAAGGAATCTGTCTTTTTTTTTTTTTTTTTTTTTTTCCAATATTGCTCAATCATGTCCCACTGATTATTGCAAACATAGAGCTCCACAGCGACATCTGGTGGGTCCTGGTCCCGCTGGCCCCAAATGCAGAGACGCCACAGTTGTCCAAGTTTAATATTTGTGTGAGAGAACCACAGTTTTTGTTTATTCGGTTAGTATTTAATACAGCTGGCACAGTAAACCGGTAAAATATAATAATATGTTCGTCTTTTAAAATTCAGCATTTTGTAAAAAAAAAAAAAGTAAAAAAAAATTGCCCTTCATGTCTTGATACAAAAGGAAACTAGGGTTTTTAAGAAAATGTCTTCTTATCAACCAACTGCAGCAACAACACGACACGGGTCAATCATCCCTGCGAAGCACCTGCTGTAGTTAGCCAACATTAAGTTTCCTATTGAGTCGCTGAACTTCTGGTCCTACATACTATGAAATCAAAATAAAAGCAAAAGAACTTTTTCCAATGTAAAACCATTGTCAGTGAAAATGGCCAGGTTTGAATCCCTCATGAATTTTTGTCAGGGGCTGCACAAAATAATTCAGATGGTCACAACTGGCCATGGGTCTCTGGCCCGATGATCGCTGGAGATCGGCACCAGCCTCCTGCAACCATGCAAGGATAAGCAGGAATAGATAATGTATGCATGGATATTTTTTTCTTTTTAGGTAGACTTTTGGTTCCAACTAAACAAATGTATTTTGATTAGAAATTTTTTCCACATTTCTTTAACATGGAACTTTCATAAAATACAAATTTATTTTGAAGCTTTTTACACATTTAATCAGGGTACCAATAAGTGTACTGTAGATGTAGCCTTTTAAAACCACAAGCATGCAATAAAAAGATAAAAACATGCGGAGTTTTTATTTACTCCTTGTGTTCATTTAAAAATAGGCCTATTAAGAATACTGCAAACCAGAATGGCTGTTGTTACAGGTTTTACTAGCATCTAGTGCTAGAAGTCATTTTACAGAAATCTCCTAAAGACAAGTTCATCCGGGCGCTCTAAAATCACAGAAAGCTTCGCCGTCGAGACCCAGAGGAGGACATCAACCCATGTTTTCCGCAAAAGACCCGCAAACCCACTGAAATGTGGCCAGCCCACGTTGGCAGAGAAAAAAATAAATAAAAATGGAAGAGAAAAAACACACACTGACGGCCTTCCAGCGACATTAAAGGAGCCAGCATGAAAAGAGAAAGAAACAAACATCTGAGGCGACATAATTATCTGTCCGCTGCAGATGTGCAGTGATTTCCCCTGTGGGATTGTTAATGGTAATCGGATTAGCTGAGGCATTAATACGTTCCCTCAGGCAGCGGCAAAGACGCAGGCATGTGGATACTGCCGCTCGCTAGGTTTGAGTCAGTTAAGGGACATGGAGGAACCAAGAGGGGAACGGTAGCCTGGATCCTAATCCCTCCACCCCCCAGCTGACCCAACAGAAACCTCTGACTCAACTTCTCCAGGGGGAATGGGGTACGCAGCATATAATCAATGCTGAGGTTTTAGATTTTTACCTGCAGACCAGGTGTTTCTCTTTTTATTTCACCGCACAGTTTGGCTCCTCACTGGGAGCTTCTTTGTTAAAATGAGGATCACGAGCCGTAGGAAGGTTAGCAACCTGGACAGGGACTGTCAACACGCTGACGCACGCTGGGCTCCCAGAGGCTGCAGGAAGACTGGGGGAAAACGCACCTGGGAGAAGAAGAGCGGCGACGGCTCCTTTTAGATGAACTCCAAAACAGCAGCTAGATTTGAATCCTGTTGGTTTAGGGCTGGTGTTGTTTGTGGTGTTTTGTTCATTTATATCATGCGGGGGGAAAAAAAAAGCTGTTTCCAGCAATCAGACGCTTTTGTTTCAGTATAATATATCAACAAAACTGGAATATTCTGCAACCCTCTCGGATCAGGGGCAGGGATGTGGTGCTTTTTGAGGTCTATTAGCCTACCTTGTGCTGCCAGTAGCTTATTAAATCTGCAGGTGTGGCTGGTGAGATTAAATAAAGATATTTTGTTAATCAGCATTAATTCATCATTTAACACGGGGATTCTTATATTTTCATATAGGACCAGGTTGGTTTGGATGACTTTCTCTAAACTATATTTTGTATTTAGATCCATATTTTATTTTAGATTCAGATTCTCTTTGCTGAATTTTGTGATTAAAAAAAAACAAAAACAAAGCAGAAATCTGTCTGCCCCATGGCGCACACGTCCTAAACGTTCCAGCTCCTTGCAAATTAAACCGCTTCAAATCCCTTCTCTGGTCTGGTTTTTGTCAACAAGTGTATTAAAAACCACACAATTATACCGAATGTGTGAAATAAGACAACCACAGACAATAGTTCATTTAACTGGTCTGTAAACAAACCGCAGATGTGAAAAGACCCGAATGAGACGCAAAGCAACACATAGCAGAGGATGAAACGGACAAACTTTAAGCTCAGAGATTAATTCACCAAACTGAGCTCCAAAATCGAATATAAAACAATCATTAGGTTCCAAATAAGCCAAAGCATCGTAATAAGACGCATATTTTGGAGAAAAAGAGCACAGTCTTTGTCCTCAAACTTCCTCATGGTCTAGCCGTCTCCCCATGGTGCTCAGAAATTCATTACTGAAGCTGTTCTGGTGATGCACTTTGCATTAGGAGGCTTTCTGGGAAACGTCTGGCCCCTGATCTTTAGACAGGTTTCTCTTAACGCCAGCGTGCATAAAGAGTGAGATCAGTTTCTGCCCTCCTTCACTTTTCAAACCTCCCATTAATAATCGATGCTAAGTGCTGAGCGTAAAGGCTTCAGCAGAGTCTGTGAGCAGAGGGATGGGGCGGCATTCAGGACCGTGTCTGTGTATGCGGCTGTACACGAGAAACATCTAATCGACTTAGACACTGAGAAGACAATTATCTTTGAATCTTCGACCGCCACCTCTAAAGTTACATGTCCAGGTGTCTGGTCCGACAGCTTAACTCTTCTTTGATTTCCAGCTTTTGGGCCAAAGAAAGGCATCCGTAAAGTTTTACCACTTAGTGTCTAATGCCTTCAGGCTCAACCGGAAATCTCACCTTAAATGTAACATGCTTCTTTAAGTTGTAGGGGGGGAAAAAACATGTGCAAACCAGGAAAAAAAGCAAACTAAAGTGAAGAGACTTCTGCAGATTAAATTAGACCTAGAGAGGCGCTTGATTTGGATCAGGACAGGACTGACAGAAGTCTGGGAAGTTGTCATGGCAAGTTTTCTTTCTAATTTTATTAAGAACGTTTTTAGATGATTTTAGATTAAAGAAGCACAACTTAACCATTATTGCAGTTTCTTGCTTAGACTGACACCAGTCCGACATGACAGGACTTAAATTGGTGCTTGCCCAATACTGCTATTTTCCTATTTTTAACAGCATAGTTCCGGATCTAGCGCCAAATAAACCCCTCAATAGAATCCACTGGAAACCAAAATCAATCAAAAAGTTTTCATTGCCTTTTTTAAATCTTCAGAGCAGGTTTTTTTTTTTTAACTCTGCTCTATTTAAAGGCACAATAAGTAACACTGACACCTAGTGGTTCAAATCGGAACAACACACACAACGGCCTTACTTACACAGGATAGGTATTTGATGTTTTATTCTGTTCTATTTCTGGTCCGCTTCTCTTACTGGCTTCCATGTTTGCAGGCTGCTGCTTATTTGCCGACACAAAGTACCAAATGCTGCGCTCTTTTTTTGGGAACCCTGGGATCTCTTATATGATTGGCTCAGGAACCAGGAAGTAAACACGGGTTACACACTGCACCGAAGTCATTCCGGACCGTTCCTCTAGGTTTGAAAGGAGGAAAACTTGACTAAGACATTGTTGATGGAGAGGACCGATTGTTCATAGGGAATGTTACTTCCATCCTTGGTGAGAAATGAGAATTATTTTGATTAATTTTACAGAATATCTTAATTATTGCTCATTTAAATAAATAAAAAAGCACATGTTACCTGGCATAGAAGCTAATGTTACATAAGAAACTGCAGGTGAAGCCCAGATCTATCCGATCTCTCGTGAATAAAACATCCGGCTGCATGGAAATGCTCTGTATGAGGCAGGGACTCAGCCCCAACCTGCAGCAAGCTTGTGTTTTTCCAATGGGAGGCCTGGGAATGTGACTCATTGTGCCAAAATCTTCAATTCAGTTTATTTATATTAGTACCAATTTAAAACAACTGTCGTCTCGGGGCACTTTACTAAAATTACAGACTCCACATCAATTTCATACATTCAAAATGTACCCTTGTTATCAGAGAAGCAGTTTATTATTCAAACAGGTTAAAAAGTTTTCAATCTAAGCAAACCCAGTGACTGACTTGCAGCCTTCACTCCTCCTCGCTGAGCATGTAGCTCAGGATATAACCTAAGATATAACCTAACCTGAGACATCAGTTAAGAAGAATAACAACAAACGACAGAAAGTTGGAGAGAGTCTTTCAGTCCGTGGCACCAAGGCCCTGAAAGTGTCTCCATTTACATTTAGATGACTCAGCGGACTCTTTTAAAGCAATTAAAAACTCCCTTGTTTAAATCAGATGAGAGAATTTTATTGACTGTCATTTTAACTATGTGTTTTTTTTATTGGCTATTATGCCACTTAATTTTAAAAGGTTAAACTTATTTTGTTTTGTGCACAGCCCTTTGTGATGGTTTCATCTATGAAACAAGCTTGATTTAAAATGTTACTTGATTTACCTTCATTTTTGTTGTTGTTAGTTTAGCCTTTTAGATGTAGACTCAAGCTAGACTAATAACTAGACGTTCAGGATTTTCTGGTAGAGAGCAGGATTCATGGCAATGTCGTACTTTAGATGTTGCTCTTGGTTGTTTTGTGACCCTCTTGATCCATATTTCCTCCATTTGTAGTCCCAAAGCCTTAGAAATTGAGCTTTAACTGTTTCCAGGATGATAGTTACATAGAATTTAGTTTCTCTTTTATTCTTTAACTTCTTTAGGTTGGGACATGACATGCTGCATTTTGAGATCTTCTATCCAGGGCTCAAACCGACTACGGCGCAGGTTACGGTTCCGATCCGGATTGCCGTAAACCCTGACTCACACTGCTCCTGGGGAAACAGTGGCCAGCTGCGGCTGCGGCTGCGGCTGCAGCTCGGGCAGGGCGCTTGTGAGAACAGAAGTTCACGTGGTCCTTTCTGTTGCTGTCCCTATTTTGAAATTCACCGGAACTTTATCCCGTCTAGCGCCCGACGTTTTTTGTTCGGCTCATGAAATTCAGGAGCTGGATCCAGTAATCCCTGCAGCGTCAGCACGGCCTCGGTAATCGGACCCGCAACCACGCGTGGCTGATATGAGGGTGGGTACACACTAATGATTTGGCTTCCTTGCGGCGCTGGAACCGTATCTGCACCGTATTCAGTGGCGTTAGCCTACTGCATATTATCCAGTAGTTTTGCGTGGGTGTGGCGCGTAAAAAGAAACAAGAAAGGCTGGACAATAAATAGTTAGCTGACTAAAACATCTGAAAATTAATAAGCTACCATTATAGAAATAACAGATTCAAACACTGAAAAAGAAAAAAAATACGTCCACAGAAGTTTGAAATATCAGGACATTCATTATTCATTTTGTTAATAATAATAATTTTTTCTTCATTGATCCCAATTGGGAAATTGTCTGCATTTAACAAATCCTAGGGATCTAAACATGTTTTACAAGAAGATTATTACTGTGAGTAACGCCGTTCTATAGAAACACTGAAAGGCTTATGATTCAACATATAATATACCACGAAAAACTCCTTGCTCGACATTTTTCTTCTCTGTCAACCTTTGGTATTTGGCCCATAGACATTATAAACGTAGACGCCTCGTTGGGCGGGTTCTGCCTATGCTGCGATGCGTCAGAGCGTCCGCCATGTTGAATGTGGCAAATCTGCAGTTAGACTCAGACACTTAAACAGTATCAGAGGGACTTATCTTAGAATATACTTTATATTCTTAATATTTTTATTTTTGTAATATTACGAGTTTACTTTCGTATCCCTTTGGCTTCATTCTCCTGATTTTATTCTTGTAAAGAATAAAAATAATTAAAAGAATATAACCAGGCCCTATTACTCCAGGACTACTATAGTTCTGCAAACTCCCACTATTCTGGATATGTTCCCCCTTAATTGTCACAATATGACGTTTTTCTCATAATAATACCACTTTTCTCTTTTTTTTTTTTTTTTTTTTACTTTATTCTTCTATGACTTTTTTAATAGTAATTTTATCTATTTAATACTCCCCCAAAAAGTCTGTTGCTAATCTGTGTCTATACATGATCTTAAAAGCTTCACAGGGTTATCTATGTATGCACATCTATATCTAAAAACATCAATCAATTAATCTATATATATTTCTTTACAAGTATATATGAGCATCATCTATATCTTTCTATCTAAATACTTAAAACATATATACAGGGAACTTAGACATTCACTACTCTCTGCCACATACAATATGGCGGTGACGTCGACGTGCAAACCTGCGCCAAATGAGGCGTCTACTACATGTCTGTGATTTGGCCGACCTGGCAACCGACTGATAAACAGTCCAATTCAAGGTTTGAACGAGAGTGGGCGAGCCCGAGTGTGCCACCTACTGGCCTGGTGGCGGTAAACTTGTAGTTTTCACCTTTAAGATATTCAGATATTCATTGATTATCTGAAGCATTTATTTGACACAAGGAGCTAAAACCACACAAAATCTGCAAGGGAGATTATGTTCTATCGAGTAAAATCCAAATAAAATAAATGGATGTTTGTGGTTGTATAATGATGAGATTTACAAAGGTTTGAATGTGTATGAATACTTTTGGCAAGACACTGCGTGTTTCTGTAAAATAAGGACACTGCTTACATAAAAAAAACACCAAACAAAGTGCATTCAGATACAAATGATTAAAATGGAAAACACTAAAGGGCTGAGAACAACAACAGGTAGTGTGCTAAATTTCACAGGAATTAAATTATCATGCACAAATTTATCTCCCACGGCTTGGAAGGTGTTGAGAAGATGAGGCATGATGGGACAAGAGAAGGATTCACTCATCTGCTCGTTCAATCAGCACCGAGTTAATTTATTTGTGATCATCTTTTCTTCTAAATTATTCCTTGTTTTGACGCCCACCAGCTGGCTCACATACAGTTTCAGGGGCTGGACAGCGTCCCTATTGATGGTGATGCAAGTCACCCAGCTGTGGTGCAACAAGCAGCTTCCCAGACGTGTTATTCACTGTTGATAATCTACTACTTAATATCTATAGCTTAAGATTTTTGTTTTCGTATTATTCCTAAAGACCACGACTAAATTTGTAAGCTTCATGGTGCGCATCTTGTTTTGGAAATGTTTTTGTTCCAGTTCAACAACTTGTTTAAAGCCAGGATGGAAATCTAGGAATATGTAGGAACCTGCATTGATACCCATATCAATGAATATAAGAGTAGTTTTAAATCTGTGAGATACAGCTAACATCTGGTGCTAATGTCTCAGATGCTAATGTCCATTTGCACACGTTTTAGCTTCTCTGAGGTGTTTGCATATTGCATAGTTTTCTCGCATTGTTCTGTAAATCTGCTGCTGTCTTTCCTCTATTTCACTTGAATAGTGCATTTTTTTACGTGATGTATGCCTTTTCACTTGAATATCATCGGGTGAACTTTATTATCAATCAATAACGGCGCGGTACTTTTTCCCCCTTTCAGATAAGCTCTCCTCTGCTTTACAACGTAAGTTTAAATTAGCTTTTTTAAATTCACATTACTTAATCTAGGCTGTAACTATGGTGTGTCCGGTCTACGCGTTTTTGCCACTGTCATGTCTAAATTTATTCTATATTCTAATATTCTATTCTATCCTATCACCCTTTTTAGACCAATGGTCTTCAGAACAATTAATTAAAGCTATATGCCATATTAAAGCTACATTACAGGTAAAATAAAAGCTAATGGTAACTACAAATGGTAAATGGTCGGTAACAAACAAACATTCACGTATTTGGTTTCAGCTTTATTATTTTCTATTTCTTTTCTTCTTTGTAGTAGCACTACAGCTAAAACTATTCTATAATTTATATACCATTGAAAATTATTAACACTAAATAGCAATTTTGCAATTTGAAGTTTAATTATTGTTGTAGGTTAAAATCTAAAGTTCTCAGAGGTTAAATCACCTTAAGTGGTGAGTATAGAGTCTGTTTTTCAGAACAATGTGAGCAGGACAAAATATTATCCCTTGTCTGGAATGTGTATTTTTATTTTATTTTTAATAAGAAGAAGAAATAATAAGAAAATGTTAATGTGGCATATAAAAAGCAGGCTGTAAAATAGTCCTATGTGTCTTTAGAAAAGAATATTCTGTTTCCAAATTCAGATATTCTAAGAAAAATCGTTATACTGTCAGAGTCCTTCAGGTTCTGTCTTCTCAGTCTTGACAGCTTTTTCTGTTAGTTTCCAGAAATGCAAGCCGTTATTGCCACTTGGATGATTTATTGTATTGTTCTTGCTCTCTTAGTTACTGCCTCGTATTGCTTTGCTGGGTTAGGAATTAGCCAGCCTCGCAGATTTAAAGCATACAGTGACCTCATTGCAAGTGTGACACTCAACAGAGGCCATAGTTACAGCATTAATATAAGCAGGACTGGACACTAACTGGGGGTTAGTGCCAAACACAAACAATGCCCAAAAGGTTTCATGCGAGAATGGGAAAACACCCAAACATGACTGGAAGCACCACAGAGAATATCGCCAAGTGTTTCGCGCTAGGACGCTTTAGATAATTAGCTCTCGCTGTAGGGCAGACAACAGAGACCTTTAAAAAAAAATTAAAAAATAACACTTGAGGAAGGAAGCAGGTGGATTCTTTTAGCAGAATCCTGCTTTAAGTAGTGGAGCATAGGAGAAGCAGAAGTGTCTAATAAAGTTGTAACATGTAAACCATAAGAATGTAAATGTATACAAGCATGACATATGAAAGGTTCAGAGACTGATCTTGTTTCCTGTGAAGGTCATAATCCCACAGGATATTGATTACAAAGATGTCAGGCCTCCATCTTCATGCCATGTAATCAGTATACCTCTTCCATGATAGTATAAATACCCTTCTCTACTTTGCAAATCCATCTGCAAAGATCTAATCATCAATGGTCAATATCTGTAATATAAAAATAACTTGAGATTTTCACACACAATTAATGTAATCACTAAAATAAGTGGAGGACTCAGGATTGTTGCTTTGCTTTATGACCAACTTTCTGAGGAGAGGACATCCATGGAGAGATGGCATCATATATTGATTTGCAGATCACTGGTGTAACGTCCATAATGTCACTGAATGAGAACGAGGAAAAGACCACCAAGGCACTCTTTTTTTATTGTGTCCTCTGAAGGTTGTTTTTTCTACTAAAGTGTGGCCCATTTTAGCTCTTTTCCCATGTTCCCTGCCCTATGGGAAAAGGCCACGCTCCCAGACACTTGAAGATCATCCTTGGTCTAGCTCAGGTACATCGGTCCTGTTGCACTACGTTCATCATGAAGTGAGTTGAATTGCACTTAGTTTGGCCATTCAGTCAGGGAGACCAAGGGAGACAATGACCTAAACTGCCTTACTCAGCATATCTCTGGGGGCGACCTAAAACGGTCCCCCGTCACAAGATGGCGTTTCAAGAATTAGATGTTTAAGAATCTTGTGGCCTAGTTAAAGTGGTGGTGGAATAGAGAGGGATTTTAAAAACTGTAACAGCTCAACTACTGCAGAAATAACTTTCACTATCAATCTATGTCATAACCACCAGCTCTGGTCAGGTTTCTTGTACTTTCTGAGTTTGGTCAATAGGAGGGAGGTCCTATAAATGTAGCTCAGCCAGATTGTGCCTCTCCCCCACATCTGGCACCAATACAAGGCTCCACTATCCCTGGTTCTGTTAAAATAAGTTAGAAACACAGTAATACATTTATCTTTAAAGCTACTTAATCAAACTTACTTTGTCACAGGGAAGGGGTTCAAATGTCTTAGCAGCTCCAGGTGCTGGTCAACACCCTCCTGACTGGTTTTGACTCAGTGGGCAAAGTGACATTTGAAGTATTGGGAGTTTACGTAACTGGAGGGGAGTGAGATCAACACTTGGTTTGATTCGGTGACGGCAATGATGCGTTTGACTTAGCTGCCGATCTGGGTAAATGTGTCTACAATCAGGAGTTTAGGTATTGCTCGTTCTGGTTCAGACATGGAGAAAAAACAGAGTTTGAGGTTAATAGGCAGACTGGGGTAGCTTCTGTGGTCAGAGGTGGAGATATCTGGCTAAATCTGCTTGGATGAGCAGCAGAGGGAGATAAACCCAGACATTATCCACCAGAGGCTCACAGTACCGACATCCACCTGTCAGTGGATCACCAGCTTCCTGACGCCCTGACAGCACCAGGTGAAGCTTGGGAGTATCTTCTCCCACTCAAGAACCATCCGCCCTGATGTCCCCCAGGGATGTGTTCTCTACCCACTCCTCTTCTCCCTGTAAACAAATGACTGCACCTAATTGGACCCGTCTGTTGAACTCATTAAGTTTGCCGATGACACCTCTGTCATTGGTCTGATCCAGGACAGTGACAAGTCCGCATATAGACAGGCAACGGATCAGCTGGTCCACTGGTGCTAAAGAGTGATGATGGTAGATTCTCTGAGAACTTCCCCCACACTGCCTCCCCCCACCATCTTCAACAACACTGTTTCTGTTGAAAGATAAGTTTATTCATATAGCACTTTTCAGTACACTGCAAAAAGGGAACTACAATTAAGTAAATCTTTCTTGAAAGTAGTGTATTTTTCCTTGATTTGAGCAGGTAAATAAGACTATTTACCAATGGAATAAGATTTTTGCACTTAAAATAAGAGAGTTCCTCTCCGTTATCCTATTTCAAGTGCAGGATATCTAATTATCTTATTTTAGGGGCCAAATACTCATTCCAGTGGCAGATAATCGTATTTACCTGCTCAAATCAAGGATGCATACACTAATTTGAAGAACATTTTACTTACCTTTAGTTCCCTTTTTGCAGTGTAACAAGACATTCAAAGTGCTGTACACTTTGTGGACTAGTTATGGGTCCAAGACTGGACCGTAATGAACTAATAGGTCCCAGGAGAAGATCATCGGGGCTGATCTTCCCTCCATCTGGGTCTTGTACAGGTTTCCAACGTTCCCTCAGACCCCAAACATCCTGCACGCAAACTGTTTTTACTTACGTCTGCACTACAAAACACTATTTGCTAAAACCAGCCACCAGAGAGGCTGTTTCTTCCCGTAAGCCGTCAATCCGACGAAGATAATTGACACCTTACAGCCAAGTTAGTCAGCTGCAGTACTGTGAAACAAAATAAGTATAATGCACTTTCACAACCTCCACTTTTCTTTCCATCCATCCTTTTTCAGGTTTCTGGTGCATATCTCCAGCAGTCAATGGGTGAGAGGCGGTCAACATCCACCTTGGACAGGTCATCAGTCTTATCACAGGACAGCACTTCTTTTCTTTGCATATGACAAAAAAATACAGCTAATTTATGTGTCCCAAATGTGCTGTAACCGAAGTCAAATGTATTGATTGCGCACACAATCAAATACAGACGATTCTGATTCTCACTCCGGCAAACCAAATTCAATCAGTCAATCAAACTGTGGATATTGAAAATTACGGCCTGAATGGAGTTATTGTCTCGGTTGGCAGCCGAGTGTGACGAGGAGAAGAGCAACTTCACAATGGAGCACTCATTGAAATGAAAATGCCAAAATAAAGCCATCATCTATGAGTCATTTGTCAGTGACGCAGAGTAAACACGCTGTTTTTCTTTTTTTTTTGTTCGCGGTAACGGCTAAAAACATTAGCCAGCGCCAGTCAAAAGAACAGACAGTGCTGGATTTCAGCCTTTTGTCATCGCGGTCTCTTTGAAAACTGCTACCAGCTAAAAGAGGGGAGAAAAATTCCTCCCAGAGATTTATTGTCTGTCTCCATCTGAGAGAAAAAAAAAACAAAGGATACAGCAGCCCTGGGAATCATCCTGTCATAACAAAGACTTCATGCTACTTTTAATGTTTTGACATGAAAAAGACTTGCAGTCCGCCCTTGCCCTGGGAACCGGGTGGACCCGGTTTATGTGGCCATCATCTCCCCCTCATTACTTGTTGTTGTTTTTTCTCCAAGCACCTCCAGTGTGATTGAGTTGGACGGAATGCTGCTAAGGATAGGTGGGATCTTGTAATAGCAATGGATCCATTTTTATATGAAAGCTGACACTCCCTGCCACATGGGAAGGCCTGCTTTCTGGAGGGAGGTAATGGTTTCTTCTCCTGCTGCTCCCTGAGGTGGGCTGAGTGTAAATTACATCCAGCTTGGCCTCTGCTCAAGGCAAGACTGGAGCCGAGTCACACCCGCCTCTCACAATTCCCTTCCCTCCTCATCAGGCTTAGATCCTGAGAGATATTTCCATCGTGCCAGAACACAGAGAGACATATCAGGCGGAGCGGCAGGCCCACGTTTGCCACCGCTATCTTTATTTTTTTCTTCTTCTAATCTCTTATACTTTCAATCTTTCTGCTGAAGATGAAATAACCCCGTAGCTTCACCTTCCAGGTAGTCACCGTGTTTTCGGCTCTCTAGGGAAGTGAGGGATAGACCGAGGGCTGAAAACGCATTTCCCGATCTACTTAAATCAGACTGAAAGTGTCAGTGCGGCTTGGATGGAAGGCTGAGGAATGGCTGACAGAGAGTTTCACGGCCTGTCAAATCAGGATAAATTATCTTCGGACCGTACTGTTGCTCGTTAGCCTCCGATGTGTTGGGAAGCCAAGCATGGAAAACTCCTTTATTCAGGCTTATCTAACCCTTTGTACTTATGTGGCTCCAAAGTAAGTTGGAGCCACACTTCGTTTATCAGACCTTTTAACCAACAGGAGAGAACATGGTCTCTCGTATAAGACGTTACAAGTATTGCACCACAGCTTCTTTTTTTTTTTTTTTTTTTTTTTAGGACTTTCCCAAAAGCGAAATATGTCTGAATAGGCGTAGAAAAGATGACGTTCTCTTCAACGTAAACAGCAAGGATGGTGAGAACCAAAAAATAAGCTTTATGTTGTGTTTCTGGAACTGTTCCTGCATTGATTTGGCCATGTGTTTTTGATCAATGCCCCCAAAAAATCAAGTTCATGTAGTTTGAACTTTAAAGCAGCAATAAGCAGATTTTCACCACTAGGTGGAGCTTGAGCAC
Organism: Fundulus diaphanus; assembly: GCA_037039145.1. Taxonomy (NCBI): domain Eukaryota; kingdom Metazoa; phylum Chordata; class Actinopteri; order Cyprinodontiformes; family Fundulidae; genus Fundulus; species Fundulus diaphanus. Next base: position 12,154,993 of record CM073137.1, on the reverse strand, counting down.
TGCCTGTACACCAAAACAAGACGTGCAACAAGCCACGCCTCTCTCTATCTCCACTTCAGCACCTCGGCACCCGTTTCCCCTTGCAAAGGATAAAAACACAGCAAAACAACATCTCCTTTCAGAGGAACATGTCAACTGTTCGTTTTGATCCGATGGGCGTGCTCGCTGCCATTTTGTGCCAGGCAGTGGCATTTTATGGGCCGGGAGGAGGTAAGCCCTGATTGGCTGCTGTTCATGGGCCCTGCCAATCCAGCTATTAAAACAAGAGCTTGGAGAACAACACAGAGAGATAGTGTATGATATTTAACCATAGTCAATGTAAAAAGATGCCTTTAGTTCTTCACAAAACAATTTTTTAGTTCTTTCCATCTAATATAATGACATTTCGCTTATTGCTCCTTTAAAGAGTTTCTCTCTAATACAGTATCCAGGGCTGTTCCACAGATTTTTTTCTTTGTTAAGCGTGTCAGTGCAGCGAAGCCTTTCTTTGCTGAGAGTCAGCAATGTTTGATAGACAGTTGTGTGTTTAAAGTGCTGTAAAATTAGTAAAAACAAAAACTGACGACTTGTTTTAGAAACATTAAAGCCTCCTTCTTCGAGGGATCGAAAGGGAGAAAAAACATGGCCGTGTCTGACTTATTGACGTCAGCAATTATAAGAAAAGTTTGACGGCTGTAATACCAAAAGGAGATTTTTTTAAATTTTTTTAATGAGAATCTAAATATGTCAGAGTATGAATAATTCTGGGTTACACTGTTCATGATATTCTTAATATTCTTGATTTTAGGAATGTAATGGGGAAGCTGTTATGAGTTGTAAAATGTATTTGTTTTATTTATAGCAACACGTTTTCTTCTTCTTTGACCCTCATTAGTGCACCTTTCTGAAAACCTCAAATGAGACCAGGCTCATGTGCAGTGTTTAGGTGAAAGAGCAGGGAAATCAGGAGACGGGCAGCATTTCAGTTTCATGGATACCAGATTGTGCAAGCAGAAAAAAAGCATTTTCTTAGCAATAATGTTTCTAAGTTGCACCCGACCAGCCTCAGATGTTTACCTTTCTGCATATATGTGTCTCGTAATTATTTGTGCTTCTCGTGCAATGAGGTTTTTTGTCAGATGTTTCACATTATATGTGGAAACATAAATTGTGAAGCATCTGTCTTTTTTATCTCCCTCCCCTTCCCCAATGTAAAATCTTTCTTCAACAGATTTCAAGGGCGCCTGTGGACTCCGTGTAAGGCGGGGTCTGAGGCAGTTTGGAGGAATGCACCTAAACGGCTGCGCTGAAATAGCAGCGGCCGACTGGCTGTGTTCCTTGGCAACGCAAGGCCTCAGTCAACCGTTCCCCCAAAATGTTTGTTAAGTGTATGTGATGGACGGTTGTACTGGAACTGAATTTTCGATTGCAATGCAAATTGTAGTTGACAATAAAATTGATTGATTGATTGATTGATTGATTTAAGTTGCTCCATAGATATATTCCTAAATGTTATGTTGTGGCTTTTGGTTTTGGTGTTTCACGGCGAGACTATCAGCGGCCCCCATCTGGCCACCCCGTAGAAAACATGCTGGAGGAGCCCCTGGACTAAAGACATGTTGTACATAAATACCCACGCTTCATGTTGAAAGCTCTCCATCCATGTCATTGTAACATTAGGTGTTTAAATATAGACCACCGGAGTCCATTATTTGATCATTTCAATTGTCTTGCCGATGCTTCCTTAATAGTAAAAGGCTTTTAACTAAGGTTTTAATATGGATTAGGAGTTACAGCCGTACAAGTCATGCCCAATGCATCTCAATAGGGGCTCCAGTTTTAGACAACCAGCCGTCACTATGCCTATAAGGGCTGAAGTTATAATCTGACACTTGATGTACTACTCTGTAGTAAAAGATGCAGTGAGATCAGGGAGAGGTGTGTGTCCAGCTGCTTAATAACAGTAGAAATATTTAAAACAGAGGCAGCAGCAGGGTTGAGGGAATATTTCAGGATCTATTTTTAGACGCCGAAGCGAAGCTTCTTCCTTCGGCTTGTGCGCGATGCACAGGGGACGCATGCAAATGTACCAGGGTGGAGATGGGTCCGGTGGTGCCGCACATCCAGGGAGATGCTTCTTCTCCCCACATCATTCAGCAAAGGCATTAGATTGTCAAAACCAGATCAGTCACGGCGACCATTTCTGCAGAGCAGATCAAACCGAATCCCGACACGCTCCCTCCACAGATCTGACTTGATCTACAAAGTCAAGCACAACCCTTTGCAAGTTTTCTATTTTTAGCAGCCAGTGCCATCACTACACCAGCTGGAGACAGAAATATCTGCTTTTCATTCATTTGCTGAGCAAGAACTTGGCTCCCAGGCTCACTTTCATTCTGCAAATTTTAAACGTTATCACTTTCCAAGGACCTTGTCGTGGCAAATTGCATTGATTAGACGGCTCTAAATCAGCCGCCTTTAATTACGTTTACGTTGCATCGCTTCACGAGGTGCACTGCTCTGCGTGATGGCAACTAAATTGCAATTATCTATTTCCCTGAGCGCCAAAGAGGAAGATATATTGGTGACTCAAGGTAAATCAATGGGTTCGCCGGTGTTCCAAGGAGCCTAATCATGTGAGGAAATTATGAGGTTCCTTCAGAAATTCGGCTTGAAATATAAATTGATTTGCTTTTTAAAGTGGATTATACAACTATACTCTCTCACACTTTGTATTAATTTAGTTTGTGGTTAATAATACCCTCGGGTTGTTACACACGTCAATAGATTCTTTAAATGGAGCTAACTGAGCCAATGATCTAAAACCATGTCTATACATTTTCAAAATGGACATAATCTGCTGTAAAAGAGTTCCCAAGCAGATGTTTAATCATTAACACCTAGAACACGGGCCCGCCTTTATAACACGAAGCTATAAAACGCCACAAAGTATGGGAAGTTAAACCATTTACAGCAGTAATAATTGTCCCAGTCATCATCTGCATGACAGTAAGTTTAACTCATTCTGGTTCTTGTATTTCAAGTTCATTTGCTGTTTTTGTATTAAACAATGTTCTTATTTTTTTAGTGGTTTTGTGTTTATCTAAGGTTTTGTTATTCCATGTTCCTCTAGTGTCAAGATCTCCTAGCTCCTTATTGATAATCCTTGCACAAGTGTTTTACATTGACTCATTCGAGATCTGCGTCATGTTTTCACAATACACCGGTCCATGTCCTGCTTGGTTTTGGGTCCTTGACAAACATTGCAGGTGATATTGCTCCATCTTTGTCATGTGTGACAGCAAAACATTTCTGCAGTCGGTGTTTGGCTTGTTCAGGTGGCTAAGGTTGGTTCTGACTGTTTGGGGAGGCCCAAACGGAGACATAAAACCGATTTATTCGCCAAAGAGCGGTCAAGCATACAACCAGAATAATGCAGGAAGGCTTCAAATGCCTGGGCTCGAGGTACACTTTGTTTTGTGACTTTAAATAAGTGCAATATGAATAAAAAATTCACATTAAATTAAAGTTCTGTTCACATGACATTAATGCTTGAAGTCCTGTGTTTCATAACCATTCTACCCTTGATAAAAGGATAGTGAAAACAAAACATTAAAAGCAAAATATTATCGTGAAATTCATGCCAATGTATGAATTTGGATGTAAACGGGAACATCATTTGACGTTAAAAACGTATTTCCTTTGCTTTATGGCAAAAATAGGTCTGGAAATTAAAGATTCAAATGCTTCTTCTATGATTATACCCACTGCTGACTTTCTGTGGGAGAGAGAGAGAATGGCTGGGTGTGGTCGACACACTGTGGCTGTAGTTAAATAATTAAAATGCCTCCTGAATTAAAGAGGCCAAAACAAATGAACATACACTGAGAGAAAGAAAAGTGTCTGATTAACTATGAGGCAGCATGTGAGGCTCTTCAACAGATGGCGATTTGATGGTGTATATTTGGCAGGGGGTCGCCAACATGCTGCAGGATGTTTGCTTCTGCCTCTTCTGTGTTATCACAGGCTGTCTCTCCTTATAAACAGAATCAGACACACAGGAAGAAAAGAAAAACTGAATTACACGACGTTTAGCCCGCCATGAGCCGTCGCAAAGTCCGATATTTAGACAAGAGTTCGTATTACTGAGGCGATCCGGATCTCGTTGCTGGCCTCCGAAAACCATGAGGTTGGTTCTTGACTGGAAATAAAAACGGACATTTCTCTAAATAAGATAAAATCATGTAAAAGGAGAATCAGTTTTGAGCAAGATAAATAATCTTTTAGTTACATTTTAATTAAAATCATGTAAACTCTTCTCAGTAATAAATGGAAGTCTTTGCTGACAATCAAATCCTTATTATAATTGCAGAGCAGCTTCTTGCATGTTTTCACTGTTATTCTGATGTTTTCTCTTTATTTATGAGCTCCAAGTCTATAAAGTTTCAAGGACTCTTTGCAATCATCCTAATCTTTGCCTCCCTCCACAGCTTCTCTATCAGATTTAAGTCAGGACTCTGGCTGGGCCTCTCCAGATGGTAATTTAACCCCCAGTGAGAAATAAAAGACACGATCAAATAAAAAAGGTACGTCAAACCTAAATCTACAAGAAGTGTGAATAATTTGAGATATAAATATTTGTGGCATTAGTGATTTACTTTAATGTTGTGTAAATGCACCAGCAAATGCAGGCAGAACGCAGGCGGAAATTATAGAAAACTCTAAACTGTAAAAAAAACATAGCTTTGTATTGAACACAAAAACAAAAAGGCTTGATTTTGGCACCCCTGATACATTTCTGTTTTTAACCGCCCAGGTTTTCTTCGTTTTACCTTCTGGTTGTATGATGAAGCGCAGACCGGTTCCACTATGATGGCATAGCTTAGTTAAAAAAAATGTCCAAACCTGTAAAGATTTTAGTCAAACTGTTCCTACAATTAAGGGCCACTTTCAATAACTCCTTGCTGTGACAACAGCAGCTTTTCAAACCTGATTCATAATGACCCTTACAGCTGAAACAAATCTCAAAGTGCTACACGGACGTTCACGTTGTTGCACACTGTCGGTCAGCTGGTAGAGGAAGAGCAAAAAAAATCCAATCCGCCATTGTTGGAATACAAGATCAAATTGAAAAAGCTATCAGAGTCACAGCGGCTATCAGTAAAATAAACAGCCTCTCCGTGGTTGGCAATCTTGACCAAAAACAAATGAAAGTATATTTTAGCTGAAATGAACTTATGATAGATCAGCACAGAGTATCTTACCGGAAAGTAGAGAAGGAGGGCTCCACAGAGAATGGCTTCCAGCAGGACGAGACCTGAAGCTCTGATGCTCTGCCGAAACAGAAAGATGTGCAGCTTTTAAACTTTTTACCTCTCATCTTGTAGCTACTGTCCTTTTTAACTTCATATTCTTATCATGAGTCAAAAGAAAATAAAAGTACCACTTTTGTCCAAAGCAGCAGCATTTAGGTGGTTGGCATGTGGGATGTAGTCCAACGTAAACCCAACGTCAACACCTTACGCAAAACCTAAAACATGTTTACAACTCAGTTTTCTGAAAGGATTGGGAGAACTTTGCTTTAATCTGCTTCGGTAGCAGTTTATTAATAAGTTAAATTTTATTTAAACAGAGCAAGAATAGGTTTATTTATGGGGGGGGGGTTTCTGAGAATGCTCCAAGATATTTTCCAAGAATGGAAAAAAAGAAATATTGCTGTTATTTCATCCATCCATCCATTTTCTGACCCGCTTAATCCCTCATGGGGTCGCTGGTGCCTATCTCCAGCGTTCACTGGGCCAGAGGCGGGGTCCACCCTGAACAGGTCGCCAGTCTGCTTTTATTTCATATGAATCTTTTTTAATATTTTAACATCAGCATTCACCCATAGGGAGCAATACTGTTTGGTGCTGATCGTGATTTAAAAAAAGCAATACCTTATAGAAGCAACAACTTAGCGTCTCTTGCTCAAGTAACCAAATGAAATGGCGTTGCATATATTTTACGGCCCTACTTCATACAGCCTGTACTTTACTGGCTTTCAGAAGTTACCTTTAGAAACTTTCCTGAAACTTACGGTATTTCCTCAAACTTTTATGGAACTTACCAGGAATTTTCCTCACTGGTTACTTTTTGTAATTTACCAGAAACTTCATATGTATTTTCATTGGAACTTCTAAGTTACTTTGCTGGAACAAACTGGCTGCTTTTGAACAAATTGCCAGAACTTTACCAATATTTTTCTTAAACTTACTGGTCACCTTAGAGTGTAGATTAACTTCCCACTTGGTGTTTTCTTTGAACCTACCGGTTACTTTTCAGAACATACATGTTACTTTCTAGAACTTTCCTGTAACTTCTGGTTTCCTTCTGTTGATCCAGTGACTGGTTCTTTACTGAAGCAAGAACATAATAGAAACTTTCCAAAACCTTTCTGGAACTTACTGGGTACCGTCAGGATCCGGGTTTTATTAGATGGCGTGCAACTGGGCACTTTCCTGAAACTTGCTAAATGCTTGTCAGAACTTCCAATGCAAGTTCCATAAAGGTACCAGGTAAGTTTGGAAAATACCCAGGGAATTCAAAGAAAGTATAATACAAGTTTTGGGAATTAACCAGTGATTTCTAGGACTTTGCCTAAGGAAAATACCTGGTAAGTTATAGGAAAGTACCTATTATGTTCTGGAAAAAAATGGGAAGTACCCAGTAAATTATTAACTTCAATTCTATAAAGCACAGACTTTCTTATTCAGTGCTACCACATTTTTTTTGTCTGTAGGTGTGTTTTTATATATTGAATTAGCATGAACTTACTCACTGACATAGAACTTAGGCATATAAAGGCAGTACTTTAATCTAATACCTTCATGGATGCTGACTTCAGAATGGTAGTTTGAAAGAAAATGTTGTTGCCACTACATTCATTCATTCAAAAATTAAATTTCTGAATCCATTTTTTATTAAAATTAAACATTAACTGGTTGTTTTAGATGTTGAATTGTAGTGGTCTATGCAACTCACCAACTGTACAGGACTGTCTCAGAAAATTAGAATATTGTGATAAAGTTCTTTATTTTCTGTAATGCAATTAAAAAACATGAAATGTCATACATTCTGGATTCATTACAAATCAACTGAAATATCGCAAGCCTTTTATTGTTTTAATATCGCTGATTATGGCGTACAGCTGAAGAAAACTCAAAAATCCTATCTCAAAATATTAGAATATTTCCTCAGACCAAGTAAAAAAAAAAATTATAACAGCAAAACAAAATCAAACATTTGAAAATGTCCATTAATGCACTCAGTACTTGGTTGGGAATCCTTTTGCACAGATTACTGCATCAATGCGGCGTGGCATGGAGGCAATCAGCCTGTGGCATTGCTGAGGTGTTATGGATGCCCAGGATGCTTCAATAGCGGCCTTTAGCTCATTTGCATTGTTGGGTCTGGTGTCTTTCAGCTTCTTCTTCACAATACCCCACAAATTCTCCATGGGGTTCAGGTCAGGGGAATTGGCAGGCCAATCAAGGACAGTAATGCCATGGTCAGTACACCAGTTACTGGTGGTTTTGGCACTGTGGGCAGGTGCCAGATCTTGGTTGTGCAGCATTTCCTGCCACATTTCCCCCTTCCAACACACTTTTTGTGAATGTGCTTTGAAACTGCACTCTGTGAACAGCCTGCTCTTTGAGAAATTTCTTTTTGTGTCTTACCCTCCTGATGGAGGGCGTCAATGATGGTCTTCTGGACAGCAGTCAGATCAGCAGTCTTCCCCATACTTGTGATTTAGTTTACTGAACCAAGCTGAGTGTTTTTCAAGGCTCAGGAAACCCTTGCAGGTGTTTCGAGTTAATTAGACGATTCAAGTGATTAGTTGAATAGCCTACTAGTATACTTTTTCACGATATTCTAATTTTCTGAGACAGTCCTGTATATGGTGTAGTTAGTTATCTTGTTTAGTTAAAAGATAAGAAATAAGGATTTTCTGCCTCTTTATGTTGGGCATGAAAGAGAATAAAGCATAATAAAAGCTCTTCTTTTTAAGCTTTTTTTCTTGATGGAGTCACCATTTCAGTCACGTCCTATTTTTCCTTTATATAATGTATTTTTGCAGCATTGCGTCCTCTAATTGACAAGACGCTTAAGGGGGCTTTCAGGGACTAAAATACAGCTGTGCCACCCATTTAAAAATACATACAAAAGAAATATGAAGCCAGACTTCTCTTCTCTAGATGAGAGATGTTTATATTATTTTAAATCAAAATAAAAAGACAAAGAGCTTTTTATTTCATATCAAAGTCGGTAAGGGGTTTTAACAGCGAATCCCTGCATTCACATAGGAGAAAATAATAACGTGAATACAGAAGTGGTCTTTAAATAGTAACAAAGCTCTGCCACGTATAAAACAGCCATACATCTTTAATAGTGCAAAGGGCCCTTTGATATGTTGCTTTTAAAGGAATGGCTAGGCGCATCAACATTTTATTTCAATTTAAAGAAGATTGCTGTAAAGATAAACAAGATATTCGGCCCAGCGTTGACAGACTTTGCTTGTCTAATTATTAAATAAGTAAGAAGATATAAACTGGTGACCAGGATCAATTCATTTTGAGCTCCACCACTGATTGAAACTCTAAAATGTTAATACGATACCTAAATGCTAACAGATCACATGAACAACACTCGCTCTGCGTTCCCCCATTCATGCAGTAAAATTATCCTTTATTCTTCCTTAAGTAGTAACTTTTATCTGTATCAGCAAAATGCGAGGAACATGGAAGCACACATTTGAACAAAAAAGTTGGCCAATTCTTTTACAAATAAAAGAATTACATGACAATCTGAAGTAATATGCTTACGTCCATAAAGGAATAATATTTTCAGAGCTGTTTGCATTTCTTGCCACAACCTGCCTTGAATTTCAGACCATGTTAATGCCTATATAGCTCACAAGTCAAAGTCAGAGGGTTTAAAGCAATGAAAAAACTATATTTTGGTAATATCTGAGTGCTGTAAAATGGTGCAACAATGTAGCTGTTCCATGGAGAAACTTGAGACCACAGGAAGTTTTATCTGGCCTCTGTGCAAGGGTCAGACAAAGAGCAATGAGTTCCCCTGGAGAAACTTACTTGTGAGAGCAATACCAGCATCTTTTATCTGCAAGATTAGGTCAGCACTGACTCTTACCCTCGAAGGAAGACTGTTTGGGCCTATTAAACAATATTATTTCTGCTTTTGTAAAAAAAAAAAAAAAAAGTGTTCCAAGCAGATGGTCCAGAGTTACGTGAGAGTTTTAACTGAGGCCAAACTCAGTTCCTGTTGCAGAGACGCCTTTTTAAACTTATATTCAATGCCATTTTGAAGGGTTACAGGAAAAACCTATTTTTTAAGACAAAATATTAAGAGATGAGAGAGGACTGTTGACTTTTGCACAATATTCTAACTCTGAGTAATATGTTCTTCTTTTTTTTTTACAACACACATGATGCCTTTCTTTTGAGCTGAGATTTAATGTCCTAGTCCCTGCTGGCCAAATGGGAATGTTGTGCTGCGTTTGTAACACCTACCTTATTCCTGCGAAAGCGGTATATGAGCACCATGCTGATGAAGGCAATCAGCATGCAGAGACACTGGAAGGAGAGCACAGCCAGGCGAAGAGCCCCGTCCTCTAATGCCACACAGGGAGAGTTGTCTTTACAGAAGGCACAGCCTTGCTGGCAAGGCAGACAGTCGCTAGGGGATCCTTCATCTTCACCAGGACCACCATCTCCAGCTTTCCCTTTTCTCCCAGCCTCTACCAAAGAAGGATGACAGAGTCAAACTTTGCAAACGAAACAAGAAGCAAAGCTGAAAAGTAACAAGAAATTGTTTCTCCACATATTGATTTAGGGTCCATGAACTAGAATATTTGCTGTTGTGAAAAAAAAAAAAGGATGTTTGCTTGAGAGCAGTTAGGTTAAGTTGCTTCAGGAAAATCTAAAGTCTAAAGTTGCGATAAGATGGTAGAAGTGGGAAACTTTTAAAACTCTTAAAATTTTAATTTATAACATAAATCTTGTGTAGGGTTCAAAAATAAGTGAAGCCGGCGTGACTCGCTGCGCCCTCAACATTTCCAACACAAGTTGTCCAGACGATTCGTCCAAAATATCCATGGAGACGTTAATGCATTTAAAAAAAGTTTTTAGTGAGTAGATAGAAAAAAGGGTGCCAAACATACATAAAAAGGATAAAGGCGACAGAGGTGAAAAACCATTTGGCTACACCCTGTGAGGTACACACAACCAAACTCCCATGATGCATCATCCTTAAAAGTGACACGTATGTAGCCTTATACCAAAGAAGTAATGAAAATAATAACCAAATAACCACAATAGGTAAATATACAAATTCCCAAAATGAATATGAATTACCAATAATAATTTCAAAAAGTTAATTTAGCAAGAAAAACAAACCCAAAACATTAACCATAACATGGACCGCGGAACGGGTAGGGCCAGTAGGGCCGCGGCCCTACCTACTTTTGATGATCAAACATGTAAAATAATATATATAAATAAAATTAAAATATTCAATAGCTATTTTTTTCAAATGCACAGTAGTCTATGGCAGCAGCATCATTCTCCAATGAGAAAGCGATAAATCATCCCATCTAAAAATGTATTGGCTGATTGTGTCATGTGATGTAAACAAAAGTTTTCCCACCTCTGCGCTGCTTATGACCGCTACTTCGTTAGCTTCGTTTGCTTCGTTAGCTTAGTTAACTGTGTCCACTGCAAGTGCTGAGAGGTGTTTCTCGTCCCTCCGTTGTATCAAGACCTATCTGAGATCAACAATGACCCAGAAAAGACTAAATAGCTTGATGTGCGCCCACACACACACACACACACACACAGGGATCTTTTGACCACAGTGGATGCTTTGAGGATAGCCAGGGACTTCTCCAGCATAATGACAGACGGAGACACTTTTTCGGGAATATTTAGAGCAGGGGTGAGTTTGACTTTTATTTTTAAAGTATTTTTATTCTGTAAATATTGTGTTAGCTGTAATATAATGATTGTAAGTGGAAATAAATCCGGGGCGTGTGTGCTGGAACGTCAGAAAAAAAGTTAAATAAAAATTCGGTGCCAATTTTAATTATAACATGGCAGACACATTTATTATGCTCAGGGACCACAGCCTATGAGAAAGCAATACATTCTGGTGTCTAAAAATGGATTGGCTTGTCTTGTGTCATGTGACGCAAATCAGTTGCGTGATCAAGGGGATGCTGGTGTTTTATGTGTATGCGGGCGCGTGCGTATGTGATGGGTAGTGGTATTGTGTGTATTGCCTGATGGGCCCGACCAATTTGAAATGCGTTCCGCGGTCCATGAACCATAATGAAATATGAATTAAGGCTCCTACATCTTAAATAACTGGTAGCAGAGACATGGGGAGGTAAGCTTTCCAGGATAGATGGGGAACAATTTCAGAGCTTATTCTTTACCCATTAGTTTAAAATATTGTGTTGCACATTCTCCAGCAGAGTGCCACAGCTTTAGGTCTTCACCACACTACTACTGATATTTTCTTTTGTCTGCAAAGCTGCACCAAACAGTCACATCCATCCGCCTATCCCACTGAATCCTGTCAAGCTTTGGATTGACTCGGGCCAATCTCCAGAGGTGAAAAGGCGAGGACAAGGATAAGATCTGGACAAGTTGCCAGTTAACTGCAGAGTCAACACAGAGACTTACCAAGAGGCTATTAAACCATGCCTGCACTCAGTCACAACATACAAATGTTCGCAGACATGCCCCGGCCAAGGCTAGAACCTAGCACCTTAGTGCCGCAAGGCAACATAGCTGACCACTCTTAAATGCTGAAATTAAAAGCGAAGCTACAATTCAAAAATTCAAGCAATAAAACCTCTTTGTTGTTTTGTATCGTCCACCAGGCCCGTACTCTCAGTTTTTGCATCAGTTGTCAGAGTTCTCATCTGATTTGGTGTTAAACACTGACAAGGTTATTAAAGGAGAAGTCCGGTCAAAATCAGAATTCAAACTGCTGAAAGTACTTTAAATATAAAACTACTACATACTGTGCAAGAAATTATACGTTTTTTTAATTAAGAATAATTCTCATTTAATCATGTTTATGTGGAGGAATCCATCTTGGTCAAGAATAGTACTGTCACCTCCCATTTTTTGACGTCACTCGGCGGACCCGCTGTTGAGCAAGTTTTAACGCTCTGTTTGTCACGGCGCACTATTTTCCAAGATGGCGACTGGTGCTCTGTACGAAGCAGAGAGTGATGAAGTATTTAGTGACAGTGATGAGAGTTCCGTGGAGTCATCATCATCTGATAGCAATATGGATGTTTTAGAAGAGTTTCTTGACAGAAACCGGACTTTTGACGGAATCCAGCGTACCTATTTCCATTGCAAACTCAGTCGGGTCCTACAGTATATATATATATATATATATATATATATATATATATATATATATATATATATATATATATATATATATATATATATATATATATATATATATATATATATATATATACACGCGTGTGTGTGTGTGTGTGTGTGTGTGTGTGTGTGTGTGTGTGTGTGTGTGTGTGTGTGTGTGTGTGTGTGTGTGCGCGCTCCGCGCAGCACGGCTTTGCCGGCGCTGCAGCGGAGCGCGCGCACACACACACACAGCGGAGGAGAGATCGCGCTGAAGTGACTTAAGTTATATATTTGCCCCCTGGTAAAATAGGGCAGGTGGTCATTATTGTATAAATAATAAAATATAAAAGCATTCCAGCACATGCTGGGCGGAGCGCTGCAGCAGAGCGCACACGCACACACACACAGCGGAGGAGAGATCGGGCCTGTAAGTAAGCATTCCAGCACATGCTGGGGCGGAGGGATACCATGTGGTATCCCTCCGCCCCTCTGGTCGGTAACCATCCCCGTAACTTCTAAATTAAAAATTGAAAATAACTTACTGAAAATCCTCACCCTCATGTCATGTTCAAAACATTCTTCTTCGAGATGGTCACTGCATATGACGTGTTTTCTCTCTGGCCAGAAGTTAGATGGCAAATCTGCTCTTCAAGTTGGCAATCCAGCGCCGAGCCCGGTGGCTCATGAATCGGGAAGTTGAAATAAGCAATGTTTTTTCCTCTTTTACCAGTTGTGTTGGAACATCCGATGGCCATGCACGTGGGCATTGTTGCTTCAGCAATAGCTCTTGGGAATGTCAGCGGTGAAGTCCTCTGGAAATCCGAAATAATTATTGATGATCGCAGCTGTGTAGAACGGCTCCTATTGACTTTGCATGGAAAGCGGAGAGAAATGCTGTCGCCGCTTCCGCTTTTCTACGTCGCAGGATGTGATGTCAAACGCCCCTTACTGCCCAAATATGGGCAGTAATGTCAGCCCCCATACACAGTGATTCAGACGACAATTTATGTTTTTATTTTCTTATTGATTAAAGATAAGTTCATTAAATAACCACGAACGTATTAGTTTTAGTTATAGCTAATGATACCCTGATTTTTCCTTGTTGACCGGAATTCCCCTTTAAAGTGGGTGATTTTAACGTTCATGTTGACACTGAATGTGATAACCTTAGTGTAGCCTTTAAAACTATCCTAGATTCAATTGGTTTTGCTCAAAATGTGCATAAATCGACGCACTCTTGCCTTCATACTTTAGACCTTGTGCTGACATACGGCATTGATTGTGAAGAATTAACAGTATTTCCTCACAACCCTGTCCTGTCTGTCCATTTTTTAATAATCTTTGAGTTTAATTTAACTGAGTTCTCCACCCCTAAAAGATCTGTATAATCTGATTGAATTTGACTTTGGAAAGTGCCTTGAGATGACACGTTTCATGAATTGGCGCTATATAAATAAAATTGAATTGAAATTAATTGAATTGAATTCAACGGATAAACATCCTGAGCAACGTTGAAGTAAGCTAAAAATTCTCCCAAAATAGTTTCCTCTCAGCCTTTTCTTTTTTTTTCAACACCGAAATTAAGTTTAATGGAAACAGATTTCAGATAACATTACTACCGATACAACAATATAACATTAATGTCTGGAGCAACTTGTCTCAATACAACATTTTCCACTATAACACATTATCTTGGTTAGTACAGTCATGTTCAGTAAATTAGAATATGCATTCAATAAGGCTCATTGTGAAATTAAAAGTACCCTTTTTAACAGCATTGTGGAAGTGTAAAGGTTCATTTTTTATTCCCCATACATGCCCTTACAATTGCCAGACGTGTAAAAGTGGTTTTCCTCTGTTTTCCACAGTTGCCTCTATATGGATTAGTCAGTGGGTGTGACGCGCTGCACGCTCTCCTTTACCTGCTTACTTTGTTGAGTCTCCGGCCGCCATTGACGCATTAGCGAGAGAACACGAGCTAACTTCAGTATTTATAATTTTCGCGCATCAGAAGACATTAATCCTCTAAACAAAAGAACTGTGCAGTCACAGTGGCAGATGTTTTTGCTTTTCACCCAAAACACTGGTGTAATTTCAACTTGTGGCCAGAAGGGGCAGACATCTGCAAAAACTCTGGAACTTGCCCTATGCTCCTACCTTTAAGCAGAAATTAAACTTACTTTTTATTAAGCACAAATTTCAGTATCAAAAATGTTTTTTTATTGGTCTGATAAAATATTTTTATCTAAAGTGTCATATTTTCATTAAGGAGAAATTGCCTTCATTAACGAAAATAAAGACTAAAGGCTATCTCAGGGAGGGGGGGGTTGTTTGGGTCGGGTTGTTTAGCAATCCCCTAACCACCCCTCTATAATGGTGTGAACCAGAATAGAGGGATCCCTGGAAACCAGATCCAGTTAGGAAAACGCCTAACCTCACCTTCACAAGCACCCCTTTAAAAGAAGTCCTACATCAGCGAAAATGATTTTTTTAACTGTGCCCATATTTCCCTTTAGGAGGGCAAAAAGAAATGAAAAAATACCCGTACCTTAGACCATTAAGTCAGATTTACTGCACAAAAACTACTAACTATAGCCTATAGCCTTCTATGTATATATTATATGTCCTAGTTTTGTACTAAAATGTGTAAATCAGAACAACGCTTTTATTATCCTGATTCCCTTCCTTTCCCCCTCTGTTCCTAATATTCCTTTTAGACTCCATTATTTCTGTCTCCTCGTCATTAAAAACTGGAGGTGTGCATTACCGCCACCATCTCCTGCCTTTTTAATCCCATGAAACCATCTTCCTGTTCTCCCACATCTCATCTTTTCTGCATTTCTTTCTTCAATTTTTGATTGACACTTTATTCTGTAATTTACTTTAATGCACTGTAAAGATCTTCCTCTCGTTGGTTGGATTGCAACAATTTGTGCTACATAGCGCCAACTACTGTACGGGAGTGACCTGGAATTGTGACATGTCAATCATCTGGGGGGGGCACCCGGGGGGGGGGGGGGGGCAATCAGACCTCAGGGGGGTCCATTGCCCCCCGTCCCCCCAGCTCTGCCCCTGTGCTGCAGTGCTAATGCTAGCTTTCACGTAAAACAGGTCCAACAAGTGTGGTTTTTTATTCAGCTGTCCTAACTGCTTGTCGTCCAATGTGTTCTTCTGGAACACATTGGACACATTGGATAATATACAATAACCTAAGCCCAAAGTGGTTTTAAATTGGGATTTTCTAACGTCATATAGCCGCTGGCTAAGCTGCAGTGCCAACACTCACTGTTTGTAATGTTGCTACTCTGAGTTATTTCATATTCATTTCTGTGCTGCTGACTACATCTTTTTAAATAGGCCTGTTTATTCCACATAAGAAACAATATTAGAAAAAGTCACTATTTGCTTCTGCTTGTCCAAAATCAGGTTAGTTTCAACTTAGCTACCTTTAAGATCTCATGTCAAGCTTTTTTTTTATGTATTCTGACAAAGGTTGACTTTGGTTGCATTTATTCTGTTTTCATTCCAGGGAATACAAACTGGGGCAACGGGCATTTCATTTCTCCTAGTTATTGAATTTTACTGCGGTAGAAGAGTGAAGCATCACTTAATAAATTCGATTATCCTTCTTTGACCTTAAAAGGAGTCATTGACAATGTGTCAACACAGGAGAAACCGATCTATAGGTGTGAACATGGACCGTCAACCTGCTCTTGAACCAGCACACTGCTGAGCTCATGTATGAGGCTAGCTTGTAAAACGCAGACCGGGGGACCAACTGTAAACTTTATAAGGACTAGGTACAGGCAACTATAAAAGCAAAGTAAAATAATACTTAATATTAATATAATGATTTAAAACAAAAAAGTTGACCTTGATCAAATTGCTATGACTTAAAACAGAAAAGCAACAATTTATTCCTCTGCTGTAAAAATAACACAACATGTTGCATATATTAATATTGTGCACATATTAAAGTTATAAGAATTATGCATGTATATAGTTGTCACAGCTGTAATGTTATCTAAAAATGTTTAATTGTAATTCAGACTTGATCTTTACAATGTAGTGAAAATGATTTCTCCTGTTTGAGAGTTTCAGAGGTGGACCTGGAGGTCAAGCTTGACCGTAGTCACGAGCCCCAGATCCTCACTAGCACCACCACGTTTCACCTTCCATATAATTTAACAAATTAATAATAATAATAATAATAATAATAATGATCTTTAGTTTGCTTACTAACTTTGCACTCTTCTTTCTGCGTTTTCTGCAGCAGCAGGTAGATTTGGCAAAAGGTTAGTTGCTTTTTGAGATTATCAGACAGGTTCTTGATCAAACATGGCCAGAAATGAAAATGAAAATGAGCTAGAAAATATGGATAAGCACAAGTTAATTCAGGATTTAACAAGGGGCTTAAGACAACGCATTTTTCACATATAGGACCAGGTCAGTTTGACCCGCTTTTCCTCTTCAAAACTGTATAATAATAATTTGAAATGCTTTCATTTGTATTTAGCCTGGCTTTCTTTTTCTGATGTCAAAATTAGTTTGATTGTCTTAAAACACTGTGAAGATGTAAAAATACTGAAATAATCTGTTATGAGGAAAAACTTTAACAACACTGTAAACCCCCTTATACATATAGAAAAAAACGTTAAACCGAGTTGTAGTTTCAAGTGCTTACTGCGCAGAAATGTAGGCCTCTTTGGCTATTTTTTGAGTGACAGGAATACACTGCAAAAAAGGAACTAAAAGGTAAAACTTTCTTGAAATTAGTTTATTTTTTGAGCAGGTAACCAAGACTATTTGCCAATGGTATAGGATTTTTGCACTTAAAATAAGAACAGTTCATCTCCATCATCTTATTTCAAGTGCAGGAAATCTAATTATCTTATTTTGGGGGTAAAATACTAATTCAGCTGGCAAATAGTCCCATTTAGCTGCTTAAATCAAGCAAAAAAATATACTACTATCAAGAAAATTTGACTTACTTTTAGTTCCCACTTTTGCAGCGTAAAATATTAGCTGGATAATTAGTAGGGCAATCTGCTCAGTTAGTCGGCTTTAATTGACCTGCTGCTCTTAACTTGCTGTACCTGCTGTAGTTTTAATATGACTGTGGCATCATTAGAGGAATGGGTGGCATTCCTTTAATTTCATCACCACGTCTGTTTTTTCTTGACTAGAGATATTTCCAACAACCAAATTTCTCTTTCTTGTGAGCAGGAAGAAAACGCCTTCGCCTTTGGCTGCTGATTATAAGTGTGCAGCAACCGGTTTCTTTTGGGATCTCATTAAGAGGATTTTAGATAATTTTAGCCGTTTTGAAAATGAAAACTTTTAAATCTTTGGGAAACACTGACAACAGTAACCAGCTCAGTAAAGACAAAAGTATGTGCTTTCCCAGTTAGGCTTAACCTAAAACTACAAAAAAAAAAAAAAAAAAAAAAAAAAAAAAAAAAAAAAAAAAAAAAAAGAGCTACCAGTGAGACTGAATGCGTAGTGGGATAAATGGCTTCAAAGGGATCCCTTTCAGTTCCAAAATATGAAGAACTTGGATAAAAACGCATGAAGAATCACACTTGATTACAACAGCAAATGCTCAGGGAAACAAAACAAACTGTATAAAAATAAACGGAGGTAAAAAAAGAGAACTGTTTATTGGTTTGTATAGAAATCCCTTGAGAGATGCCCATATGGCCGGATAGATAACAGATTTTAGACTTATGGAGCTTTGATGGGGGCTTTAATGGAAGAAGCTATTGTCTTTGAGATTTGAAGGGATTTTGCTTTAAAAAGAACTGTCCTATTTTTTCTTCTTCTTCTGATCGCTTAAAGGGGATACTTATCTCCGTAGGAATGAGTCACACACACATTCTCGTTGGTTTGTTGCTACTGTGCTTGAGTGATGGCCAGGGGAAGCTTGGACATAATAACTTCATGAACACAGAATTGAGCAGAAACGGCTTCCACTGCAGAACGAGTTTAGAGGATGTTCGCGTGTGGATTAACAGGCTTCTTATCGGCTCGTCGTCGGGCCACACTGCGTTACTTTACCCATCTGGAAGGCTTGAATCCGGCACATTCAAAACGCCGCACAACAGAGAGCGAAACGTTCCGTCTGTCGTTTTCCTGGCGTGGAACGGTGCGTTTCAAGTTTACAATGCGTTAAGAGATATTTAGCAAAAACCAGTGGAACATTGAGGCGTAAAAGAGGACTGGATGGGTCTTGAAGGTAGGGCTGGATGATAATTCAATAACAATATACATCGATCGATAGACATATATCGATGATAGAAAAAATAGGGTCAATACAAAGTTCAATAGAATAAAAGTTTTCCTTCCTTTTGCATTCTAGCCTATCATGTAGGTTAATATTACAGTCATTATATCCTCCCAACCAATCACAACGCAGACTCAGGAACTAAGCTCCACCCCCTTCAAAGAGTTCAGAGAGCACTCGTTCTTTTTTGTTTTTAAAAAAATTTGCAGCTTTGGTGGAAAGTTGGTTGAATAAAGAGTTGAGTTTGAATTCATTGTGTGTTCTGTATATAAAAACAGGTCGCTAAGCAACAGCATGAAATGGCCAGGGCTGCACTTAAAATATATCTTTTGAATTTGTTGATAATTATCGATATCAATCCGATATGATTTTTATTTTATCAACATGTTTTTTCCTATATCGTCCAGCCCTACTTGAACGTGCCTAAAATGAAAGCATAGCTTCCCCCGTTTCAGCTGATCACGCTCACGTCTCTCACCTGTTTCACCTCCAGCCACATTCCCCTCACCAGATTATTGAAAGCCATCGTACAGTTAAACATTCAGCGTTATTCCCATGGCTCCTTCCCAACTTCACATCCTTGACCTCAATTTTCACACATTCCTCCGTTTCCCTGGATCTGATTATCGACTCTCGCCTTTTTTCCCCCCCCGCTCCCCTCTGGATCGGTCATTCATCCGTCACCTGTTGTGACGACAGGCTTTCCCCGGGGCATCCTCCCTCGCTCGCTCTCTGAGAGGAGAGGCGCCGCTAGCTCGGCGTCACGTTGTTTTGGAGTTGCTCCTCGGAGCATCTGCCGTCTCCTGTTTTGCTGTGAAATCCGCTAACTGTGCTCTGTGTCTGGTTGTCACGTCGGGTCCATTAAGGCAGGCGTTACAGGCGGGGTAGGAAAATTGAAAGAGGGCAGGTTGAAACCGCTGGGGGTCTGTGTTTGCAAAAAGGCCCTTTTTTAATTAACTCACAGCCGACAGAATAAACTGCAAATAGAAACTATCATTAAAAAGATATTTCCCATCTCGAACTGGATTAGTCTCCCAAGGTGGAAGGCTGCATCCATTTTTTCAGACAGGTCTGATATACCCTCATCAGAAACTTTAATAAAGGGGAAAACGGGCGTATTGTTCAATATATTTATTTTTGGTTTAAAAAAAAAGGGCAGATCTCACAGCTGCACAAGTGCTTACAAAGGACTTTCATAAACAGACATAACATGTAGCATTTGCTTTCAACCTACACTGCAAAAAGCTAACTAAAAGTAAGTAAAATCTTCTTGAAAATTAGTATATTTGTCCTTGATTTGACCAATAAAATAAGACTATTTGCCAATGGGATGAGTATTTTGACCCCTAGAATAAGATAATTAGATAATTACTGCACTTGAAATAAGATGATGAAGAGTAGTTGTTCCTATTTTAAGTGCAAAAGTCTTATTCCATTAGCAGATCGTTTAAATGTGCCTGTTCAAATCACGGACAAATAAACTAATTTCAAGAAGATTGTACTTTACTTTAGGTTCCCCTTTTGCAGTGTAGTAGGTTTCAGCAGCATCAAATAAAATTAAGATAACAGGAATAAAAACTCAAATCAGGTGAACTCCTGCTACTTATGAACTCCAGCTGTTAAAATTTGAGTGTATAAAAGTTGAGAAAACTATACTTTTTACCAATAGCTCTACATATAAAACTGCTTTGTCAAACATTGGAACCAGTTTCACAAGAAAATGCAAATATGTATGTAAAATGCATTTACTGCCAATGAGGCAGATCTTATCAACTTGAGTTTGAATTCGTGAAGGGATTTTAAAGATTGTAATAGATCCTGTTAAGAAAAAAACTGAACTATGAGCGACTGTTTAGAAACAATGGTGCTGAGTACAAAACAAGGAGAAACATGCACTGAAACAGAACCGCTTATATGAGTACTTTCTAAACATTTGTGGGAAAACGTATTACAAAAAACAATAATCTGATTTAATATTTGTTCATGTTAAAAATTCGGCATTAAATCTTCTTGACAGGCGATAAAGAGTCAGTACCAAATCCTTGAAGATAAAGCCATCTAAAACATTTTCTCATTAGCGTATTAATTAGATCCTGATGAAGTATTTGAAACCTGGCCAACCTACATACAGTGTTTTGGTTCTTCTATCCGCTGTGGTCAGAGAAACCATGTTTTAATGGGACTACATTGATAATGTTAGGCATAATTACATAATTTTATTGTTAGAATGAATAGTGTTCATAATTAAACCATGGACCAAAATGTTTATATTCCATAAATTTCAAATTTTATTTCAGAAATTTCTAACATTGGGCTAACATAAATGATCCAAGGTAACCAGATTCTGCCATCAGTATGAAAATATAGATTACCGGTATCTAATTTTTGCGTGACGTATTGAAATATGTTGTATAGGCCATGAGATTTGCTGCAGCTCTCACTTTCAAACAGAATGAACAGGTTAACGATGCGACATTGAGCCACACTTCAGCTGAAGCTCTTCAAGCAAAAGTACAGATTAACTGAGTTTAAAGTACACAGAAAAATATCAGAGATTCACTCCTCAGCTTCATTGGCCCTAATCGGTAAAAGTTGGAAACCCAAAGATTTTATCTTTTTCTGATACTTGAACACACCATAAGCGCTTTCAGGTTGTGGCAACAGCACTCTTCAAGGTGGATGATATTTCAGAGCGAATTAAAAAATAAAATAAAATAAATAAATAAATAACTTTTCAGTATCAGGCAGGTTTTAAAATGAAGTGAGAAGGAGCCTTTGATATGAGAAGCTATTCTGCTGTTTCTACAACATATTAAGACATGTCTGTAGTTAATTTGGGCTGGGAGAGAGCGAGATGCAGAGCAAGATTGTAAGAAATGTTGCCACCATTTTCAGAGTTGAGGTAAACGTCTACATTCTGAAAAATATGCACCCAGAGGCCTCTGTTTTAGTACCAATAGGTAGGCTATTTGCTAAGATACTGAAGCCTGTTTAAATGATCAACAATGAAAAAAATGTTTTTGTTTTAAAAATAGTTAACAGTCAACCGCTCTCTTAGTCAAACAGCACGACTTTTCCTCTGGTTATGATAAAAATAATTACTGGGTGCTCGTAGAAGGGAGACAGGACATTTTTTTCACTGCAGTCCTTATATTTTGTTATGATATAGAATATATAATTTTGAATGTACTCCTGGATCAGTGCTGTGCTCTTTTGTGTCTCTGGTTCTGCTGGTAGTTTCTTCTTATTAAAAGGGGAGTTTTCCTCTCCACTGTTGCTGGATGAATGAGCAGTATGAGGGATTGCTGCAAAGCCATAAACACAATGTATACGACTGTACGCTGTGACTCCAAGCTCATCCAGGAGGAGTGAATGCTGCAAGTCAATGACCCGATGCAACCTTCTGGGTTTTCGTAGATGAAAAAACCTTTTGACCAATCTGTCTGTATGTGTGACTTTGGAAAGGGTCTCGAGAGGACGAGGTGTGAATGGGCACTATATAAATAAACTGAACTTAACATAGTTAGTGGAATTGGCCAAAATCGGTATCAGCAGGTCAAAACTTTACAAAAGCTGGATCTTATACAAACAGAACGCAAAATTTTGATTGGTCTAGGAAATATTAAAGCCACACCTGAAATAACTTACCTGAACATCCACTGATAATGCAAGGAATGTACAGGTAATATTTAGGTAGTGCTACACACTTTCTATTACAACCATGCTGAACGTCTTATTTAAAAAAAAAAAAAAAAAAAAAAAAAAAAAAAAAAAATGCAGCAATAAGTTTATTTCAACATGCATTCTCTCACACAGATACTCATCTGGTAGCTGCCATTCAAATCAAGCACATGAAAAAATGTTATATGCAGAAATCTGTCTATTTTTTAATCAAGCCAGCTTTGTCATAACTTACTGGTGAAGCCATTGACCGCCACTCTGTTGGGGTGGTAAAATCCTTTTCTACACTGGCATTGGTACTTGTCCAGGACAAACCCATGACCATGGAGCGGCAGACACTGTGAAGAGAAGAGCACATGCACTTTATAGCAGCTACAACACAAAGCCATTGAAATAAGTATAACACGATAAGTATTTGTGTTTTAAGACATTTAAAGCTTGACCTCTGAGGCCCTGTTTACACAAAGATGAACAAGGTTAGTTTTTATAAGCGATTAAGAAAAATGTACGCCACTGAAAACGCTGTAGTAAGCATGCCGGGCCCATTGGTGGCGCCGTGACACTGCCACCGAAACCCACAAAAAACAGTGAGCAAGCACAAAGCTAGTCATGTTAAATAAAAAATACAACGTGCCCTTCTCGTTATTCTCCGAGGTGAAACCAAAAGCATGCGGTTCGTGTGATTCTTATGGTTTTAGACGAGGAACAGCAGGTTCTGCTGTAACAGCCAAAACAAAGCTTCCATTATATGTATGGAACACCAAAGTGCTCAAAATTAATTAAATAAACAAAACATTCTGAAATAATAATTAACTTGAATAAATAAGAGACGTATATGCAAAGTGACAGTGAAATAACAGAAGAAACAGGACGGGGCGAGTTGTATGATTGGCTGCTTTTTTACCCAGACAACTGCAATTCAACACAGAGTTTCAAGTCAGGTCTGAAGATACAGCTTACCCCCACATAAGCCATCTGTGGAGCACCCGGGAAAATTAAATCACTTTTTAAGGCTCACCCAATGGGAGAGCAAGTCCAGCCCTTTGATGCTGATTGGCAGGCGAAGTGTCATTATGAAAGAAATAGGCCAGTGTGGAAAATACCATTATGAAATAAAAGATGACTTTTAGAAAATGACATTTTTAAATAAAAGCTGTTGGAATTAAATAATAATGTCTCAATAATAATTCATATTATTGGCATAAAATTATGTGACAAATTTTATTCTATTATACACATTTTAAAAAAAGAATAAAAAAATCATAATGAGGTGATCATTTTAGAAGCATTCAGTTATTTCAAAATCTCTGTCACTTTGTATATTTATCTTTTGTTTATTCAAGTGAATAATTTTATAAAGTTTTATTTATATATTTAATTTTTAGCACTATGGCATTCCATACATCAGCACCATGTTTGTTATTGTTAAGAGTGAGGCACATAAGACAGAATTACATTACAGAGAGGGATGGAGCGATGACGAAAACACGTTTAGCATGTACACGTGAAGGTTTTCCACCCATGGACCCAGATTTGTAAACGATCAGAGGCAGGGGACCCAGTATTCAGCCAGACAAGCAGAGGTTCTGAAAAAGGCTTTTTATTAACAGAATGTAAAGACGGGCTGAAAACTAAAAATGACCGTCAAGCCAAAAACAGACGGCAGCAAACAAACGGTCCAAAGCCCATGAACGGCAAGCTATAAAACAAGAACGGGGTCAGGCAAACTCTTAATCACAGGACAGATTAGGTCAGGCAACAGGCAGGCAGTCCGAAACAGGCAGGAACAAAAACAGGTGGAAACAGGCAAACAGGGTCAGAATTAAATGACAGAACAGGAATAGGATTTTGCTGGACAGAGACTCACCCATATGCACGGAAAGATGATCTGGCACTGATGGCTGGTCTGAACACAGTTTATATGGAAGTGGAAACAGGTGAAACCAGTGAGAGATGATTGCAGGCGGGGTGGAGCTGAGCAGGTGTGCAGAGTGAGTAATCAGACCAGGCATCAGTGCCGAGATCCTAGCAGAACTCAAAAACAAGCCAGAGACAGAACATAAACAACAGAAATCAAACAGTAAAGAACCCAAAACAGAAAACTAAATAGTGGCAGAGACTCAAACTATTACAAGATTGAAAAATTTATAATGTTTAGGTCTCCCAATACACCGGATCCATGTGGACACAACGGCTAAATGACAAAATATCTTTGCGAATGCACAAATCTCGTCTCCTGTAGTAAGGATAGGCATCTAATTATTGGAGTTATCATTTTACTCTCCAAAGCTGAGAAGAAGAAAGAATCAGAAAGATCAGACTTTTGTGGGTAATTATATAATTAACACTAAATATGATTAGGTAGCTAATGAGATTTTCTTTGGTGTGGGCTTGAATGTTACATTTAGTTCCCTCTCTAAATTTCTAATAAGCCTTTTATCAAATAATTTTAAAGAGAACGGAGCGATAATATAGTATAATCCCCAAGAAATTATTCAGGAATCAAAATAGCTCCAGTACTTCAGCCGACACTTGACACACTGCGAAGTGCTTGTGACCTGACAGAGAGAGACTTGCCGGAGTGGGGGGTCTAAATGGAGCGTCACAGTGGACTGCGCTCTGCATGTCTGCTGCTATTCCTGACAGTTCGTCAAGCTCCTTGGTGGTTTCTGAAAACCCTTTTCAGTCTGTAGGGCCCTCTGATGAAGCCGTGAGAAGCCGGCTGAGACTCAAAGACCCAAAGTAATTAGCAGGTCGGTATTTAATGTTCTATAAATAAACTCCATTGAAGAAGCCAAAGTTGTTCAAGTGGCTCTGATTGTCATTAACAATGTAGTTTTAAGTGAACAGTGTATTTCCCACAGTACTGTTAAATAGTCTACAAAGAGCTCAAGGTATCTGTTATTTCTTTATGTTTTGCGTCCTGGTATGTAAGCTTTATTTTGACTGTATTCGAGTAGTGTCAATTTATCTGCCAAGTACCTGACTATTTTCAGAGGAATGTTTGTTATTTAATCTGACCTGAATAACTCAGACATAATTAAATGAGTTGAGTCCAAAAATAACAGAGAACTTAGCAAAGTCAATCAGACGTCTAATATTTAAGATGATACTTAAGAAATGTTATTCACACCTGGTCATTAGCGTAAAACTAAACAACTAAGTGAAAGATGGTGCATCTCTCAGGCTCTGTTGTTTAATAAAAACCTCCCACTATCCTCCAGGAAGTCTAATCTAGAAATTGCTGATCAAGATATCTTGATTATAACGCTGCTTAGTTCCTTGGAAGCTGTTCATTAAATACGTTTGTATGACACTAAATTTACAGTCTTCGAGTTAGATTAATTGCAAAATTCAAAATGCGTCTTCTTAATCCAATATGAACAGTGAGTCCATTAAAATACTAAATACTAAAAGTCTAATTTGTCTGTTCATTTGATTTACCCCTCGTATAAAGTTTTTATGCCTCCAACCGAAGCTGTGAGAGCAGATTCTTGCTCATTTTCATGCGAGACGTTGCGACATCTAATGTTGGCCCCGGCTCTAAATTTGTCAGGGTGATCACCACAGCATCATCGGCGTAAGGTGTGTCTGTCAACTGAAAAGTAAAATCATTATCCTTCCTTTCCTTTTTTACAGCAAAGCCCATCATCCAAGGTTTGATGATATTAATCGTCAACTTTATTTGTGATGGCATCTTATATTTCAAACAACCACTATTTTTCTTATGGACAAACCTTACATACACAAACACCTACAGCTGCTTGGATCCAGATACTTACAGATTCACTTCTATACAGAAAAACCCCTTTTATCTTCAGCTGTCACGTTATACATGTCGTACTAATTAATACTGTATATTATTCAGTGATGGTATCAAGGTGCTGGTTGTTTGTACCTTTAATACTTTATCGGCTGGTTGTGCTGTTCTTTTTATATCTCTCTTTGCAGGTGAAGAAGCAGACTGAGGATGTTGTATCGCTCTCTCCCTTTTCTCTCCCCTTTCTCTTTCACCTTTTCTCCTTTTTTCCCCTCTTCTATCTTCTTGTTTCAGTGTCCATTTAACATGAAATATCCCCTTCATAAATTCTAATAAAGATAATTGCATGTATAAATCAAGCGGAGCCCAATGGCGAAAGCGGTAAGGCTCCGCTTGTGATAGTATAATCTGTTGGGCTCTTTTTGGCATTAAGACAACAATTCTTATTGCCACAATGCCAGACAGGGCACAAAATATAATTATATATATCAATGAAATGTGTCCTCTGCATTTAACCCACCCCGCAGGTAGCAGAGGGCTGCCACTGTGTGGCGCCCAGGGAGCATTCTGGGGCGGAGGGTCTCGCTCAGGGACCCAGAGTTGAAGAAAGCCCTCTGAGGGTTGAATTTTTTGTCTTTTTAGGGACATTAACCAAACCATTTAGAGTAATTTAGAGAACATCTAGGGCTTTGCTTCCCCTCGGAAACAAACTACAACTACCCTATTAGGCTGAATGAAGAGCAGACATAGAGCATTGTTTCTCAGATGGGTTTGTGAAGCTTCAGGATTAGATTTTTCCATTTACTGGTGGAAGCTGGAAGAAACTATTCACCCGTGACACCAAGTTTCGCTGTTTTAAATTAAACCAAGCGGTGTTGGATTGGCGGAGTAGCTTAATGAAGTGCTTAGTCACCGCTAAGGAAATGGTTTGATGCTCCATGGTTGTACGTCCTGTGGGTATCACAGTGAAAGGATGTGTCTTTAAAATAGATGGTACACCGGCTGGGAGTCTTTCATTCTTATTTAGTCAGCTGGGCTGCAGATACCTTCATTAAAGTCCTCCAGGTGTAGCTCTGGTGCAACATCAGTCAGGAACCTGATTTTATCTTTGATTGCCCTGCAGCCATCTCCTCGGGACAGCCGGTGCGTGCCGCAGCAACTGCCTGCCATTGTTAATATGCCCGCCTCAATGAGACATGAGAGGAAATGACCAGAGACAGGTGTATTTGTGTGTGTCTGTGCGAGCATGCATATTTTCAGCGTGTGTGACAGGAAAGCCAGGAATAGCTCTGGCCATGCGCCCCAGTCCTGCCTGCCGTGGAGACAGGTGAAGGGCTGGGATGGGGAGTGTGCTGAATGGGAAAGCAGCCCGCTTCCAAGCCACCTGTCAGCAGCCGCGTGTGATCTCAGCCGTGAGCCAGAGAGATTTCAGCAAGTCATACAATAAATTGCGTGAGACTTTGATGAAAGTGACCTGTTTTCTGTTTTTGTGTCGTTGATACCAATACCTGCTGTATACGTACGATTTGGCATGTTTTATCTCTCGGTCGTCCTGCTTTAGCTTTGCAACTCTTTTGGGAATCATTGTCCCGTTGATGAGCCAGAATGGATCAAGCCTCAGCTGACGGAAAAGCCGCATCCGACCTGACTCTTTGGTGTACGATGAAGTTCTGGGTCAGTTCCTGTAGCTGCAAGTCCAAATCATGACCCATCCACCACGTTGCTTTACAGCTGTCAGGTTTGTGCTGATATGATGTGTTTAAACAAGATTTGGTTCCATCTGTCCGAAAGACGTCTTGTGGTTCAGTTAGATGGATCTTTGCAAAAGTTGGTCTGCCATGTTCTGTCCAGGAAGAAGAGGCTTCCTCCTTCAAAGCTTGCAAACTAACCTCTGAGGTGTTTGGCTTTCTTCTCTGGTCTGCTTGCTCAGGTGAACTGACGATGAACCAAACAAAATAAACTGGACAGCAGAAAAAGCTTAATTTTAAGTGAGAGGCTATATAGACTAATGTGAGTCTTATTCTACTCCAGGTCAACAAAAAATTGGCATCAGCATTTAATAAAATGCAGCACCTTAGAATGAAACTCGATGTAAATGATTTGTTTTTGTTTCTTTAATCTGACCCAACTCTCACACTATTATTCCTCCCAGTTATTGTGTCCTGGATAAAATACGTTTACTCAGGTTGGCTTCTTAGAAATAAATAAATATGATGCCTTGGTTGGTGTGTCCTAATACTTAAAATAGATGCTCAAGAGGAAATGTTCATAGGGGGAGCAGAGGCCTAGTAGTTACAGAAGGTCTGTGGTTTGAATCCCACAAACCTGAGCAAGACCAAGAATGTGCCGCACAGATGTTGTTGTTGACAAATTTAGAAGTTCTGTTTATATGTGTTTTACCTAAACACACGTATATACCATCTGCTGAAAGCTGGTGGTATTTTTATTAATCCTTTTTTTTCCATGAAGATCATAAAAGGAAGGCATTTTTTTAAACACTACATAAAATTTATAGTTAACTAATACGTTGAGATAGTTTAAGTCACCATGAAAAGAAACAGCATTGCGCGTCATTTCTTTAGTAAAATTCTGAAACCTTACACAAAATTATCTGTTGTTGAATATTTCTTTTCATACAAGAACTGTTTTTAAAGTAAAGCACATGCTCAGTTATGTGTGACGGCACGGCGCTCTTAATGTTAGTAGAAGTTAATCAATTTGCTGTTTTTGCATCAAGCTAGAGGCAAAAAAAAAAAAAACCACACACACATTACATCACTGAGAAATAATCAGGTCTGCAGTGTACGGTTACATGATCTTCAACTTCTCTTTCTGATAAGGCGCGTACTTTGTCAGTGGCTGACAGCTTTTTTAATGACAAAAAAAGCCCAGCGTCTGTTACAGAGCTGACATCTTCATTACCTGCAGAGATAAGCAAATACAACCCATCTCATTAACTCTGTGTGAGAGTCACATGTCTGAGAAACACCCACAGATTGTTGCAGGTTGTGCGGTTGCACCCCAGGCTCCCCCTGCGGCTACGCTCATAGCAGTTAGCATCCCAGCTGCGGCAGCTGTCAATCACGCACACTGTGACAAGCTAATTGCCATAGGGACGTGTGCATGGCCACCGGTGAGGACCTTTCTACTGGTGTGCGCTCACGCTGTCAGACCAGCAAGGTATGCCTGCGACGGAGCTCCCATAGCAGTTATCAGAAACATACAAAACACACCCAAAGCCACGCATTGGCATGGTTTTGTGTTTGTAATCATTACTGACGCATGATTTTAACTATAGAATTTAATTTAAAACCGTTATTTAGATTTTAGGTACCGTGTCCTCTGGAACGGGGTTTTCCAGCAGTCAGTATCTTACCTGTTGCAGATCTCGCTTTGATAGTTTGTTTGGAGATTTCTGCTCATCAGCGAGTCAAGATTACGCTTAAAGCAAAGCAAGTTCTAGATCACATTTCTCAATCTCAAAAGCTGAACAGTTAATGTGACCTTTAGTGAATATCCATTAGCACTGCTGTCACTTGTGCATGAAAAGGTTGACCGAGGTAGAAAACGGACGTTTGCATGGAAGACTCTGCCCGCTGGTCACTCAAGGAAGCAACATAAAGTTTAACAGCAATCTCCTCAAGGCAATCTCCAGAGATCCTCAGGGTGTTCTCTTTGCCCCCTGACAAGGATCCCTATGAGGCCTTCCAATTAATGCCCTAGCAAGGTTCGCCGTGGGTTCCAGCAGCCTCATGGCCGGCCTTTTAACTCCTGTACCTGTTTCTGTTTGGTCCAATTTGCTTTGAATTTTATCCAAGGCACCCTCCTCCGGTCCGATCGTGTGGTTGTTTATTTTAATGTTGTAATTTTGCCTTTAGTTTGGATGTTTTGGCTCCTTTGTAGCGTACTGTGTTTCATTTTAGTCCGACGTTTTAGGTTACCGGTGTTACTTTTACTTCAGCTCCTTAGTTTCCTGTCGTTCTGCAGCTGGTTTCCCATCTGCTCATTTACTTGTCTGTGTTTCATCCAGTAATCACAGTCCCCGGTATAAAAACACCTCGGTTTGTTGTTTTTGCTGGTCCTTTCTGATCATTAAAGCATGTTTTCACTATGCAGCTGCCATCCTCGTCTCTAAATTTGGGTCCCGACTGTGTCGAAACATGACAGCTCCACTTCCTGCACTTGAATGTACGAATATATCAAACACAGCTTTTCTTCTTTTGCCTTTAGATGACATAAATCAGGGAAATTAAATAAAATGAAATAAAAAAATCAAAGTGTTGTACTGATTGCTGCTGAGGCCAGGGGTCTTCTACCTGACCAGGAAACCAGAAACTTGCTTATGATTCTGCCGGCTAATTAGAGCCTTCTGAATCCTCTTCCTCTCGCTTTAAAATAAGCCCACGCTCTTCCGGTCCAGCACAGCGCCTAATCAAGCACTAATAGGACTCGGCAGATATTTGTAATGACCCTGCAGAGTGCAACATGAAGCCTGCAGAAAGCTTATCATTTAGTAATTACAGACAGAACTATAGACTATGCAGACAGGCAGGTAGAAGGAGGGAAAAGGGCAATCCATCCTGCACGTACAGTTCAGCAGGAACGCTTGCAGGTATGCTGCAAATTACCAGCTCAGCACAAGATGTTTATTCAGGCACGAGGGAAATAAGAAGACAGGCGTAGCTTGTTCTCGTTTAGAATGCAGGGTAAATAAACAGGCAGTATAGAGGCTGTTGAACATGAAAATGCACGCCTGTGATTCTCTACATGACGCTTTGGTAGAACATCAAAGGAAAGCATGCAGCTTTTAATTGATTTGTTGCAAAACAATAAGCAAAAACACCACTTTCATGGTTTGTTTGTTGTGCTCATCGGGTGTCGGGGTTTTGTCTTTCTCTTGTATCACTGTTTTCTTAATTTTCCTGTTTGTGTTCTTTAAGGTGTTGTCTTACTGGTTGATTCCTTTGTGTTTTGTTTCCTCGTTTATTTTTGTGTTCTGCTCTTTGTACATAATTTATTATTTTCTGTTAGCACTCCGTTGTTGTTTTTCTTTTCAGCCCCGTTCATGGTAATTAGTTGCCATTCTCAGTCTTTGGGCACTTTTTCTTCCCCAGCTGCTTCACGTTATCTCGTGATTAACTCACCTGCATTCTATAGCCCCATTTACACTACCCTTGTTAAACCGATCCAGGCCGAGCTCGGACCGAGCTTGGATCAGTTAACCGTGCCGAGCTTGGTTCTGACGACCGTTTACACATCACGCTATCTCGGTTCCTTGGTTTCCTCGCCTCCTAGTGACGATCTGCGTTACTACTGCTCTCTGGAATTGAAGGAGGCACCAAGCAAATGAAAATGGCGGCGCCCGTAACATTCAGGAAGTTATGTTTGGTTATATTTCGTTGTTTGCGGAGAGTCAGGCGAAGACGGCAACTTTTGGTGAATTTACTTGATAGAGTTGGCTTTTTTGAAGTGGATAAGACAAACGAACGTCTAATAAGGATTTACAGACCCAGGAAACAACGACAGACGTTGAGGTTCATCACGCTGCTAAGCAGAATCATCACTGGAAGCCGTGTGTCACGGTAGGGAAGCTAGTATTTTTATGAATGTCTGAAATGTCAGCTGACTGTAGGGAGATGACGCGGTCTGCTCATGCGCTCTTTGTTATTAGAGAACGGGGCCAGAGAAAAAACAGGCCGAGCCCACACCTGGAACTGGTCTGCATTTAGCGTGGTCCGGTTGTGTCTGGCTCGGTTCAGTTCAGTTTGCGTTCCATTTACACTCGATAGTTATCTCGGTTACCGAGCTCGGACTGGTTTCGGCACGGTTAAAAAGGGGTAGTGTAAACGGGGTATTTGTCATTCTCCACTTTTCCCTCAGTACATATGTTCACCAGTTCTCATTGTTTTTTGCTGGATTCTTCTGTTGTCCATTCGACTGTCACGTTCACAGTTTCACTGCCTGATACTCATGCTCATGCTTGATGCACATCCCAAGTTCCTATCTGCATTTTGGGGAAACTCACAACCCATGACAATGTTAGTATTATTCGAAGGGGAGGAATTATTTAGTGGCTTTTATTTATAAATGTATATCGTGTTATATACCAGTCTTAATCTTGATCTTGACACCTCTAATAATTTGTCTAACATATTTCATATATGTTAATTAAAATAAATATAGTTTACAGTATTTATATTACACATATTTAAAATATTTGGATTATTTAAATGTACCTAAGTTATTTGAATTTTGATGCATACATAATGAAAGTGAAATGAAAACGGTAAAGGCAGTCATTTTAAAAATTAGAGTCAGCTATTTCTTGTACTTTATTACAACATTATAGGTCAAAATTGAGGTTAGTGCTAAAACACTAAAAAGCCCACAGATTATTTTAGAATATATTACATTGTATGAGCAAAAGTCCCTGCATCAGCTATAGTGACAACCACAAGTACTGGAAAAACTGTTTACTTTTTCTGTTGACGAGGACAATTTATGAGGATTTTATTCAGTTTTGACATACATGTACACAGTTGACTGACAGCTCACAGCCAAATGTGTGGGAGAAATCTTAGCTTCAATTTGATCGGAGAAAACCACAGAACCTTCTCAGAAATCCTGTGTAGAAAACTTAAAAACCAAAGAAATGCTATAATTAAAAACTGTTGAGGTTTAAAAAGACTGACTAAAACCTAATGTCTCATTTTGGGAGGAGACCTCGGGGAAGACCCAGAACTCGCTGGAGGGACTTTATGTCCCGTCTGGTCTGGGAATGTCTTTAAGTCCCCAAGAATGAGCTGAAGGATGTTGCTGGAGGGAGGGATGTCTGGGTTTCCTGGACTTGTTGCCCCTGTGTACCGATCTCAGATAAATGGATGTAGGTATGTCTCGTCTTGTGGAGTACAGCTGAGGTAACAGATGCAAAATAGTTTGTCAAGGTTGTCACAACATGTACAAGAAATGTTATTTATACAGTGGAAGCTAAAACAGGAACCAGAAGTCAGCATCATGAAAGCTGTGGCAATCTGCATTCATATTTAATCAAACCACCTGTCTGCTGCTGTAGCTTCAGCTTCCAACCCGAATGTTGCAGATCTTATGAACGACATCCCATCCATGATACAAAATGGTTGCTTTCCACTTATGGTTCCCAGCCTTTAAGCTTACTGAACTAGCAATTACGTATGTGGCATCTAGCAGGAATATTTAATTTCATCCATCTATCCATTGCATTCATCGCCTTCAAGATGGGAATCGGGGCTTTAATATTCATTTTGTATTGTCAGAATTGTTCCATTTCTTTGTGTTTTTGCACATCCCAAACTTTAAGATGTGTTTAAATGTCCCCATTTCTTTACTTTATCATTTCTTTACAGGTAGAATTCGCAAACGAATATCAGATACATTGTCTAACAAGTGGCAAAAAGGTGCGTTGTCTGTTATAGAGAATAAAATATTTCTCTTTTTTCTTCCAGAGCCAAGTCTGCTGCTTTGATGAACGGGTAATTCACTTTAATATTTGCCATTCTGTAACATATGGGGTTTTTATAATGTTTCAGCAAACTAGAAGCTAAGCTGCTGCAGGCAAGAAATACAAATAGATGGAGACTAATTTCCATATTCATAAATGTGTGCATACTAAATGAAGTATAGAGTGAAATCTGGGCCAGTTTATTCAGAAGGTATAGGAGAGCTGTTAGTGTGTCATTTTGATGCTCCATGATGAATTTTTAGGAGTTTTATTACAGGGAAACTTATTGTTACTGTTTATTTGCTGGAAATGTTCTTTCCTCATCCGTCTTCCAATTGTCCAGCTTTCTAGTTTTACTCAGCACATTGTCATGCACCATGCTGTCTTTGTTAAATGTATAGACTTGACAGAAAATAACAGAAAAAAACAGCCAAATTAATTAGAAAGATTTGAAAAACGCACACAAAATGTCATTTAGAATTGATCAAGACCTCTTTCATAGATTTGAAGAAAGTTTGGAAGAAAAAAAGAGCTAATTTTTGATTGCAAAAGTATACTTACCCTCTGACCTTTTTTATTTTTTTTTATTTTGCCATGTTTCAACCACAAACGTTAACATATTTCATCAGGATGTCATCGGATCAAGACAAAGTGTAGCCATAACAAATTGCTTTTAAAGGTGATAGAAAATAGTAATTTTATCCAAGTGCATACGCATTAAGAAACAGTTGTGACCGGGAAGCACAGATGTTCAGCCAAGGAGAAAATAGAGAAGTTTAAACCAGTGTTAGGTCCATCCTTCATCACAACGACAAACCTACCAGTACATGGCCCTGAACCAAAATAATGAGCAAGAAGAGCATTGACCTCACTGGCGACATGTCACGTGCCAGCCTGCTTCAAATCCTCCTCCATCATCCCTGTTCCCAAGAAGCCAAGGACCACAGGACTTAATGACTTTAGACCCGTCGCTCTGACCTCTGTGGTTATGAAGTCCTTTGAGCGCCTTGTGCTTTCACACCTGAAAGAAATCACTGATCCCCTCCTGGACCCTCTACAGTTTGCCTACAGAGCCAACAGATCTGCAGACGACGCTGTCAACCTGGCCCTCCACCACATCCTCCAGCACCTGGACTCTGCAGGAACCTACGCCAGGATCCTGTTTGTGGATTTCAGCTCTGCCTTCAATACAATCATCCCAGCTCTGCTTCAGGAGAAGCTCTCCCAGCTGAATGTGCCAGACTCCACCTGCAGGTGGATCACAGACTTCCTGTCTGACAGGAAGCAGCATGTTAAGCTGGGAAAACATGTCTCTGACTCACAGCTCATCAGCACTGGTTCCCCCCAGGGCTGTGTTCTTTCTCCTCTGCTCTTCTCCCTGTACACCAACAGCTGCACCTCCAGACATCAGTCTGTCAAGCTCCTGAAGTTCGCGGACGACACCACTCTCATCGGACTTATCTCTGATGGTGACGAGTCCGCCTACAGGTGGGAGGCTGACCATCTGGTGACCTGGTGCAGGGAGAACAACCTGGAGCTCAACGCTGTAAAAACAGTGGAGATGGTTGTGGACTTCAGGAAGAACTCAGCCCTAGCTACCCCCATCACCCTCTGTGACTCCACCATTGACACTGTGGAGTCTTTCCACTTCCTGGGAACTATCATCTCCCAGGACCTAAAGTGGGAGCTGAACATCAACTCCCTCACCAAGAAAGCCCAGCAGAGGATGTACTTCCTGCGGCAGCTGAAGAAATTCAACCTGCCAAGGACAATGATGGTGCACTTCTACTCCTCCATCATTGAGTCCATCCTCACCTCCTCCATCACCATCTGGTACGCTGGTGCCACCGCTAAGGACAAGGGCAGACTGCAGCGTGTCATCAGGTCTGCAGAGAAGGTGATTGGCTGCAATCTTCCATCTCTCCAGGACCTGTACGCCTCCAGGACTCTGAGGCGTACAGGGAAGATTGTGGCTGATCCCTCGCACCCCAGTCACAGACTATTTCAGACACTTCCCTCTGGCAGGAGGCTGCGGTCCATCAGGACCAGAACCTCACGACACAAGAACAGTTTCTTCCCATCTGCTACCGGCCTTATCAACAAGGCCAAGAGCCGCCCGTGACACTAGACACTGTCTCTCTCCCCCGTTCAGGACTTACAAGCTTCTGCGCTACATTAACGCACAGTTTACTGTGTGTATATAGCTTCTGTATATATATCGATTTTATTTTATCTTTTTTATTTTTTGTCTGCGCCATCAACACCAAGTCAAATTCCTTGTAAGTGCAAACCTACTTGGCAATAAACTTGATTCTGATTCTGATTCTGATCAGAGCCAAAAAACTCCTCGTAACTCTGAAGGACCTGCAGAGGTTGTCAACTTCAGAAATTGGACCTTAGTGGAAGAACAGCAAGAAAGATCTTAAAACTTTCCTTTTTGACAAAGCTTATAGTTAGAGTTACCCTGAGCTACCTCTATAGTTATGCTGCTATAGGCTTAAGCTACTGGAGGACATCAGGGTCTATTTTTCTCATTCTGCTGAGTTCAACTGTTCTCCAGTTTTGCATGACTGTTGTCATTTCAGCTTTTTGCTCTCTTTCTTTTTTCTTCATAGTAGGTACACCTGGTCTGGCGTTCTGTTAGCTGTGACATCATCCAGGGAAGACAGATCACCCGCTATTACCATCTAATGTAGAACAGATTACTGGATCAATGTGTGCTTCTGTGCTCGTTTGTCTGTCTTGTTGTGTCTCTGCTCTGTCTTCTGTAACCCCCAGTCGGTCGAGGCAGATGACCGTTCACACTGAGCCTGGTTCTGCTGGAGGTTTTCCTTTCCGTTAATGGGGAGTTTTTCTCTCCACTGTCGCTTCATGCTTGCTCAGTATGAGGGATTGCTGCAAAGCCATGGACAATGCAGACGACTCTCCCTGTGGCTCTACGGTTCCCCAGGAGTGAATGCTGCTTGTCAGGACTTTGAAGCAATCAACTGGTTTCCTTATATAGGACATTTTGACCAATCTGTATAATCTGACCCAGTCTGTATAATATGATTGATTTTGACTTTGTAAAGTGCCTTGAGATGACATGTTTCATGAATTGGCGCTATATAAATAAAATTGAATTGAATTGAAAAGATCTGAGTATGTCTTGTTTGCAGTTTGCCACAAGCGAAGTCAGGTCATCAGGAAACATGTGGAAGGCGAGGCTTTGGTCCGATGACGCCCGTGTTTTTGACCTTCATGCAAAACGGGGTAAAACCAACACTGGACATTTTCCTGAACACACCGTGGTAAAGCTTTGCTGCAGTTAGGACAGGGACGCTGCTAAGAGCTGATCTACAGCTCCATTTTCTGTATCTCTGCAGCGGTCACTGACAGAGTCCACGAGTCTATCACATGTCGATACGGAGACACACAAGACAAACGACCCTGCAGGGCACATTCATAGCAAAGGGTCAGAGAGAGAAGCCAGTAAACCATGGATTGGGAGAAAGTGGGAATACCCGAAGAGGGCCCACACATCCACAGTAACACCATGATAACATCATAGGGCTGGGCGATATCGCTTAAAAATAAAAATTCTGGTTTTATCATACCAAATCTGATTAATTGATTTTTTTCCTCCTTTTTATTTCACAAAAACAAATTAATGAAATTATTTTTTAAAACGGGCTTTTATGTCAAGCATTTCGTCTGGGAGTTGACCTGAATTCAAAGTCTAGCTAAATACAAGCTGTGAAACATGCTTATAAAACAAGATGGCGGCCCTGCAATTGTAAACAATGAAGATATAACAACATGTTTGCTGCTAGTGGTTTTACTCAATGAGCTGAAAACAGGCTTCGCTTCACTTGTGTAATTTCAAATAAACTTAAAAAATTAAAGTACCTTATCTTATGGTAAAAAAAGGAATGAGCCTTTGCAATATTTTCACAATATATTTTCTTAAAAATATATTTGGAATTGCTGCTATTTTCTTCATGGAAGCACAATGAGTGCAATGGCAAAATTAAATCCAGATTTTCCAAAAGAAATTGTACGTATAAATGAATCAATTCAATCAATTTATCTCCCAGCCACGTAACATCATGTAGATAAGTCCTTGTTTGGGTTTCAAACCAAGGACCTTCTTCCACCTCTACTCTCTCAGGGGTGTTTCAACACGTCCTACGTTCAGGTTTCTATTTACTAATAACGTTTAAAATCATGATTGATTCTTATTCAACTTCACGGTTACAAACTACCGTACTTTCGTGTCTATCACATTAAAATCAAAGTGAAATACATCTCTTGTTGGAACATGACAAATTGTAAAATAAACAAATTTTTTTAAAATAAAAGAACGGTATGAATACTTTAGCAATGCGCTGTTCCTTTCTAAAAAAGGAACTGAAGTACATTGTTATTTATGTGCAGCAGTGATTTTGTGTGTGTGTTTTGATAGAGAGTAAATGAGACAGAGAGGGCAAACAGAGAACAATTTGACGTCAAAACGTTCGCTTCAGGCTGGGATTGTACCAAATTTTAATTTTTTCCCCCCTTCTGAAGGCTAAATAAATCGCTCTGGCTCCGAACAGGCTTGTGCACCTCAGACATACGAACACACATGCGTAGAGCTCTCAGAGACATTTCAGAGGGCTGGATGAATGCAGCTCAGAGGGACAGCTAGCAGCCGTCCAGGCCTTTAAAAGAGGTCAACTAACAGAAGTTACCCCGAACACAGAGGCACAGACAGCGGGGCTTTGCTTTGGGCGCCGTCCAAAGAGCAAAGCCCAAACACCAGCAAGATAAGCTCTCCGGCCAAGAGGGGGCTTAACGCTGCCATCGGGCCGGGGCGAGAAAAAAACCCACAAACAGCTCCTCTGTGCACACAACACACTCCACCAGATATCGCTTTCATAATCACGTTCACAGCTTAAGGAAGTGTCATAGTGAACTGATCGGGCACAGTTTCACAGCAAAACGCCCGAGAGCTCCTTCAGATACGCAGCCCTCATTAACACATAGTTCCTACATAGTTAAACAGCAACGGAGGCACATGGCAATTAACTTCTAGCATTTTCAAAAGAGTAGCTAAGAAGAGGGATCTCAAAGGTGTTAGAAAAGGCAGAGCCGGGCTGATTATTTATCAAACATGGTGTTTAATTTGATGCAGCAGTTCTGTTAATTCACCACAAACGACCTAGCTGAGTTTTAACTGAAGACCTGTGACGTCTAATGGCAAATGAGCAGATGCTCGTAGTTCAGACGACTTTAGCAGTTCTGGTCCGAGGCTTTCATCCACGCATCGATGGCAGTGACCGTCATTACCTCTGGGCCCTTTGAGCTTGAAACCTTCTTTTTCTTCACTTGGATGATTATTGTTGATGATTATATGAATTGAGCAAGCTTCTATATAATATGAATTGCTCTAATCGGGACTGCATCAAAACTATTGTCGCAGGCTCAAATGCAGAGCTGTGAAAAAGTACTTGCCCCCTTGTAGATTTTCTCTGCTTCTACTTTTTTGTCTTTG